>BLFK01001094.1:602538-655038 GCA_014634185.1 Astreopora myriophthalma
CCCCTCCCCCCCACTTTCTGTGCAAGAAAATATCAGTAAAGTAATACTTGGTTTGCACGTGACGTCACAAAATAAAAACTACCATTGAAAGGTAAACAGACATTTGAGTTTTTATCTTCATCAGGCAAGAGACATTTAAAAAAATATACTTGCTTGCAAGTTTGTAGCTCGATAGCATGCTTGGAAAATAGAGCAGTTTAAATTTCAGTTTTTTGCAACAGCGTGACGTTGAGACGGCTGCTGAGAAACAGACCGAGAACATGAAAACATCGATTCAAATTGTGGTTTTGAGCTCTGAACAGCCAATATGTTAACAAAAGTGTTTATGCGAATGTTTACAAGTTCAGTAGAGCGAGGAGGTTTTAAGTGTTTTCTATGGTCTCCGGCCGCCATGTTGATGTCCTTCTGCAGGACATCCATATGGCGTCTCAGGGACTGCGCAGAGGGAGGTGCTTGGGGCCTGGTTTATCGTTTGGCCCATGTGCGAGAACCGATGTGGCCATAACGGCCGCAAATTTGCTCTGAGTTCAGCAATTATACCAAAAACAAAAACATGCAAAACGATGCCCGAAAGACTCCTGTAATTGACGCGAGAGGTAAGAGCTGAAGAAAACTCTGGTGGACAAGTTTCAAGACAGCCAACTCGAAGAGAAAAGGCTCTGATCGTCCTTGTTTGGCGTGAGCTTTACATAGCTGAGAAGTATGCACGATGTCTTGACTGTTTAGCTCTTTAAGACACTTACCCTTGCCATCTTGTTCTAAGGATTTCAAGGAACAACTCTGGAGATGTATTGACACTGCATGCGCCTGGATTGCTAGACGACAACCGCACAATCAGGTAAGTAGGTTTAAATTTTGAACAGTACTGAGTATTGCTCAGGAACAATATAGCTGAGAGGGCCGCCAAACGTTTGTACCACGTAAGTTCATAACTAACTTAGCTGACCACTCCCTTAAAGGGGCTTTTCAGGCAACCTCGTTCCCAGGGCTTTTCTCCGCTGGCCCCCTCCTCGTGCCTAATTCAAGATGACTAACCACCTGTATTTAACACGCCCCATGGAGGACATCAATGTAATGCAAAGTTATATTCAAGAGTCAGCTACTTGAAAGAAACTAGTCTCTCTTTGGGTCGGTTTTCGTCTTCTCATTTTTATGCTTAACTAATTTCTTTTCAGAATCCTGAGATCACACGACATTATGTCCTCGTCCGTGCTCCAAAGCCAATTCTGGCCCAGCATGCCGAAGAAATGCATCTGAAAAAGCCATTTCAAAAGATAAAGAATGATGTGGATATAAAGTCCTGGATAGAGACTATATTAGAGGATGAGAGAATAAAGCCACTGAAAAGAAGGTCCGGCAAGTACCTTACTAATCCCCTTGAGATTCAAGACTCAAGCTTCCCAGTGAAAGAAGATTACTTCATGGCAAACTTCAGGCAAGACAGCTGCGATGAGTTCATCGACTATCAGAGCAACAATTTTTTTGACAAACTTGATCGTGTCTACATCGTGCATCAGATTTGCTCCCGGGCTTCCTTTTCGTGGGTGGTTCCAACGGACGATCAGCAGTCCAGTATCCCAAACGATCCAACCACCGTTGCGCCCGAGAATGTTAGGCTGAAGAATCTGATTCTCAAGGGCGTTTACAAAGCAGCCTACCCTCTTCATGATGGTCCTGATCGCTTCCCCAAGAACAACGAAACCAAGAAAATGCCGTCAAGCAATGATCGACAGCGACTTAGACGTGACTGGTCCCGACCTGGCAGAATATTAAAGTATCAGCCGTACGGCGCAATCAAGGATTACTTCGGAAGTGAGATCGCTGTATACTTTGCCTGGCTTGGATTTTACACAGCCATGTTAGTACCATTAGCTCTGGTCGGCTTAATTGTATTCCTCTACGGCGTCGGTTCCGCTGGTAGCCACATTCCCGTCAGAGATGTCTGCGACGACAAAAATAAGGGACTTTGGTACATGTGTCCATTATGCGACAGGGCCTGTAGCTACTGGGATCTAGCCTCAACCACATGTCGTTACGCTTACATTACACACTTCTTTGATAACGATGGGGCAGTGGTTCTTGCTGTGATTGTGTCAATCTGGGGGACCTTGTTCGTTGAATTGTGGAAACGCCGTCAGAGCATACTTGCCTATCAATGGCGCATGGATAGCCTAGAAGAAGAGGAGCCCTTCCGCCCTGAATTCCCAAGTGAATACAAGGAAGAGGATCCTTTCACCAAAAGGTTGGAACCAAAAGTTCCAAAGTTCGAGCTCTGTCAGCGCTACAGTGGAGTTATTGCCGTCATACTCTTCATGGTCTCTTTGGTCATTGGCGCTGTCGTGGGGGTCATTATTTACCGAGCCGCAGTGTTTGCTACACTGACTGCACACCCGAACGAAAGCATTCAAACTCGATCAAGGATCATCACCTCTGCAACAGCAGGTGTTCTCAATCTTCTGGCCATCAACGTGATGAGAATCTTCTACAACCGACTGGCAGTACGCTTGACTGACTGGGAGAATCCACCAACTCTCACCGACTACGAATACAGCTTCACCATGAAGATGTTCATGTTCCAGTTTGTAAACACTTACGCCTCCGTCTTCTATATCGCCTTTTTCAAGTCCGGACACGTTACTGGAACTCCAAGCAGGTACGAAAGGTTCGCTGATAAATTTCGACTGGATGGCTGCAGCGAGCAGGGATGTTTCTTGGAACTTTGCGTACAGCTGCTTATTCTGATGGTTGGGCAGCAACTCATCGGCATTTTCATTGGGGTGGCCATGCCGTAAGTACTGAGCCATGTAGCGTTAACGTGATTCTTAAACTGAGCGCAATCTAGAAAACTGACAAAAGGACCATTTTACCTTAAGTTAAGCCTCGTTTGACTAAAAGACTGGTCTCACAAGTGATAGTGATAAAGAGACTGATTTCATACATTATACCCTAATGGGAAAGATCAATACTACTTAAGATTACTGAGGATGGAACTAGAGAAACTTGCTCAGAATATATAATTACAACCCAGGGCGAGCATCTCATCATTGGGGATTCGCTGGCGCTGGGTCGGAAACTCTTTTTCTTCAAACGAAACCATCCCGAGGTTGAGCGCTATTGAAAGGTGATACTGAGTCCAGAAAAGCTAAATGAGATTTGCTTTCTCTAACCCGCAGATACCTTAACTACTACAGCAAGACCTATGATAAAAATCAAGACGAAAAAGAAGACTATCAGAGGGATTTTCTCTTGACTCCATATGCCGTCAAAGAGCATTTTATGTTTTGGGAATATCTGCAAGTGGGTAAGCTTAACAACTGAGTTAACATCACAAAGCTAGAGGGTGCAAATCCCGTTCAAGCCCGCGCTAGTCCCGCCCAAGTTTTCTTTACGCAGCTGCTCTTGTTATGCCGTAGTGCATTGCTGTGATGGTCTTTCACGGCTGAGTACAATTTTAATATATTTAGTTTTATAATTCCTTTTCTTTTCTTTTCAATCTCTGTTGAAATCCAGTTTTGCAATACGGATTTGCGACCATGTTTGTGGCTGCTTTTCCACTTGGTCCTCTCTTCGCTCTTGTTTGTTCTGTGATTCAAATTCGTGCACAAGCCTTCAACCTTGTGTCCCAGTTCAGAAGACCTGACATTACCCATGTCAAGGACATTGGAGCTTGGTACATCATCCTCAAATGGCTAACAAAAATCTCAATACTGGTGAACGCCTTTGTGTTGGCGTTTACCTCAGAGTTCATCCCAAAACTTTTGTACAGACTGAGGTACGCACCAGACCACGATTCACCAGGCGGAGGAACACTTAATGGGTACATTAACAACAGTTTGTCCTCTATTTCCACGGCGCACATATTCCTCAAAGAACCCGGAACACAGCCAAGAAATCCTCATGCTAATTTGCCCTACAACAAGACAGTCTGCAGGTAAAAGTTTAAGCATGACATTTTCCTTAAGTCAAATGGATACTCTGGCTCGAAATATTTTGAATTCGCGGTGTGGAGTGGAGTGCATTAAAAGTAGGCAGAGTGAAACATGTGGAATGGGGGATTAATTAGTACTGAGCCTTTTTGTTAGTTGCTCCACGAATCTCTTCATCGTTCTATTGAAAACATTTTGCACGAGGCGACATTTACAAGTATGCATAATGATGCCCCTTCTTTTTCAGATATCACGGTTACCATGAAGACGTTTGGCCTTATGACTTCTCCAAGCAATACTGGGAGGTGACAGCTACGCGTCTCGCTTTTGTGTTCGTGTTTCAGTTTACGGTCTTTTTCATCACAAGTTTTATCACAAAGTTCATTCCCGACGTTCCGAAGGGCTTTGCGCTGAAGAAAAAACGGGAAAAGGATCTGATTAAAACAGTTTTTGGGAATACCAAAGGAAGGTCCATTGCTGGCAATTCCTCCAATCCAGACATTTCGACGCCTCTTCACAGACAACAAGCGGACAACATCCAGTCATCGATTGACGATGAAACTGCAGCTCAAAATGGTTCGACAACTGACAGTGATGCAGTCAAGCCAGGTGGTGTTACCAAGTCAACGGAGGATGACTCGTTTCCGCACGGCCCTATGGGAACGCAGGTGAGACACAAGAATCTCCGAACACTCCTGCGTATAAATTTCGATCGAGTCGAAATGCAAAAAGAAAAAAACCGCTATACCTTTGGGAAATTTAGACTTCACACTTACAGACTAATGAGGAGCGTTCACGTGGAACCCACTCTCCAGATGCTAGCGGGATGTTTGTCTTCTACTGATTATAACACGAATTAGCCACATGAGTCATCCTTTCTTTTTGACAAATCAGTATCTGTTCTAGGACTGCCAAAATCAAAATTTACCGCAGACACCAATGAATGTCAAACTTAAAGTAACGTTTGGAGTGTTCGATAGTTTGGGGTGATCTTGGACCGATACCATTTTACTGTACTTTTATGAAAAGAAAATGCCATGACTTATGTGAAGGTCTTTTTTTTCGGCGGGAATATCGACGCTATTTTCTGAATTAACTCGCTCTTAGAGGAAAGTTGTTGCCATTCCAGTCTAATTCATGATTCCGTTTCCTTTTCAGGCTGAAGAAGCTGCTGAAATTTTTTAAATGCAGTTGACAGAGGAACTAGTCATAGAGTGACATTACCCATAGGGGAGCCTAAATAGTTTGCGTCAATTGGCATAGTTATAAAGTGTGTTGTTCTAAAAACAGTGTGCTCGTCTCTTTTACTCTGACACGTTTGCATTGGCAATCTTCAAACTGAAGCCTTTGAGCTTTGACGTTCGCTGTATTGAAAACTTTCTGTACAAGTCGTTGAGTCCATCGAAAGTCATTGGAAAAAATTATTGTTTTGTCCCGTAATTAAAAGACAACGGAATATAGAATCAAGGCCCTTTTAATGTCGGCACCAGGCCTGCGAAGTGCGCGGCTTTAGCATGCCGTCTAAATAATTTTAGAAGTAAGGAGCTACTGCTGGCAAACTAACCTGTAGCAGTTGCTTTGTTGTTGGCTTGTTTCAGTTTTTTTATAGTTGACTACTGAATATAGTGCCTGAAAAATGAGAGAAGCCTTGAAAAATAGATTCAGTGGATTGTAAGTTTAAGAGGCCTTTGCGTATTCAGTACTTTAATTTTTAAGCTACCTTCATTTAACCTCTCTCTTTTTTAGTTTAACAACGACGACTTTGTAATGAATATGAGTGAAAAATGTGTGATTTTGAGTGTAGCCGACTTTGATCAAGAAATGCAATTTATAATCAGCAAGAGAGGGAGTAGACCTAGAGAATTAAATGTCAAATGTCCAAGAGGCTTGCAAGTATCTTGGAAACCCGTAAAGTTCCCCGTATGCTATTCTTTGTTACAATTACTCACGGAAATACAAAATTGGTTCCGGGACATCTTACCAGGGTACTTCTCGCCAGAATAGGCCTTGTGAGGAATAAGATCATACTTCAGGTCTCTCGTTATCATTAAAAAAACTAGTTTTTAATGTAAGATCGGTGTGTTGTAATAATTTCATACTTAACCCAGTTTATGGAAGTCTACTTTTTTCCCTTTAATGTTCATAAACTCTGTGGGACGTAAAAACCGACACACTGATCGCAAACTATGAGAGAAGTCGGGACATCAAAGTAGTTCCCGGAGTGTGGTCCGTCACTTTTGGGCTGGTAAATGCTCGACGATATTAGCTAAATCAAGGTAATCTGACATGCGAGGATAAATGAAGAAATGAAAAAAATGACGACATGAAATTTAGGGATGGGCGCCGTCATTTCTGGGTTCAACAAGAACACCAGAAAACCACCACACTAAACGGATTTTTTTTTTTTTTTTTCGAGAAAGAATCAGAGGAATGTTTCACTTTTCTAAAAATCTAGAATCTAGATTCAGTTGCCATAGTAAAGTTATGTGCATCATATCTAGAGGAACACTCGGAATTTTTTTCCGAATATACCCACGTCAACACCGATAAATTGATCACTTTTCACTGAACTGCTAGTTTACGGTTTCCAAATATTTTCGTGATTAATCCAGTTTACTCCACCGATACAAACTATCCGATCTAGTAACTGAATTGGAATGAACGGTATTCAAACTAAGAAAGATCAAAGTGCTCTATGAGCAAACTCGTGAATAGAACTCGTAAATTAAATTATTTTTCAGTTGGATTATGTCTATAATTTTTGGTATGCTGACTATTCATATAACTGTCGCACTGACATGTTTGCCCGTGTTAAACATACATTTGATCGTACCGAAATTCTTGGACCTACAATGTTGGGAGTTGATGCGCCCGTCTGCACGCAGCCTTATGTAAGCAGGAAATAGAACGTTTCTACTGCTGAAAATATCTTGTTTCTTGAGCACGGGAATGAGTGTATGGGTCCTTTCGGGTGGAGAGGCCTTTGAACCGACTAACAAATACCAGAATATTCTGTGATGTGCAATTTACGGAACGCGCTCAACTGCCCACGCCAGAAATTTTAGAGAGACTGGTGCGCGCGTGATCAAGTTGTTTGGGTAGACGGCAAGTACATGTTTACATTCATCTTAGGGCACGTTCGATAGGCCTAATCGGCTAACGCAATGTTGTACCCAATTCAAATCCTTTGGACATAAATTGTTTTGTTCTAAATATTTCCGTATCATTTAAATGTGAATGCTACATTATAACACAAATACAATAAACAAGGAATCTTAACCCCGGGAGATCTGAATTGAGTACAACAATGCGTTAGCCGACTAGGTCTATTGACCCTGTTCTGGATAAGAATAAACGGAATAAACTCTAGATTTTTCTTGGGAGGTAAGTTAAGGGATATTTCTCAACAACATTTTGTAGGGAAACGATGCTGAGAATCTCGTTTGAATTCCGATGACACCAAAACGCTCCAGGACTAATTTTGAGGTGTAAAGCATCGTAATCTTATTCCTGAATAAGGCCAATTCATAGACGCATGCAAATCGAGGCCTAAGCACAATATCGGGATATTTTTTGAGATACTTGGAAAATCTCATGATATTTAGAAAAAAATGTGGTATTTAAAATTTTGTCAAGGAAAATTTATTTCAATCTTGGTTTTTTCCTAGGTAAATCGAGGAAGAAAGCTTGGGTGCTTTCGATTGAGAAATCTGGATTTAGATCTTCAAATCCGGATCTTTTGGATTTCCATTCCAACGCAAAATCCGAAAACGGATTTCGCCGAAGATTTCATTAATTGAATCCTTAACCGACATGGATTTCAATTAACAAAATCCATCGGGAAATCCGTGTTTGGTTGGAAATCCAAAGATCTGGGCCGAGTTGTTCGAAGCAGGGTCAGTGAGTAGGATTTAATCGGACTTAACCCAGGGTTATCGCTCACCCGGCTTCCAACAACTCGGCCCCGGATTTTAAGATCTAAATCCGGATTTCCCAATCGAAAGCACGCACCTTGGTCAATGCTAATATGTCCAATACACGGACAGAAATTAAAACAAATCACCCCATATCAATAAGTCTAACGCCGACTTTTTATGTAAAGTTGTTTACAGTTTTGTTGTATGCTGTACAAGAACATCATTTTCTGACATTCTGAAATTTGTGTTCCCCTTTCTAAAGATGCCAGGGTACTTTTTGACGTAATTAATGTAATAGTTATGAAAGTAAAGTTAGATTTTTCTGAGATATTATAGAACTTTTTCCAGATAATTCGAACAAAATTTCGAGATATTTAGAAAAAAATCAGGAATTTCCGGAAACATATTTAGGCGATTTTACGTGATAAAGTCGAACCTATCCTTACGGACACCTCTCCAATACGGACACCTCTCTATAACGGACATTCCCCTTTGTTCCGAAATAATTCTCACACATTTTCTAAAAAAAAAAACCTCTATAATACGGACCCTCTCTAATACGGACAACGGACACTAAATCTCGGCCCCAGAGAGCGAAGTCATATAAATTTAACCTCTTTATTACGGACACTCTAGTGATCCGGTGTTGAGATATAGTTGACATATAGTGTGCACGAGTTTGTGATTACGCAAGCATCAACGTTTTATTCACTGATCTTCAACTGGAGCAGTTTGAAAATTGTACTTTTATTAGTACCTTTTTAGGTGAAGCATTGCGTTATACGTAGTTCCTTTGGTTTCCAATAACTGATTCGTATAAAGTATGTACTTTACGGACAGCTGGATTCTCTGTTAGGTCTAAACATTCTTCATTCTCAATCGACTAAACTGCATTTTTAACACCGGAATAAACTCAACTAAAGCAAAACAAAACGAAACGAAATGTGGACGTTCTACATCTCCATAGCGATTTTACATGTTTCTGTTCTTTCACAACAACCTTTTTGAACAGATGCTTATGGGAATATAAGAGCTAAAAAAGAAACAGTTGTAACCAACCAATGTCCGGAGAGTCCCTGAAGGCACCAAACGTTTTCTAACTTTTAACACTAGTTCATTAGGAGCTATTGCTCTTTTTGAATAACTTGTTAGTTCTTTTGTCCATCACCTGTCCAACCAGACACGTTGATGTCATTGTATACGCGAAATTATTGTCCTCGTTTGTTCGCGCGGAATTCAAACAATAAAACAAAACAAAATATGTCTGAAAAAGCGACAGCGTTTTAAAGTTTTACCGGAAAATGCGTGGTTCCTTTTGCTGTTTTGTCATGCGTAGCAAATGCGCATGCGCCAAGTTCGTGTATTACAAATTAGTACCAAAAAATATCCTTACCATATGGAAGACATGACAATTATAGTCGCAAATATATATCGCTCCAAATCATAGTATAAAGCAGAAGGAGTTGAGCTGCGAGTACGTAAGGGATCTGTCACGTATGGTCTAGGGGCCGACATTTCTCTCCCTCACTGCCTATCGGGGATAGGTATCCGAAAGTGGCAAGTATAAGCGATCCGCGGGCCGAAATCTCGGGGAGACTCGTCATGGTACACCGCTCAGGCTTAAATGTCCAGAGGTACCGCTACCGCTTCTGCATGTTTTTCTTTAGGTATTTAGTATGCGCATGCGCAACTGCCCTTGTGTACCAATATGCCACGTGGGAGTAAATTAATATGTGCCTTCAAATCAAGATTACCTCCAGTCCGTGATAGATCTATTGTTGAAAAGAAGAAAGAGCAGAAGAATAAGTCGTAATTAGGGTCTCTCCGTTGGGAGGACCACAAGTAGTTAATATTCCAGTTAGCAGTGATAGTTTTTGACAACATAACAAAATCGCATTTTGTTCAACAACAACAACAACAACAACATTTTATTGAAAATTAGAAATATAACTAATTACATTACTTTTCCCCCGCAAATAGCTTATGAACTAGTAGAGGCGGGGAAATCTGAGGACATATTACAAATACAAAGTTTATCTATATATAGATGGACTAAATAACAGTGAAGACACCTCTATACAGTGAATAGGATAAACTAACATAAAACAAAGCAAATACATTAAAATTACGAAGAGAAGCTAACCTAAAGTCTTAAATAACTTAGTAAGACGGAAGACTTCGACATAATCATCTTCTGACCCCAAGAAATTTAGTAATAATTCCTTTATCTTTTTGCGAAAGGACGAACGTTTGAGTAGTTTAGTCGAATGAGGAATAGAGTTCGAAATTTGGGCACCGATTCTCGAGAAGGAAGCATACATTTTATCGGGTCTAGAAAACTTAACGTAGAACGAGTCGCTAGAGACAGATCTTGTTCTGTAGTTATGAATCTGACTTGTTTTAACAAACTGATTGAGTATTCTAACTGGTGCTGACTGTCTGTTGATATCATACAATAAATAGCTACAATCTCTAAAAAATAGGCTAGGCAGGGGAAGGAAATTCGATTTGAGAAAGAAGGGTACGGTGTGTTCGTTAGACTTCCTGAAGTAAATAAGACGTAAGCCCCGTTTTTGTAGAGTTACGATCTTTTTTTGAATTTGAAATGTCTTTGTTTCTGTTCATTCGTTCTTCGTATCATCGTGTAACCCCGTTAGTTGGTTAATGACAAAGAATTGGTTATCGCAGTTCTTTGTTTCCTGCTGAAGAGGTACGATTTGAACCAATTAACAGCCATGACCGCTGCAAGTTTAGACAATAAAAGATTGTGATGTACGGCGTCGAACGCTTTCGACAAGAGCTGAAATCTAGTCGCGGAGTTAAAAACTCCAATCCCAAAGAAAAAGTACGCAGATCTCATCAGCTGGTTCGTTTGTTGCCATGTTTAGTTTAACTTTTTGCGGAAGTTTTCCCCAGTTTTATATAAATACAAACTGCTGAAGTCACTGGCGGGATTTTTTTTCCGCGAGGCATTTGTTTGCTGACGTCATCAGCGTGCATCATTGGGAACTCAATTTACTTGCTATGTTATAATTATTGTTGTTTGAGCTGCAATGTTAGGCACTTTAAGGACCTCAGCATCTACTACGGCGACGTCCACGGAAACGTCCCAAATCGTTGTTAGTTGGACAAATTTCGAAAAGCTTCCAAAGTTTGGTGGATTTTGCTTACATATTGCTTGCACTAAGGCCAGGATGGTCTGATATACTGAAATTCTGGAATTTTCCACATTCTTCAGTCCTGTATCTTGCCGTGTCGCTTATTCTCATCACACGTGTTCTTTCCAATGTTTTCAGTGCTTGGTGGCCTTTATTTCTCAGCTAACAAAAGGTTTATTCGAAGAACGTATCCACTGTTGTTCTCCTTTATTTTACCAAACTCACAATGAATGTTTGTAAGCCGAGAACGATCCAGACTGCGTTGTCATGCAAAATATCAACTGACCATAAATACTTCAAAGGACATGTTTTGATACTGCAAAGTGACAGTAAAATTGTGATGTCTTTCACTTTGTTTGTTTTGTTTATTTGCATCTTGTTGTAATAAAGTGTTCCCGCAATGCGGCCTTGTAAAAATGTAACGGCCAAGGCATGTTTTCGCAGGTTGTTTACTTTACTCACGCGCAGCTGCACTAATTTCATCTGTAATTTGCATTCACTTCAAAGTGGATTATAAATATCTTTATGCAAATTGTTCTCGTTTATCACACCCTTGGTAAAGTGACACATTGCTTCACTTAACGTCGCACCGGGCTGAGCAAAGGACCAGAAGGTCTTAACATGGCGAAGCCAGTCTCCTACATGAAAACTAGAGAGGACGACGAGATCGTACTTGAAATGGCCGAGCCTTCCTTTGACGCGAAAAGTAGCCCTGAAGTGACTGGGTTGCATTTTGAACGCGAGGGATCGAAGAGAAAAATCGACTATGTTCTCGTTTACGAAAGGTGCCAGGAGAAAGAAGACGAGGATGACGAGTCCAAGGTAAAGGCACAGAAACTTGAAGGCATGAGAAAAGCTTTTGAGGAGAGCATTGAAAGCGTTGGTCTGATGATTGAACGTGTGGAGCGACTGGACGCAACGGTGGGTTTATGACTTACTATGGCTATTGAGCTATTTCAGGCTAAAGTATTTAGAATTTGAACCTGTTTTGAGTCTTAGTTGCTTAGCTGCATTTTTTTGGTAAAACGTGGATTTTGGACCTCTTGACAGGCGAAAATGGCTCGCCTGACTTGTAGCAATAAGTAGATTTATTTAAGAATTCCAGCGAGTAGATACGTACGACTCTACCACCCAACCAAAAATTTAAATTCACATGTCGTCATTTACTGATTACGTGATTTAAAATGAATTTAGCATTGTATTGAGAATCACTCAGCTAACTGGATAAATAAGTGCAGAGAACATGATATAAAGTTATAAAAATTTCGTTCGAGATTGTTCACGCATTTTCCCATCAGTAATAATTAAATTCATGATATTGACTGTCAACATAGACAGACCGCTGGTATTTGAAATGAACTGCATGTATATAAGCCTTAAATGGAAGGAAAGGCTAAACCACAAGTGTGGCAAGTGTCAAGAATCTCGGGAAATAATTCCTAATTTTTATAGCAGTTTTTTTCGCTCGAATAGGTCAAATGTTAATCGATGTTAATCAGTATTTATGCTTCTAGAAGGTCTGGTTGCTTGGCAACATGTTTAGCCGTATGCTCAATTTCATATCTTTCCTAAACAAAGTTGAAAAGACGTTTGCTTTTCTATGTCTGGATTTAATGCATCATCTTTTCCTGGAGATAAGGCATCTGTCTAAGGTAAATCGCACTTTTCAACAGTCTCGCCCGATGATATGGCGCAGGTTAACTAAAATGTATTCAAAGGCAAAAATAAAAAGTTCAAGCTTTCTCAGTTTGCGCAACCGCAAAATAGCATAATGGACGAAGCACAAATCATAATTACTTACGGGGGGATCACTTCTGACAAAAGGACAAGCAAATGAAAAAATACAGCCTCCATTCCACCCCACTCTGCCGTAATTTTTATCGCTCGGACTGTATTCACGCGTACAGAAAATCAATTTTATGATCAAGCGTTAATTTAGACCTGTCATGTATGGCGCGTTATTGGGTTAAAAAAAAAAAAGAAGATCCGCACTTCGTTATGAATTGTGAAATGAATTGTGAAATGAATTGTTCAGTGCTGTTGAATTCTAAAAATTAAACTTGGTGTGCATTTTGAATTATCAATTAAAATATAACTTGAGTTTGAATTGAATAGAAAACAGTTGTGCTAAATGCAAAACAAAAAAGTTTTAAACACACACGCAGCCGATTTGGGTAAAAGAAATACCTATCCTTGTGATGAATTAGATATTAAAAACGTCTTTGGGCAAACCGTTCTACATTTTAATCAAAAAGTACTCGCATTCAGTAGAATTCAATGTGCAAAAACACGCGACGATATTTTGAATTGAATTCATGCAATTTGATTTGAATACTTTCGACCAGGCGTGGCAAGCCTGGCTACTAAGCCACTATGACATGTTCGTTCCCAGCTTTTCGTGACCAAAAATCTGTTTACACGATGGATCCGTCAATGCAGAATATACTTCGTGAGTGCGCTAATCGGCTTATCCAGACAGCCGACCTGATCGCTAGTTCTTCGCCAGCAGCAGCAGCAGTAGCTACGTACGGCCACAGCTTCAAGCATCGCCACTGCATCTACTGTGTTTTTGCACATTGAATTCAGTTAAATGCGAGTACTTTTTGTTTAAAATGTAGAACGGTTTACCCAAAGACGTTTTTAATATCTAATTCATCACAAGGGCAGGTATTTCTTTTACCCAATTGCAAATCGACGGCGTGTGTGTTGAAAACTTATCCCCGTAACTGCGAGGATCATAGCTTCATTTGATTTCATTTTCTCAGTTCAATATGTGATTCATTTCATACATCATTTCATCTGTTAAAACGTTTTTGTTTTGTGTTTAGCAGAACTGTTTTCCATTCAATTCAAGCTTTAGTTATATTTTAAATGACAATTCAAAATGCATACGAAATTTGATTTGCAGATTCAACAGCACTGAACAATTCATTTCACAATTCATAACGAAGTGTGGATCTTTTTTATTATTATTTTGAACCCAATAACACGCCATAGTCATGCGCTGTTAATCCGTTCACTTGAGGTACTTCGCGTAGCCAGCGAGTCGTTATAGCAGTGGTTTGTTTTGTCTATCGGGATCAGGTACGTAAAAGTCGAGAAAAACGTCAGCAGAAAGTTCCAAACCGCTGCTGACCGTGTCGCGGGAGTGGATGATCATGCTTGAGTGCTTAACTAAGCTGTGCGTGAATAATCGTGCTTGGCGAGGCATTTTATCTTATTCGCTTTCTTCCCTATAAGCTAAGATTAGGCAACTTTTATCGTTATGCTGTCTTTCCCATACGTACTCATATCGTGAGTCTGGCCTGCCGGTGTATTATGCTATTAAACATGACACAAACCGCGGTATTTATTCCAGTGAAGCCAATAGAGACCATAGTTTGCGACAATCCCTCAAGGGTAACATAAAATACCCGAAGTATGGGTTGCTTCATGCTTGGTGGAAACATTGCAAGAAAGCTATTGGGCAATTCGCCAGAGATTTAAAGTATTCTGAGGGCCCATGCTTTTTTTTTACTGGACGTGTTAAGCCACCTTTTGTTCCTGCTTAAATTAACTTTACTCTTTATTTGTTTCCCTTTTACAGAACCCGAAAGTCAAGCGGCATTTTGTGCTCCTCCATGCACCGTGGGAAGTGTTGTCAAAGAAAGCTGAAGCGATGCGTCTAAAAGTTCCATTTAAAGAAAACGACATCGTCTTCAAATCTTGGATGGAGAAGAAGTTTGGAGACAAGGGAATGGAGGCACTACGAAGAAGAAACCCTCTAGTGGTTCAAGACTCCGCCTTTGAAAGAAAGGAAAACTACTTCATGGCTAACTTCAAAAAGGAACACTTCACAAAATACGTCAACCATCAAAACAGGGAGGAGTTGTTTGACCCCATTGATCGCATTTACATTGCGCAGCAGATTTGCTACAGTGCGCGCTTTGCAGAGGGGCCACACGGCGTAGGGCTGAGGAAGATGATTTACGAAGGTGCCTACGTTGCAGGATACCCACTCCACGACGGTCCTGCTAAACTAGATCCTGGGGAACAGCCAACGAATGATCGACAGCGATTAAAGCGTGACTGGGCCAGGTTTGGGCGATTTTACAAATTTCAGCCTTACGGAAAAATCAAGGATTACTTTGGAAGTGAGACTGCGATGTATTTTGCTTGGTTGGGATTTTATACAGCTATGCTTGTACCTCTTGCCATCATCGGTTTCGTCGTGTTTCTCTATGGAATCAGTTCCGCTGGCAGTCACATTCCTGTCAAGGATGTCTGCGACGAAGCAAACAAACGTGTGTGGTACATGTGCCCCTTGTGCGATAGGCAATGTAGCTACTGGGATTTGGCCTCTACCACTTGCCTGTATGCGTTTGTCACACACCTTTTCGACAACGAATGGACAGTTGGTCTAGCCTTCATTGCTTCCATTTGGGCGACACTGTTTCTTGAGTTCTGGAAACGTCGTCAAGCTACTCTTGCACAGGAATGGCACACCGATGACTTCGAAGAAGAGGAGGAACCCTTCCGCCCAGAATATTCGGCTACTGTAACGACTCTGAAAAGGAATGAAGTCACAGGCAAGATGGAGCCACGTGTTCCAAAGTTCCAACTGTACAGTCGCCTTGCTGGGGTGTTCAGCGTTGTAATCTTTATGATCTTACTCGTCATTGCCGCTGTAGTTGGTGTTGTTGTGTATAGAGCAGCTGTTTTTGCATCTTTGAGTGGAAGCGGAGACAAATCCGTGCAGTCACGTGCCAGGATCATCACCTCGGCGACAGCAGCGCTTCTCAATCTTCTTGCCATTAACCTTTTGAAGTTTGTCTACAGTAAGCTGGCAGTCTGGTTAACCGACTGGGAGAATCCACCAACTCGCACTGACTACGAAGATAGTTTCACGTGGAAGATGTACTTGTTCCAGTTTGTTAACACGTACGCGTCCATCTTTTACATTGCTTTTTTCAAGTCGGGGCTCGTAGTTGGCACTCCTGGGAGATACAAGAGGATCGCTGGAAGCTATCGACTGGATGGTTGTAGCGAGCAAGGATGCTTTCTGGAACTGTGTGTCCAACTTCTCATCATTATGGTGGGACAGCAGATTATCGGAAATGTCACAGAGGTTGCTATTCCGTAAGTAACTTGATGTACCCAGTAAATTTAGCAATTATTCCAAGAGCACTCGTTGGATTCGATGTGTTAAATAACCAACGCGTCGCGTAGCGCCGAGAAATATTACGCTAAAGCTACATTTGAACGCCGGACTCATTTTCCATAGGTCAAACGTAGGCATAATGGCTGCATGACAACGGGAGTCCCGTGGGCCAATCAGAAAGCCAGAAATGCATTATCCGAGGTTGAGAAATTAATAAATAAATTACAACACTAATTACGAAACCTGATATGGACCTGGCACGAGCATCAGCAGTGACATTCCCACTGTGATGTAACTTACTGAAGGGGTCCAGATTGTGGTGGCGAACGGTGAACGAGCGGTTTTTCGATTTCCTCTGCAGGGCTATCATGTTTTGGATAAAGAGCCGCAAAGAGGAGCAAAAAGACCTTCCACAATATCAGGAGGATTTTGACCTGAGTCCGCAAGGCGATCATAACATGTTTTGGGAGTATCTTGAAGTTGGTACGTACTAACAAAGTTCAGAAGTCTCGATCTGTCTAATTTGGCTTTGGCCCATCAGTTATCTAAATTTAGAATAAAGGTCCCGCCAAATAATGGCCATTCAGATTGGGCCTGATAACCACAACGCGTCTCACTGGCCGGCAACCACGAGCCGCACGATAGGGATTGCTCGACCTAAATGCAAATCGTGGCACAAATCTAGCAGCAGCCGTTCAAAAATAGATAATACCGTAAACTGATGGACCGCATTCCATTCCAGATCGAGACTTCTAGGTTATGGACTTCCGTAAAAATATTATTTCTGGTTCTTGTTTTTGCTTTGGAATTGTTTCTAGGAGACAAAGTAGGGTTGAAGTGGAGATCAGTCAGTCAGGGAGTTAATGAAAAGGTGTTAGGTTTATTCCAACAAACAGCCGAATGTTTTTTAGTTTGTTTGTTTGTTTTTGTTTTTGTCTTTTGTTTTTTTTTTTTTTGCGGCAAATAACTGCAATGCTAGTCTTCATCTAAATTTGTTCCATGTTCTAAGTTGTTTGATATCAATGGACTATGCCCGAGTTTTTAGTGATGTCTTATATTCCTCTCCCTCTTCTTATGAACAGTTTTACAGTACGGATTTGTGACCATGTTTGTTGCTGCCTTTCCTCTTGGTCCGCTGTTCGCTCTACTTAACGCCATTGTCGAAATTCGTGTCGATGCGATCAACTTTGTGTCCCAGTTCAGAAGGCCCGATGGCACTCGAGCTGAAGATATCGGAGCTTGGTTTCGTATTCTGGAAGGAGTGACCAGAATATCAGTTCTAGTTAATGCTTTTGTTCTGGCATTTACCTCAGAATACATCCCCAAGCTTGTGTACCAGATGAAATACTCAAGCGACGGAACATTACGCGGATACATCAACGACAGTTTGGCCTCCATAGATCTTGTGGATCTCTATCGCAGAGAACCGGGGACGGCTCCAGAAAATATTTATGAAAATCTGTCATACAACCACTCTCGTTGCCTGTAAGTACAAAAGAGCTATCATCTTTATCTCACTTCTTCTGATCTATTCAGCACACCTTTTCATCTTTAGCCATTTAACATCAAAGACCGTACTTGCAATAATAAAACAAGAGAAGGGATTTGCAGACTGCCATACCCAGAAATTGGAATATAGCAAACCGGTTTCGAAGTCGGGGTTACATTATATTCAAAAAGGAGGCGTTCGACTGACAGGCAACAACTCAAAGTAATACTAATACCAATAACATAGTAAAATTAAGAGAAAAACTGTCGAGATATAAAGACCTTGCATGCAATCGAGATAGGGCGAATGCGAGGGATGAACGCCGCAAAGACACTAGTGGTGATTAAAGCCCAGGGACATGTAAAAAAACACCCAAAAGATCTCGGTTAACATCAAAATACAAGAACTACAGAAGATCACACAGCTTAGTCTCATATCCTAAGAAAGGCGCTATCCATCAAATAGACTTCTGCCTCGTACTAACCCTAGGCCCAATTTAAGAAATGGCCCCGGTTATTGTGTCGCATTATGGCATGAAGTTAAGGGAAATTTGATGTAAAATGAAAATGAGGGAGCAACAATACTGCGCAATATGTCAATTCACACAGAGTGACAGGGAAATATAGCAACCAACAAACCCGACATTGTGATAAAAGACCACAAAATTAAAACATGCCAAGTGATAGCAGTTCCATCTGAAAGAAACACATGGCATGGCAGTTCCATTTGAAAGAAACACTTTAGGAAAGGTAACAGAGAAAGTTTCAAAGTATAAGGATTTGGAAATAGGAATAGCCCGAATGAGGACTATGCAAACAGAGACAGTTCCAGTTGTGATTGGCGCACTCAGCATCATCAAAAAGAGGCTGGATAATTACGTTGCGAAGATACCAGGCTCAGTCAATACCTCTGAGCTTCAAAAGACTGCTCTTTTGTAAACGGCCCATATTCTGAGAAACGTTCGTTCGATTAAGTGAATTCTTCCGTACCTAAGGATCATGGCTTGGTTCCGGTGCCAAGGGGAACAAACAAAAAAGCCAGAAGCCATTAATAATAACTGTATACTAATTACAAATTCAACTTGTCTATCATCAGGTATAGTGGCTACTTTGACAGTTCACCACCTTACAAGCAGAACAAGCATTATTGGCACGTGATCGCTGCTCGCCTCGCTTTCGTGTTCGTGTTTCAATTTTCTGTCTACGTCATCACTAATTTTATCTCCTGGCTTGTCCCAGATGTTCCAAAAATCCTCAGTCTAAAGAGTGAACGTGAGAAGCATCTGGCCAAGATGATGTTCAACAAAAAAGATGATGACTTCTATAACGGTGACAACCTCAACGAAATGTTGTAACGAATTAAGTGCAACTCAGTTTACAGGTCGCTATACTTGAATTGTGCTAGTAACGGCACTTGATCAATTGCTAAACGATAGTCCTCACACCGCCTGCCAGGGCGTTGCTAAGTTGATTTTTATGGCAATATTATGACGCCTATGGTTTACTTTAAGGTGAATTGAAGAGTTGTGCAATGGCTTCAAAACGCTCTGTAAATCAGCATGATGTATCGTTTTGCACCTGTACTGTACCTTGCAAGTACCTTGCTTTTAATCCCAAAAACAAGTTTGCTGCTGGCAAAGGATCTTATTGAGAATAGTTTTTATTTTTTTGAACTGATTGGGGAATATTTCTCTTCGTCAGAGAATTTTTTATACATTTATACGTACACTTTATCGCTGTTTGTGAGCTTTAGCATGTATTTTGAATAAAATAGGCAAAAACCAAATAAGACGTTTTTGACATAGACCCTATTCATAAATTGCCGCCAATAAATTATTCTTTTGTCTTTGTGCTCACTAGCCGATCTAGCCTCGTTAGCATGAACACAATTCCAAAGAATTTTTCCACCGTAATAAGATTTGCTGGGCTACATCAGCGGAATGTCAAAAGAACAATTTTTCACCGCCATTTATGAATAGGGTCTATATTAGAAAAAAAAATGGCTTTCTAATGTCCCGAGTAATCCTGTAGCTCTTACAGACCTGTATTTTCATTGGCCCCTATGACTAGTAGATTCTTTTGTTATCAAGGCAAGGGGCATTGTTTGTGTTGTATCACCTACTGTTTCGTTCTCCAATCAATAACCGTGTCTGGAGAGCTACAGGCTCTCCTCTAATGGAGGAACTCTAGCATATGGCACTAGCGCACGTATGACATGTTTTCAAAGCGTCTTCAAAACACAAGTAACATAGTCACCATGCCAAATTGTGGCAATCTCGCTGAGATGGAGACATTCGTGGCTACAGCCATTTTCAAAGGTGTAAACTTGCATGAAAACGAGGTCTAATAGTCCTCTAATGTACTTTTCTAAGAGCTTTAAGGCTTTAATGTCTGGGCGCCTTGAAAAAAACGTTTTCGCCATAAATGCAAAGGTGGTGAAATTGGCCATTTTCGTTTATTTTGCTAAGGGGTTAACCTTACCATTTGGGCCCAAATGAGCAAAAATCACAGCCATTTTCAAAGGTGTAAAATTGCATGAAAACGAGGTCTAATAGTCCTATAATGGACTTTTCTTAGAGGTTTAAAGCTTCTAGTTTCATTTACACCAACAAAACAATCTCTGAGCGCCTTGGAGGCAAAGTTATGGCCATAAATGCAAAGGTGGTGAAATTGGCCATTTTCGGCTATTTTGCTAAGGGGTTAACCTTACCATTTGGGCCCAAATGAGCAAAAATCACAGCCATTTTCAAAGGTGTAAAATTGCATGAAAACGAGGTCTAATAGTCCTATAATGAACTTTTCTCAGAGGTTTAAAGCTTCTAGTTTCATTTACACCAACAAAACAATCTCTGGGCGTCTTCGAGGCAAACTTTTGGCCATAAATGGAAAGGTGGTGAAATTGGCCATTTTCGGCCGCTTTGCTAAGGGGTTAACCTTATACCATCTGGGCAAAAATGGGCAAAGATGACAGCCATTTTTAAAGGTGTGAAATTGCACGAAAATCGGGTTTAATAGTCCTATAACGGACTTTTCTCAGAGGTTTAAAGCTTCTAATTTCATTTAGACCAACAAGACAATGTCTGGGCGCCTTGGAGGCAAAGTTTTGGCCATTACGTTTCGCCCTCCGTTAATATTCCACAGGTCCGAAGTTACCCAATAGCAAAGTCAATTTGCTATCCCTCTAAACATTTTCGCGTGGCGAAATTCAGTGCCATTTTATTGAGGTTTCCAGAATACAACACTTTCTGAGTGATGATCCTAGCTAGTTTCTAGTATCCTGTTGAAGTGTCAACCGTGGTGCTTAATTTGTCTGCTTGTCCCGTACGAAAAGTGGACCTTCCCAGGAATCGCTAGCAACTGACTACTAGCAAAGCAGTCTGCTGGCTTCAGGTTCTAGGTTCAGTAGCAATTTTATACATAGGCCATGGTTACATACAACCTAAGGATATCAGACTCTTATTACTGTCAGTAAAGCATACTAGTATCATCCGCAAATAAATAAAATTGAAACTTATCCGAACAGTTGGTGATATCCGGTTGATATAAATAAAAAAAAGTAAAGGACCCAGAACCGATCCTTGTGGAACACCACAATTTATAATTGCCTTGTCAGAAATATGGGGACCAATGCTAGTTGTTTGGGAGCGCACGTGAAGAAAAGATGACGAAACCAGTCATTTACCATGCCTCTTATGCCATAGTGAAATAGTTTCTCTAGCAATATGTCATGATCTACCGTGTCGAATGCCTTTCTTAAATCAATAAAACTACCACAAGTGAAGAACTTTTTGTCCAATTTGTTTTGAATGGTGTTAATAATATCAAGTGTTGCATGTTGAGTTGAGCGTTTCTCTCGAAAACCATACTGAGATGGAGCAAGAATTTCTCGCTGTTAGTCAGTGCGATGGTCAGGATGAGAATTAAAACTAATTAGATCAAGGTCATGAAAACTATGTAGTTTCTCTAAATATTTTTTGGTGGGTAAATTTGTTGTGAGAAGGTTATTAAATAACCATGACAGTTACGTACGTCACATCCATAATACGGGAGTTCACGCATTAATAATCTATGTACCTTTTGCTGTTCCTTTGTTTGCTTTCTTTTACTCATCGCTAGTACTTAAACAACCCATCTTAACTTGAACGAAACTCCTTCATCATGTTGAGCTTGATAATTCTCGCAAGTGTCATTCTTGCGGAGAAATTGTGGATTTCTTTCTGAATTTCCTTGCCCAACCGTATTTAAAATTACTGGCTGCCCTAAAACGCTTAGCTTCGTATAACAATTCAGAAGCCGAGGAGTAAGATGATCGTGGATGCCAATTTAGGCGATCGTCTCGTTTGTAAAGCCAGGGTCAGCAACAGTCACAGAGTTAGTCGCTCTTCTTGCCGACATGACTTTCTCTTTGTCCAGTCGACGAACAAACTTGCAAGTTATAGGATTCGGCCTATTCTGAGCAGCTTTTGCGGGTACACGGCAGCAGGTACAAAACGCAGGCCACAGGTCATTGTTTTACCAATACAGAAACAACCCTAACCGTTTACAAATGCTAACCTTAGGCCTAAAAACTTTTGTTTAAGCCTAATTAGGCCTTAGGTTAGCCTTAATGAATGTTTAGGATACTTTCTGTATTAGTAAATCAATGACCTGTGACCTGTGATCTGCGTTTTGTGCAGCCCGGGTAGACGGTGGGCAATGTCGATATCTTGTAATGTGAGATCATCAGCCTATACATTGATGCTGTGTCTTTGGAAGACTCTGTCCCCGATACTTGTGGAACACCAACTGTCTTAACATTGTATTGATGGCTGTACTGCACAAAGGAATCTATCATTTCGGCAATGTGGTCAACCTGAGCCGAGATCTTCATCTGCTTACTTGATAAACGATTCCGCACTTCGTCCCAAATCTTCTTATTAGTGGCTGTAAGATCAACATACTCGTCACTCAAATACAGTTGAACCTCTCTAATGCGAACACTAAAGGGACAGACGAAAGTGTCCGCATTAGAGAGGTGTCCGTATTATAGAGGTCACCAAGATTGCAACATTTTTAAGACTCCACTGACAGTTTTAAGTGTTCAGTAACGAAAAATAGGCCCAGTGTATCTAAACTGACTAATATACGGTATCAGACACATTGATTTGTACATCTCAGTTACAGTACATACTTTATACGAATCGGTTATTTGAAACTAAAGGAACTACGTACAACGCAATGCTTCACCTAAAAAGGTACTAATAAAAGTACAATTTTCCAAACTCCAGTTGAAGATCAGTGAATAAAACGTTCATGCTTGCGTAATCACAAACTCTCTCTTCTTCCCGTCCCCTCTCTCGCTCCAGGGGACGGAAAGAAAAGAGACCCTGGGAACGAGGTTGCCAACTAACGGGGTTACACAATGATACGACGAACGAACGAACAGAAACAAAATGCGAACTTGTTATGTTGTCAAAAACTATCACTGCTAACTGGAATATTAACTACTTGTGGTCCTCCCAACGGAGAGACCCTAATTACGACTTATTCTTCTGCTCTTTCTTCTTTTCAACAATAGATCTATCACGGACTGGAAGTAATCTTGATTTGAAGGCACATATTAATTTACTCGCACGTGGCATATTGGTACACAAGGGCAGTTGCGCATGCGCATACTAAATACCTAAAGAAAAATATGCAGAAGCGGTAGCGGTACCTCTGGACATTTAAGCCGGAGCGGTGTACCATGACGAGTCTCCCCGAGATTTCGGCCCGCGGATCGCTTATACTTGCTACTTTCGGATACCTATCCCCGATAGGCAGTGAGGGAGAGAAATGTCGGCCCCTAGACCATACGTGACAAATCCCTTACGTACTCGTAGCTCAACTCCTTCTGCTTTATACTATGATTTGGAGCGATATATATTTGCGACTATAGTTGTCATGTATTCCATATGGTAAGGATATTTTTTGGTACTAATTTGTAATACACGGAGTTGGCGCATGCGCATTTACTAAGCATGACAAAACAGCAAAAGGAACCACGCATTTTCCGGTAAAACTTTAAAACGCTGTCGCTTTTTCAGACATATTTTGTTTTGTTTTATTGTTTGAATTCCGCGCGAACAAACGAGGACATTAATTTCGCGTATACAATGACATTAACGTGTCTCGTTGGAAAGGGGATGGACAAAAGAACTCAAAAGTTATTCAAAAAGAGCAATAGCTCCTAATGAACTAGTGTTAAAATGTTTGCAGCCTTCAGGGACTCTCCCGGACATTGGTTGGTTACAACTGTTTCTTTTTTAGCTGTTATATTCCCATAAAAAAGGTTGCTGTGAAAGAACAGCAACATGTAAAATCGCTATGGAGGTGTAGAACGTCCACATTTTGTTTCGTTTTGTTTTCCTTTAGTTGAGTTTATTCCGGTGTTAAAATTGATTGAGAATGAAGAATGTTTAGACCTAACAGAGAATCCAGCTGTCCGTAAGGTACATACCTTATACGAATCAGTTATTTAAAACCAAAGGAACTACGTATAACGCAATGCTTCACCTAAAAAGGTACTAATAAAAGTACAATTTTCCAAACTCCAGTTGAAGATCAGTGAATAAAACGTTCATGCTTGCGTAATCACAAACTCGTGCACACTATATGTGAACTATATGTCAACACCGGATCACCAGAGTGTCCGTAATAAAGAGGTTAAGTTTATATGACCTCGCTCTCTGGGGCCGAGATTTAGTGTCCGTTGTCCTTATTAGAGAGGGTCCGTATTATAGAGGGTTTTTTTTTTATAGAAAACGGGTGAGAATTTTTTCGGGACAAAGGGGAATGTCCGTTATAGAGAGGTGTCCGTATTAGAGAGGTGTCCGTAAGGAGAGGTTCGACTGTACTGTACGCCATGTTCTTGTTCTTGTCTGTCTGCAATAGTAGAATTCAGTACTGCTTTTAAAGATTCCAATTCCGTCTCAAATCCTCTCAACTGCGCTTTCAGCTCGTCGTTTTCTTTTCTCAACGCTTTAACCGCCATAAGGAACTTAGGGCAGTTGTAAAAGCACCGAAATGAAAGTATCTAACGGACCCGGCGTAGCTAATCGAACTCGAACTCAATCCATGGATTGAGTTCGATTGATTCGGTAATCAAACATAATCGAACAAGGAAATTTTCTGTGAAATCGATTAACGAACTAATTGAACTTAATCGAACCCTATCGAACTCAATCCGGTGGATTGAGTTCGATTGGGTTCGGAAATCGAACACAGTCAAACAGAATCCATGAAACACGTTCGATTGCCGGCACAGCAATTAGGAGATTGGATGCAATTGACTCGGGAATTGAGCGCAAATTCTGGTACAGCTACAAAGCCATCCTATCAGACACAAAATGTTGTCGTGCTTTTAATTATTGGGCAAACCAAACTGTCAACAGTAACAGTAACAACCTGAAAACGTTGGGCTCCACTGCGCTGTACGTTAGTGATGTTTATAGCTCAAAAGTTACAGCTGACAGAGAAAGCATCACATGTAAATCCTGTTACAAACGAAGACCGTATAAGGAAAAGGATGACTTCTTCTATACTCAATTTAAACGCTCACTGTAGTGATGATGCATAGGCCATTTGCAAAAAAAAAAGATCACATGACCGATCATTAATAAACTTGCAGCTAGAGCTGTATGAGTTGGAAAAATGAAAAGATCATGTTTCACATGGCCAGAATCGAAATTTTCAGACGAAAACTCGAGAATTCCTTGATTTCCCATGGAAGCGAGAGGTGTTTGCCGTCTCGTATTGTCCGTGCTACAAAAACAGGTCAGATTCTTGTATTACTTATGAGAGGTGGACTATATATAGGATAATGCTAATGACAAATTACATCTTTTTCAAGTACGCTACAGACAGCAGCCAATGAAAGCACACAGTCGTTATCTACTTTGAATTTTTCAGGAGGCTTCAGTCACACATGATCAAGTTCTTGACAGATCATTGGAGTTCAGTAGGGCAAGAAGTCAAATTGTCATTGCCACGAAAACCACGGCAAGAACACTTTTCACAAAAACAGAGATACTGCAAGCAAAAGTTTTGGTAAATTTGCGTTGCTTGTTGACTTCTCAGATTTCAAAACTGTTCTCCGATTTCATTGTTTTAGCAGCCAGTGAAGTGCTTGACTTGTGATTTCAACGCCTCTGAAACCAGGACGTGGGTGTTGTTCATCATTATAGGTAGAGTAAAGAGGTAACTGAAGTCGGCAGATGGAGTCAAAATGAACAAGCAGCCATATTCAAGATTAGGCGAGGGAGAGGATGATTCCGATCTATCCAGCGCCGGGGAAGTCAACGAACCCTTGCGGACTGCCGAACCAACTCGGCGGATTGATTATGTTTTGGTGTATGAAACGTCGGAAGATGACAACGAAGATGAGGAATCTGCAGCAGAAGCACAGAGATTGGCTGTTGCAAGAACAAACTTCGAAAAACAGCTCGAAAAACAAGGACTAAGCTTACAGCATCGGACAATTGTTACACAGAAGGTAATTTTAAAGAACGCACATTTACAGTTGTAAATGCATTGTCTATTGTGGACGAGCACGTAGCTACTTTGTCATTGCGTGACAACAATTCATCACGCGTCATTCTACATCTGCATACATACATACTACATACATAACCTTTATTTACGCGTCTGGTCGTTCTAGCGCCAGGAGGCACTAACGGTTAAGAATTTCTCTTTTTTGTGGCGTTACACTGAAAACGATCTATTGTTTCCTATGATGGCGTCCTTTTACTACCAAGACCAGAATGCATGGAGTAGCTTCTGTTGTCAGGCAAATTTTACCAACTGTCTCGTTATTCCCTGAAGAGTAAAAAAATCTGGTATTTGTAGTAAAATGACGCCATCATGCAAATCAACTATTCATACACAAAGATAAGACAACTGTGAAATGTCTGCCCGTTAGTCCCCTGACAAATAACATTCAATCAAGAACGTTCGGGGTAAAACCTGGTCACTGTTACCTGTGTTTTTTAAAAGAAAAAGAAAATCTCATGGCCGATGGTAAAGCCTATACGCGGCCGCTCAAAGAAGGGAAAACATTGCAGCTACGACTGTCGAGTTTGCCAAACAAGTTTGAAAATTGAGTACGGCAATACCAAATCTTGCGTAAATTCGTTCCGTTCAAGTCATCGCTAAAAAAACGAATCATTCGGTATCATATTCACATGAAGAAATCTAGTGTGACTGAAACTTATACGGATGATTGCGCTTGCTCTTCGCAACTTGCGTGCCGGCAATGTTTGCGTGAGAAAAATTAAGAACTGTTGTGAACTATTTGGCTTTTCAAGAACGCTTTGGGTCGGACCGTAAATGGAACGCCGACAGCGTAGAAAACCGCCAGCAAACCTCTTCCTCCGAACAGTTGTTTCGCTCCTGGCTTCTGTTCTTCTTTCAATTTGAAGTTAAGGCCTTTCCTCTCCAATTCTAACAATTTCCGTAAACTTTACTCGAAATCGTTCCTTCTTTCTGACGCCATATTTGAAAGATCGAACAAGTGGCTCCCGAATTCCTTGGTGCCGAATAGCCCCTTCCCCTCCCCGCCACGCGGGCTCTGGAACTGTTCCGCTCCCCTTCACTGTTCAGTATTTCTTTCTTCATTTACTCACTCACTCTCTCACTCTCTCATTCATTTATTTATTGATTTATTCGTTGAAGTATGCTGGTGATGGCGACAGGGATAGCGGGATTCATTTCATAACAAGTTGACACGAGAAGTCATGAGTTCGATTTTGTGAAGTTTATCTCCTACGTCCTTTCACCCATGCTCGTGGCATATGCTTGTTATTTCGTCTTTTGTATTTAATGGCCGAGTTTAAGCTCTACCCTTTTCCATATATATTTAAAAAAAGAGATGTATTTGAAACTAAACTTGGACAATGCCTTGTTTCTAATCAATAGGACACAGAAGCTGTGCGGCACTTTGTGCTAATTCACGCTCCTTGGGAGGTTCTTGCAGAACGAGCTGAATTATCGAAGATGAGAGTTCCACTGCGAATAAACGACACCGTCTTTGAATCGTGGCTCGAGTTCTTCCTTGGATCAAATATTATTAATAAGGTCAAACGGAGAAATCCCTTTAGAATTCGAGATGCCACTATCGTGGAAAATCCTGACCATTTCATGGGGCCCTTCAGGCGGGATCGACTCTCAGCATACGCCCAACATGAGGATTTCAATGAAGATACCTTTTTCCCCAACATCGATCGGCAGAATCTAATTCAGCAGATCTTAAACAACACGCACTATTCCGATGACCCCCATGATGTGGGACTGACGAAGCTTGTGTATCACGGTGCATACGAGAGCTGTTTCCCGCTACATGAAGGAAGCCATAACATTTCGAGTGGTGAAGCTGCTGTCAATCTTAGGCAGCAGCTGAAGAGAGACTGGGCTAGATTTGGCAGAATCTTCAAGTATCAGCCCTACGATGCCATAAAGGATTACTTTGGCCATACAATCGGTCTGTACTTTGCATGGCTTGGATTTTATGCAGTCACGTTAGTTCCTCTTGCCATTTTTGCCTTGATTGTTTTCATCTACGGAATTGCCTCTTCTAATTCCCATATTCCAGTTCGAGATCTTTGCAGTGAGAGCAATCGAAACGTCTGGTACATGTGTCCTTTGTGTGATCGACAGTGCAGCTACTGGAATCTGGCTCCAGACACTTGCATGTACGCTAGGGTCACGCATTTCTTTGACAATGACTGGACAGTTGCTTTAGCTTTCTTCGCATCCATCTGGGCCACGCTCTTCTTGGAGTTTTGGAAACGGCGTCAAGCAGCCCTCGCCCACAAATGGAACACATCGGAGTTTGAAGAGGAAGAAGAGCAATTTCGACCGGAATACTTAGCGAATTTAACAGAAGATGAGATAAATCCTTACAAACCCGATCCAAAAACTGGAAAAATTCGCCTCAACAAGCTTAAAATTAAGCGCTTTCGTCGATTGAGTGTCGTGTTTAGCGTCATTGCTCTCATGATCCTCCTGGTGATTGCTGCAATGATTGGCGTGGTTGTCTACCGAGCAGCAGTGTTTGCAGTTTTCAGCAGCAGTTCCGACCAAAAAATCGAAAATGGTGCTCACATGATGACAACAGTCACTGCTGCTTTCATAAATTTGGTGGTGATAAATATCTTAAAGACTGTATACAACAAGCTTGCTGTTTATCTCACTGACTGGGAAAACCCACAAACCCAGACAGAGTACAAAGACAGCTTTACGCGCAAGATGGCACTGTTTCAGTTTGTTAACAACTACACTTCAATATTCTACATCGCGTTTTTCAAATCGGATATGATTGTTGGTAGCCCAGGAAGGTACACAAGAGTCCTGGGCAAATATCGGTTGGACGGGTGCAGTGCACAGGGCTGCTTTTTAGAGCTTGCTATTCAGATCGCTACAATCATGGTTGGACAACAAATATTCAACAACATAACTGAGCTTGCAATTCCGTGAGAAATGTTTTCCCTACTAGCTTCTCGGCTTATTGATCTTGTTGTTATTGTTGTCGTCACTGTTGTTGTTGTTGTCATTTTATCGTTATTGTTGTTGATGTTATTGTTGTTCTTTTGCTATTGCTGTTGATGTTATTGTTGTTATTTTGTTATTGCTCTTTATGTTATTGTTATTTTATTGTTATTGTTGTTGTTATTTTGTTGTTGTTGTTGTTGTTGTTGTTATTTTGTTGTTGTTGTTGTTGTTGTTGTTGTTTTATTGTTACTATTGTTGTTGCTGTTGATAGTGCTGCTGCTGCTGCTGCTGCTGCTGCTGCTGTAGTTATTGGTTTTACTTCTAAGTAGCCCGGATACAAAGTTAGCCCGTCTCAGATTTAATTAGAAAAACTTACTTTAAAGCTTACAGTACTGAACCAGGCACAAACCTTCCTTTTCCATCCACGGCCAGGGATTTCCCATATGCACAGATTGTAATTTCAAAGGGAATTTTCACACCACATTCGGGTGATCATGGATAGGCGGTGATGATGACGGCCAGCTTAGATCAGCCATGTTCAGTAACAAGCCATACATTTACGTATGTAAAGAGCTGGCCTGAAAGTGAAAACGGGACGAACACTATTTAGAACGTTGACAAGAGCAGAAGATTTTGTCCCTGCATCAGACTCACATAAAACCCTTGTGTAATTTTCCGTATTTGTTCCCAGGTACTTAATGCTGTTGAAGAACCGTCGATCCGAGGCTGCAAAAGATCACGATCGTCCACAATATGAGCTGGATCATGACCTAAGTCCCTTAGAAAGGCACTTCATGTTCTGGCAATACCTTGAAATTGGTACGATATTAATCTTAGCCCAAAATGAAAAAAGCAAGAAAAGATGCGTGCTCAGTGATTAAAACTAACTTGGATTAAACTAAGTTATTTCGGAACTGACTGGAATCAAAACTCGGAGCATAATTTCAAGTGAAGACGGTACGATTAATTTATTTAACCTACTGGTTCGTTAAAATCAATGGGCAATAAATCAGAACTGAAAAACAGACACAAAAATCACCTTTTGAAAACCGATCAAACGTGTTGAGTGTTTACTCACTCAGCTGAACTGTTCTTTTCCTTGTTGTTTTGTTTAGTGTTGCAGTATGGTTTTATAACTATGTTTGTCTCCGCGTTCCCTCTTGGACCGCTGTTCGCACTGATAAACGTCGTCGTAGAGATTCGCGTGGATGCCATCAACTTTCTGTGCCAATTTCGTCGCGCAGACGCCGTCCGGGCGGAGGACATAGGAGCTTGGTACAGTGTGCTGGACACTATAAGCAAGATCGCAGTCCTTGTCAATGCGTTTATCCTAGCCTTTACCTCCGAGTTCATTCCCAAACTGGCATATAAGATGGTGTTCTCACACAACGAAAATGCATCCTGGTCAGGAACTCTAGAGGGGTTTGTCAATAACAGCCTTGCCTCCATTGATCTGGATACCCTCTACAAGTGGGAGAATGGCACACAACCAGTAAACCCAACCAAGAACCTCAACTACACTCGAGATTACTGCAGGTAAAGAAAAAATCGGAAAAGTGTAGTAGTTTTGTTTCACGTTTGTCATAAGCCTCATTCCACGTTAAATGAAATCACAGCTTATGTGCAAACGTCTCTGACTAGAAACAAGTTATACAGGGAAGGTAACAGATTTAACTGACTTCCTTGTGAAATGTTACCGGCTACATAGTGAAGACCCACTTCGTTCCATTTCTCTCAGGTTGCTTTTTTGTGAGCCCTCTCATAATTATACTCTAAACTAGAAGTAACCACAGGTTAGAAAGTGCGCAATTATTTCTAGTTAATTAATTGCACAATGATTATAGCTATCTACAAAGTTTTATCATTTTGCACGAAAGCCGCCAACTTGGATTCAGGGCATGACCAAATCTAACTTCTTTTATTTTTATGGTATTTTCATTTCTCAACAGGTACAAAGGTTACTTTCAAGACACCTACCCGTACAAGCACTCCAGCGAATACTGGCACATCTTAGCTGCTCGTCTTGCTTTCGTCTTTGTCTTTCAATTCTCAGTGTATGCCATTACCGCTTTCCTCGCTTGGGCAATTCCTGATATTCCTGAAGAATTAGCGTTTAAAACAAAACGCGAAAAGGAGCTAGAAAAGGCAATACTGAGGAACAAATACAATGCTAATATTTAATGTCTCTAATACAGAACAATGTTGGTGTGATTTCATCAGTTTGATCATTTGTGCATGATCTTGTACATAGAACGAATTCATAAATGGCGGCCAATAAATAGGCCATTTCCGAATTCACGTTAGCCTCTTTTTCAAAGCGAGTCTAAGTGCGAAGTGTTTGTTATGAAAATAAGTTTTTATTCATATGCAAAGTGAAACTAATTACCATCACAAAACTTTCGCACTTAGACTCGCTTTGAAAAAGAGGCTAACGTGAATTCGGAAATGGCCTATTGTTTCCTCTTTATGCTAATTTTTCTCACTAGCCTCATTTTGAAGCAAAAAGTATTTTCAATTTTTACATGCTAACGAGCCTCGTGAGGAAAATTAGCATAGAGAGAAAAGAATAACTTATTAGCGGCCATTTATGAACTCGGTCTATTGTGTGTGATAATTTTCTTTTTCAATTGTGCAATACTCAGTTATTTCCAATGTAGCTGAAGATAGGCTGTTCCATGTATCGTAAAGATTTTAAAGTGAAATATCTGAGCTCCTTAACGATTTATTTAAAAGATCCCAATAAATTGTAGATCTCAACACAGCGCATTTCAATTCAAATTTACAGACCGAGCTATTTTTAGACGTTTTTCCCGCGAAAAGTTCAGTTCCAGTGCACACGCATCCAAACAATTAATTATGCAAGGATTATGATTGACCAGCAAGGCACCTGTGGGAGACTCAATTCAAGGCACCTGTGGGAGACTAAAAATAGCTTGCTCTGTGAATAACAACGCCGTGCTACAAGTATATTGAAGTTGTACGCTCCGGGTTATGGGCTCCTGTCAAAACGACCTCTGTTTTCACCAATCAAAAAGATTTGAAAATCACCCAAGGCCGCAAGGAACACGTTTGGTTACCAAGAGTCAGACCAGGCTGTATCAATGGATATTCAACTCCTCCGAAACACGTATGCGATTATTCCAAAGTGACACAAGCCTTTCTTAAATTTTAAGTGCAAAACATATTTTTACATGGATCGGTTTTACAGCATTTTAGTGGTCTTGTAATAGTCAGTCTACACTGATACTTTTATAGGACATCTTTTGAAATTATAGGCACAGCTGGCATTTGCTCTTTAAGACAATGGAGGAAAGAGGAACTAAGGACTGATACTAATAGAGTAGCATCAAGTTAACAGAAAGAAAGTTTGCTCAGATGCAATAATGAATTAATCGTTTGCCAAGTATTTGAATCACAGCACAAATGTGTAGTCTTCTTAAAGTAACAAACGTTGCAAGTGTGCGCCAGTTAGGGATATTTTACTCCGTAAAGACAAGCATTGGACTCGATCAAGAGGTGCAATTTTTCTCCATGAAAAAAGTCAAACCCTGCATTAATATTTATTAATTCAGTATTTACATCCAAATGAGGTGATTACTGATATTGCTAGAGGCCGAGAGGGGTGGCTTTTTTTTTTCTGGAAAGGCCCGCCGTCTCCTCGGTTTGAGCAGGTCAACAGAAGATATTGAGACGATGTAACCCACGGCTGCGCTGTAAGATCTGTGTCCCAAACCTACTTGGAGGCTTTATTTTAAGTTACTTTGTTCTGCGTCCGAATCGATACTGAATTCCGTATCTATGTTCTCACGGCTATTCCAACGAAAAACAAATCAAAACACCATGGATAGAGGGACTTATTCCAAGCTCAATCCAAATGATTTCCCCGTTGAGACGGAAGCAGAGAATGTACCTCTAATACAATCCTCTGCTCACACACCGTACCCTTCGACTGGAGGCAGGCGAATCGACTACGTTTTGGTCTACGAGACCTGTAAAGAGAAGGAAGACGAAGACCACGACACGAAACAAGAGGCAGAGTTACGAGAAAAATCGAGAAGATTCTACGAGAAGCGCTTGCAAAAGAAGGGTCTTATCCTACAACGCGAGACTATTATTGCCGAAAAGGTACTGAAGCTGTTTTCATTTATTTACTTTCGATTATTTCATTTATTTCTCTAGTGAAGATAATCATTGACTGACGTCGACCTAGTGAGTAAAATAAAGTTAAAAGTGCAAAGATTGTTGAAGTGCTAACTCTCCGCTAAGAGCCTCTTGCAGATAAGTAATTCAAACTGAGCACTCGATGGGTTTATTGTCTGATCTCGTACTGTTGGGTTTAACCGACGCCGCAGACAATGCAAAACAATAATAGCTTTTGAGCCAAACTTAACGTGTATTCACACCCAATATTGCTGTCGTTTGGCAAAGAGTGCAATTCCAGGGGCATAAATACTTCAGTTGCGTTATATCGTTATATTGAAGCTCCCTCCTCAAATGTATTGACTTCAGAATTAACCGCTGTTTCACAAACTTTGTCGAATCGGCTTTCATTACTAACACAAACCAATTAACGAAGGTAATGGTCCATATCTGGTCAATGGAAATACGCATGATAAAACAAGTTGTCTTCAAGTTATAAGCTGCAATCAGTATGAAGAAAGGAAACAACGGGATTTTTGGTGCCGCTTTGTGCACGTCACGCCTCCAACATAAACACCCGACACAACCGGCTTTATGGACCCTCTTAATTAAGCATACACAATATTACAACATGCCGAGTATTTACTGCCTGAGATACTTGTAATCATAGTCACGAATATTTTTATTTTCGGCACGAACACCAAAAACAACCTTCAGGATGAACTGCATACAAATAGTCTACAAAAGCTCCGAAATCCCGTAACATAATTGGTGTTTGTCGACGAAGGGTTTCGAACAAAACTATAAAAAATCCATGCTGACACCTCTTTGTGTTACATACCGGACTAAATCAAACATCTGCCACTCTAGAAGAGTCTGTGAATGGGGTGATTCGGAGGCATCTTTCGTTAATTACGAGTCTTCCTTTACTTGCATGATCATTACTTCATGACAAACAAGACAATTCTGAGAAATAATGAGCATTATCCAGGCAAATCCGGCTTATGAAACTTGAAAAAGATCGGGCCGACTTTTTTCAAGATTGCCTTCATGCAATTCGTTTCAATCTTGTCCGGCTTTTCTGTCCATCCCGTATGCACTTCTTCACCCTTGTTCTATTTCTTTTATCAGTGTTGTTCTAAAGTTGTAAGCTTACAATGGTTATTGTGATGTTTGATTTTATTTTAGAAACATCTGATGTGTCATGAATTTGTCTGGGCTTGAAGTGATCATCACTCTGCCCCCTATATCGGTGTCAAACTGTAGACACTACTGCTGCGTTCATGTTCCTCTCCAATTTTCCCCGGTAGAAAAAAATAAACTCTCGGAGAAACGTCTACACCGAGACAACATCAAGAAAAACCTTTCTTATGACTACACTCTTTTTTTATAAGCACCTTTCTTATAAGTACGTTGAGGCTGAGATTAACCAAAACTTTAAGGACATTTTTAGAACGTAACTCATGCTGCAGGTCATGTAGTGAAGAACGCTTTTATTTTGGTCATATCTTAACTTTTTTTACTGAGTAGTATAAATAAAGGTAAAATAAGCGTAAATCTGTAGTCTAACAGGGCAATTCACCCAAATACTTAGGAAGAAGCAACTTCATGCCACATCACAGCAGACAATTCACTTTCATACGTTTCCTGGTCACGTCCGCGTTGATTAATTTGAATCATAACTTCTTATGGTGTTCAGTCATTAAGTTAGATGGATTCATGTAACATAAGAACGTTTTCAAGTTAAAATCGCCAAAACAATTAGAAAGTTCAGCATCAGTTCATTAAACGTTCTTATAGGAAAGTGCATCACGAAGAAATGTGTTGGTACCCACAGTTCGCATCATAAACGTGCGTTGAAAGAACCGCTTGTAGTGTAATGGTGTAAGACCATAAGACCATCCCATTTAATTTTAATGTTCTTCATGGACGTAAGTTGCGTACAATTATTTTCAACATATTGCATACACAAACAATCTGTTCTTGACTTTTTTTATGCCACACAGGAACCTCAGGTCGAGCGTCATTTTGTGTTGATCTGTGCTCCTTGGGAGTTCTTGGCCAAGCGTGCTGAGGATATGAGACTGAAAATGCCTCTTCAGTCAAATGATGTTCAGTTTACTTCACTGTTAGAGTCTCTATGTGGTGCTGAACCAGTGAGCAAACTCGCTCATTTGGATCCATTGCGTGTCCATAACGCAACGGTCCAAGAGAAAGGTGACTACTTCGTGGGCCGCTTCAAACAAGAGCACCTGACAAAATTCATGAACCATGATGACAAGGAGATACTTTTCAGCGCTGTAGACCGATTGTACATCATTCAGCAGATATTGGGAAACACGCGCTTCTCGAAGGAGCCCCAATGCGTGGGTCTCAACAGGCTTGTTTTGGATGGAGCGTATACCTCGCACTATCCTTTACACGACGGTACAGAAAAACTGAAAGAGGGAGAAATGCCTGTTAACGATCGCCAACGCCTCAGGAGGGACTGGGCAAGGCTAGGCAGAAGCTTTAAGTACCAGCCTTATGATGCTATCAAGGATTACTTTGGTCATGAGATGGGACTGTACTTCGCCTGGTTGGGATTCTACACAGCTATGTTGGTTCCACTCGCCATTGTTGCCTTGATCGTGTTCTTGTACGGAATCTTCTCTTCAGGTTCCCACATTCCGGTCCAGGATCTTTGCGACGATAAGAATGCAGGCGTCTGGTACATGTGTCCTCTGTGTGACAAGCAGTGCAGTTACTGGGACCTGTCTCCAACATCGTGCCTCTACGCTTATGTTACGCACGCCTTTGACAATGACGGAACGGTTATACTCGCCCTTGTCGCGTCTATTTGGGCCACGCTGTTCCTCGAGTTCTGGAAGCGACGGCAAGCCACTCTTGCACACGAATGGCACACGGCAGATTTTGAAGCTGAGGATCAACCACTTCGACCAGAGTATGTCAGGTCCCTAACTAAAGAGGAACTTAATCCCTTCGAACCAGACCCAAACAGCGGAAAGATCGTTTTTAGAGCCACGAAGACAAGACGCGCTCGTCGCCTTTCTTTTGTTGTCAGCCTGGTGTCATTCATGATTGCTCTCGTGATTGCTGCCTTGATCGGAGTCGTGGTTTTCCGTGCAGCAGCCTTTGCTGCTCTTAGTAGCAATTCAGAGAGAACTGTCCAGAAGCGCGCTCGAATTTTGACGACGGGTTTAGCAGCCTGCATTAACTTGGTCGCCATCACGATTTTAAAGTATGCACATAACAAGCTGGCTACATGGTTGACCAACTGGGAAAACCCTGCAACTCGCAGTTCTTACGAAGACAGCTTCACAATGAAAATGGCTTTGTTTCAGTTTGTCAACACTTTCTCATCGATCATTTACATCGCATTTTTCAAGTCCCAGATCATAGTTGGTACACCGGGCAGGTACACGCGGGTTTTGGGTAAGTATCGACTGGATGGATGCAGTGAGCAAGGCTGTTTCTTGGAACTGGCCATTCAGATCGCAGTTATCATGATCGGAATGCAGTTCGTTGGCAACATCATAGAAGTTGGTATTCCGTAAGTAACCGTTATGATACGTTTTTGGGTAGGAGAGAAATAAGACAGCTGCATTAGTTGTTTTCGGATACTTTCTCTTAAATTAACCGCATATTGATCTCTCAGTTTAAGGATTGTGACTGAAAATAATAAGAAATGCTACTGCTGGTTGAATGGTTACAAAATGAGAAGCACATCATCCCTGATCTACGTCATCCCTGATCTACGTCACTACGTAGATCTACGTACTTCAAGTACGTTTTGAGCGTACGTTTCTGCTGCTCATGTGCAGTACTTGCACGGTAGCCGAGCCCCTTTACTTCGTGTTTTTATAACACGAACATTAATGTTCAGTTAAACTATTCTCAGAGGCAACTTAATGCTTACCAAATAACCAGGAAACGCGAGCATACCACTCGCTTCAGGTCAAAAAGCGTATTAGATGAATCACTGAGCTCACATCAATGATACCGGCGCCTCTAGCAAAATGATTAAGCTATGCATACCGCTTTTTGCCTCGATATAGGTCCTTTAAGTTGTGGCTAAAGAGGAGAAAATTAGACGAGTCCACCGACCGGCCACAGTTTATCAAGGACCACGATCTGAGTTCTCTAGGAGATCATTACTTGTTCTGGGACTACCTTGAAATAGGTAAGTTTCCCAATCCAAGATGCCAGCAAAATCTTCAAACTTTGGTCTCTATTTTAGAGATTGAAAATCTGACCGTTTGACTGTTAGGTATCGCAAGGGGTACTCGCGGAGGAAACGGGGCACCACTGACGATGGGCTAAACACTGGAAAAGTGAGTTCTAGATGGACAGGTGCCATAACAACTCAGCCCATACCACATTCTAGGATTTCAATACCCCAATGACTCAGCACCGAATTTTCTTCCTTTAAAACCCACCCCATTGTCGATCCGCAGGCGGGTTCGCTCAGTTGTGAGAGAACCTGATTACCGTGCGGAAGGTCGTGGGTTTAAATAACTGAGGAGAAAGTATACTGCCCTTGTGATGCGATCTTCACATGGCTAGACCTCTTATAGTCTTCTTGGACAAAAAGGCGGGACAAACCATAGGCACCGTCTCATACACTACTGGTTCACAAACTGTGGGACGTTAAAAAAACCACACGCTGTGCGAAATGACTGAGTAGGGGCGTAGTCCCTGGTGCTGTGGACGGCTTTTGCTAAGATGTGAGGGCACATGTTACATTCGTCAATAATCGTAAACTGCATTCCCTCCAGGGAAAAGATCTAACAATTTGTATCTGTACTTGTATGACATTCCGAAACGGAATCAGTGTCTCCGTATACCTCAGACGGATGATCTTAATAGGACTGTCAACCGTTTACATAACGAGACGCTGTGGAAGCGTATACTCGGGCGTTTTTGTCTTTAGATCGGCGTGATGAAATTAGTTTCAGGAATGGCGAGAACTGTGCAGTGCATTCACGAGGTTGAGGTGTAAAACAAAGAACAGACTGAGGGAATTCCCTTGCTTCACTCATCTCCCCAAAACTATGAATTCTTAATGAGATATTTAAGATTGTAAAATTCCATGAAAACGAGGTCTAATAGCCCTACACTGGACTTTTCTTAAACGTTTAAAGCATCTAGTTTAATTTACACCAATAAAAGTATCTCTGGGAGTGTTAGAAGAAAAGTTTTGCCCATAAACACAAAGGTAGTGCAAATGGATATTTTCGGCCACTCTATAGGCTTTGTGGCTCGGTAATGCGGCTCACAGAGATCACGCTAAACAAAAAACAAAACCCTCTGATACCCAGGGTATCCCCCTGCCAAACAAGCAATTAAGCAAAAGTCAGACAAATGCTCAAGCTTCATCACTTCTTGGGATCACTCATATCATTTTGTCATTTAAATAAAGTCACTACGTCCCCCAACTGATACGTACATGTATTAGACCACCTGCAAATTCACGCATCCGCAGACGTCAACCCCCAAAAAAGTACAACAAACAACAACTCTGGACCAGTAGCGGTACCTCTGGACGTGTTGCCGGAGCGCCGGTGTACCATGATGAGTCTCCCCGAGATTTCGGATCGCTTATACCAACCCCCAGTTCCTCGCTGCTTTCAGATACCCGTCCACGGCAGCCTGTCTGCCCCCGACAAGGCAGTGAGGGAGAGAAATGTCGTCCCCTAGATCATATGTGACAGATCCCTTTCGTACTCACAGCTCAATTCCGGTTAACTTAATATAGCATTTCGAGCGATATATATTTCAGATAGTAGTAATTTTCTCTTTAATGTTTACATTGGAGAGGACGCAAGTCTGGTGTCAGTAGACGGTTTGAAAAATTAGCGCATGCGTATTTGCCAAAATTGATAAACTGCTGCCGATGTGAGGTGAAACCTCAGTTGACGTCTCTGAGCAGTCGTTAACACGCTCCGCTCCTCGCGAAGCATTAACCCTGCGACAGGAGCTTGTCAATAAGGGTTGTCAGTGGTATTAAACTAGAGGCCTTAAACGCTTGTTCAAAGTCCATTATAGGGATATTAGACCTCGTTTTAACGGAATTTTACACTTTTTAATTGTGGTCATCTTTTTGCTCACTTCGGGCTAAATGTTGAGGTTAGCCCGTTAGCAAAATGACCCGAAAAATAGCCAATTTCACCGCCTTTACGTTTCGTCGCACTTTCGTTGCGTTCACCTCCACGTTTACTCTACTTTTATGTGCATCCCCCGTCTTGCCCGGTCTAATTTTCAGAGTTACGCAAGTGCATTACACCCCAATTGCAAATTTGAGGCCAACTTTATATGGTCATAGCTCTGTCGGAACCATGACTTGGGCTCCACTGCCCAAGTAATAACATCGTTTTTTAAACGTTATAATTTTCAGTTCTCCAGTACGGCTTTGTAACCATGTTTGTTGCCGCCTTCCCACTCGCGCCATTCTTCGCCCTCATTAACGCGGTCCTGGAAATTCGTGTGGATGCCATTAATTTCGTGTGTTACCACAGACGGCCCCAGACCGTCCGTGTTGAAGATATAGGCGCCTGGTACAGTGTACTCGAGGCGATCAGCAAGCTGTCAGTGCTCATGAATGCGTTTGTGTTGGCATTTACGTCTGAGTTCATCCCTAAGCTGGTATACAGGTACCAATACGCACCAGACCGAAGTTCACCGAATGGAGGGACGCTTAAAGGTTACATCAACAATAGCCTCGCCTCAATTGACCTTAATACTCTGTACCAATGGGAACCTGGGACCGAACCACGAAACCCAACTGCCAATTTAAATTATACCAGAGACTACTGCAGGTACTGAAAAACTCCGTTCATCTAATTGCGATGGAGGTGGTTGTGGCAATGAGGTCGGATGGTGATGACTGCATATGACTAGTTTGTCCATTAGTGTCTCTTCTCAGTTATCAAGAGACATAAATGTAAGAATGTGCGAGAATGCTAAATCCTTTATTTTAATAATATCGACTTGTTTGCCATCCAGGTATGCCAGCTACCGTGACAGCACTTATCCTTACGACTACTCTAAGGAGTACTGGAACTTGGTGGCCGCGCGACTCGCGTTTGTGGTCGTCTTTCAGTTTGTGGTCTATTCAGTCACCAGCATGATTGCCTGGATTGTTCCGGATCTTCCCGAGGACATGCGGTTCAAGGATGAGCGAGAGAAGCAGGTGGTCAAAGAAAAGTTAGGAACTGCGAGTGATGATGAAGATGAAAGCGAAGAAGAGAATGTTGAAGATGACCGGCCGTCTCACCACCCAGCACTTATATCCGACCTTTAACTCTCTTTGCTTTGTTCTTCAGTATGAACTGTTGTCATACCATAAAGAGCAAATCCGGTAGGCGCGAGTGTCCACCGGTGCATCAGAGTCCTCTTGTGCACGCCTACAACCTCAACTTTTTTTTTTCGACCTTTTTCTTACTTTGCAGCAATTTGTAAGCTTCCTCATGCTCCCCGACCTTTCCGCGAGCATCATAACTCAGATATACAGACGCTGAAGCGTGAACTAATTGACAACTTTGACTCGTGTACTGTATGACTCGTATTGCAGTCGCCGGTTGATCACAGTCTAGTGCCTATTTGACCGCAGCCCAGAACCAATTTAGCTTAGTTAAAAGTAACTAAAGTAAGTGTCAACGTATTAAGCCCAGGTAGACTAACTGGGGGACTAATTAAGAAATAATACAACTATACGTTCGATAACTTGATTATTTACAATAAAATGGTAGAATCCTAATATTATGCCGCTGACTTATATACAGGATAACAGATTTCAATTTTCTTACTTTATTTCTAAAAGCAGCTAAATTGGCACTGAAAGGTCCTTTCTTCACAATGTCAAAATGAACAAGATTTCATATCGAGAAGATCTCAAGAATAAAAACGTTCACAAAACCCTCAGTAGAAGTCTCATTAGGAAACGTCTTAAGCATCGAGTGGATGTTATCTCAATTAAAACAGTCTACATGAAAAAACAGGGTTATGAATTTGTTGTATTCTTTTGTATGTCGTTGGCGTGTCTAGGGAAGTGGCTCTCCTTTTAACGAATATTTGATCTGCGCATGCGTAAACGCCTGGTTGTCGACACTAGGTGTCAATACAGCCCGAGCATATATGTCATGTGGAAGTCACAATGACTACACTTAAATACTTTGAATAACTTACGGAAGTCGTACGTCGGTCTGTTTCGTTGATACAACGCGGCATTGCGGCTGACACGCGGCTGACACGCAGACGAGGGTACAAGCAGGGACGGTAGAAGATACTTTGATTGTTACTTAGGGCAATATAAAGACAGAGCTAACAGCAAAACCTTGGATAAAGGGGATAAAGTTAGAAAATTGAATTAAATGTTCAATGAATTAAATAAATGGTAGTTTTCAACCAGCCGAGGAAGTCTGGGTCTTGATTAACTCGTTCCACTCCTTTGCTCAGCTGGGTTCAGGAGAAAATGGCGGACGATCTTCCGCAGTGTTCAAAATGAGGCGAAGCGTTCGTTTGGCAGCTAGAACTATACAAGAAGTTAGTTCACAAACCTCCCTTCAAGTCGAAGGCCAACAATCTAGAGGTAAGTCAGTTAAAGTGGGAAAACAGACAGTGAAGGAACACATTCCCAAGACAAAATCCACCAAGCGAAGTCGAGAGACCAGCACAACTGATTCCGATGAAAATGAGCAGAAAGGCAGCCCACTTAAATGTTCTGGAACCACTGAAGAGAAGGTGAAGCCTCAGCCTAAACGAGTAAAAGCTGAGCAAGACGACAGGAAAGTTGCAAAATCCGACGAAAATATACAGCAGCCAATCTTGCGAGGGAAGCTTGTTGGAGCGCACGTTTCGATAAGCGGTGGTATCCATAATTCAGTATCTGAAGCACTGGAGATCGGTGCAAAAGCGTTTGGTTTGTTCCTGAGGTCTCAACGACAGTGGGTAAGCAAACCCCTAGAGGATAAGGACGCTGAACATTTCAAAGAGGCTTGTATCGAAGGTAACTTTTCGCCATATGCCATTCTTCCACACGGTATTTACCTCATGAATTGTGGCTCCCCTGAGGATGAGACACTCGCTAAAAGCCGTGCAACTCTTGTGGATGAGCTGAAGCGATGTGAAAAGTTGGGCCTCACTTTGTACAATTTCCACCCTGGTTCCACTTGTGGAAAAATCACTGTTGATGAATGCCTTGACAGGATAGCCGAGAGCATCGATCAAGCACACATGGAGACAAATTATGTTGTCACTGTGTTGGAAAATATGAGTTGCCAAGGAAATACAGTGAGTAGAAGTTGTAAATAGATCTTCACACAGCTCCTAAACACAATGCACTGTCACAAGTCGCATTTTATTCACACTTCTGTTCTTAAGTATTGAGAAGAGAAAGCAAAACATTACATACCTTTGGGGGGAAGTGTGTGGTGGTTGGAGGAGCGCATAAGCTTTCGAGCTGACCACCTCATTCCACTGCATCATAGATTGAAGTCTTTGAGCTGAATTAAGTGCCATGGCTAGCGATAGAAAATTGTTATTGTATATAGCTCACTTTTGAGAGTTAAAAGAATGTCTGTGCATTTTATTTGAACTGGAAATAGCTGAGACGTACGTCAGTGGGAATCTCCACCCAAATTTTGGTAATAGTAAATTGAAGGAATTCTGGTGTTGTGAATGGACATTGACATGTTTGTGAGGTACTTACTCACAAAATACCTTGGGAATACTTGTTGAGTTTTGTGAGATTATGACCAAATAAGGAGACGTCTCTAGGGTCACCGCATCAAGGAGTACATGATTTGAGAGTTCAAATGCCCCTCAGGGTCCAAAGGCTTGGTCACTTAAGAATTGGTTCATGCTTAGCGTGCGTATATCGAGTTATGGATGCACGTGGGAAGTTTGGAGAGCACGAAAGAAGCGTAAAAGTTGCTCGAGGTGTAGCCGAGAGCAACTCTAGCTTCTTCAGTGCTCTCCAAACTTCCCAAGTTGTTTCAAAATCCTTGGGCCACTAGGGCTGAGCTCAAATGACCCACCCCAAGGAAGGCCTCTTAAATCAATTTCCCTATGGTGGGGCACTTAAATGGTCAGATGCATGGGGTAGGTTGGGTATTGAAGTTTTAATCTGATTGGCACCTTAAAGAAGACTGCTGCATCCTTGCTTTACTAATAAGGGCATAGTGAGCACAAGCCGACATTAAGGCTTATCTGGATTTACTTAATATGTACTTTTGCCCCAAGGATTAATTTCATGTAAAGGAATGATATGTTTAGTGTTCAGCCTGGTGAATTATGATGTTTTTGTTTTTGTTTTTTGTTTTTTTCTCCTGGAAAATGATGCAGGCATACTCTGAAGAAAATCCAAGTTCTCCTAACAGGAGTCAAATCTATGACCCTGCAATTACTAGTTTAGATGCTCTTTGTATGAGGAGATCAGTGAGAGGTTTATGGATGCTGATACAGCTGTTGCACATTTTTTGGCTTTTTACTGATGCCACTTTAATATGCTGCATTGCTCCCACATAAAACTGAATTAAAAACAACCATGGGTGCATCAAATGTGCTACATATACAGACAGCTGTATTACCAATTTATGCATTTATACTGGCTGTGAAAAGTATAGCCAACTAAAACTATGAGGAGGCTGTTTGATATTTCTTGATAATCACCCAACTTTCCCATACTGCTCTGTGATTATGCAGTATTAATTGGATGTATGCCCTAAATAAATATGGAAAGCTTTTTCATGGCATACCATTGAATGTCCCATCAGTGCATTCAGCTCCATTATCGGCTAAAATTGTTCCTGTGAACAGCAGAGGGAAATTTTTGCATAATTATGACAACTACAAAACAAATTATGATAATCATTGGCATGCAGATTTGGATGTGATGTTCTCTAAGCAAATCTGAAGTTATCCTATGCCTAGAGACACTACATTTGAAAACAAGTGTCCAATTAGTGCACAAAAGCTCAATTAATGGTGATTTATTTATGAATGGAATGGAACCCTTTTCAATTGGAATAGTTTGGCTAAAATTTACCCTACATCTAGGGAGTGTCTATTTTGGCTGGAATTACTACTACCTTCTGAAAAAAAAACCTGTCTTGTCTTACAAGTGTCTCTGACTCTGAAATACTGCTTGTTCAGTTAATTTAGGCCTGTATTTCGACAGATTGGTGGCAAGTTTGAAGAATTGCAAGGCATCATTGACCGTGTGCAGGACAAGTCCCGGATGGGTGTGTGCTTGGACACATGCCATGCCTTTGCTGCTGGATATGACATTGCCTCGGAAGGTGGTTTCAACAAAATGATGGAGGAGTTTGAGTCCGTGATTGGCCTGAAATACTTACGAGCGGTGCACCTAAATGATTCTAAGGGTGAACTAGGCTGCCATTTGGACCGACACGAGAACATTGGCAAAGGAAGGATTGGCCTTGAAGCATTTCGGCGGTTAATGAGAGACCCGAGATTTAACGGCATTCCAATGATTTTGGAAACGCCTTGCGTTTCAGAAAATACTTATAAGAAAGAAATCAAGCAGCTGTATTCCTTGATTAAATGAAAGCTTCGGCACCGCAGCACTGGCTCATATCCCCGTACGACGAATTATTTTTTGTAGTAGCCAAGTTTCTAAGTTTATTTTCAAGACTTGCCAAAATAAGCGTAGTGTTGTTAAATGTGAATCAGATAATTTCCTGTTTAAGTTTTGCCCGTATACAGCTATGATACTTCGTGGTCATACTATTATCCGTTGTCGTTGAAGTCTGTAAAAGAAAATCAATAAAGAACTGTCTTTTCATTTTCAGAAAATTAAAAACGAGGCTTTTGAGTCGCACGAGAAACATGACTTCAAAGAAAGGGAATAAAAAACAGAAACAATACCTAACAAAAATAAAATGATTAAAAAAAAAGGTTACTCTTTTGCATCCGGTACCCAAAGTAGGGGCCGACAATCGCGTTATCGCACTTAGCTAAGCTCGCCCCTTAAATCACATCGGCAACAAAAACATCACATACGATGCATTCAAGGACGTGTGTGTTTGGGAAAGGGGGAACAATGTCTTTTTACACAGTACGGCCAACTAATGGTTAGGTCCACACAAACCTAAGTGGTAACGAATTACAACGTGGAGAATTGAGTGCGTACGGTAGGCCGTATAACCTCTGGGTTCATTTGTCTTGTTGTTACGCGAACAAGCTTCTAGGGACTGAATGAATCGGTTGAAATGCAAAAAAAACCCGCCTGATTTAAAGCCGGATGCGTTTAAAAATAGAGTCTTGCGTTTTTATAAATACTTGTTTTCCCACCGACATAGATAAAATCTATGCAGGAAGTATTTGGGCTGTGATTGGATTTCCAACCTAACACAAGGTTTTTCAAACACTATGACAATTCACTGCCTTAATCAACTGTACCTCACGAGAGAAGTTAACGCGCACTATTGAATACGCCCTAGCCAGGAGCAGCCTGAGGACTGCTTTGCATCTTGGAATCACCTGGCTATCATCACGAATGCACTGAATCGACCTTGAAAATGCTTATCACACGAATCGTTGCAGCCGGCGTGGTTCTAAGGAAATGGCACATAGGAAATGTTGACGTTGACGATGTATGAGTATTGAAGCAATTAACCGACAAAAACGTTCAATATGTGTTCAGTTTTTCTTTTTCCTGGTGTGTTTTTCCTGTTTCACTCAACTGCACAACAACGCAAATCTCCATTTGAGTGGTAGCAAGTTAGCCCCGATTTGACGGAGATCATTTATCGGGTTTTACAGCGACACAAGCTTTTCGGGTGTTAAAATGTTTACTGATCGTTGTGATAACTTTGTTACGCAGTTCTCAAGTAAAAGGTAATATGCCCAAAACAGTACTTCAACGGCAGTCCAAATTTTTCCGACATGCATTTGCACGGCAAACTGAAACTAATTTGAAGAGTTGGTGATATCAAACCCGATCAGGCATTCCTTAATATTCATCAGCTGAGGTTGTCATCAGTTTCCCTGCTACGATCACAACGTGTTCAGCATAAAGGCGAAACAATGCAGACTTTTCCCATTTGCCATTTGTCGAATATCAAATTTGCGGTGGACACGACACGTCTTGATATCATTGCGTGAAGGTGAAATTTGAAACGCTTACAGAACGAGACGACATTTCACGAATTAGCGCGTTATCACGTCACTTAGGAAATTCTCTAGTCGTGTCAACAACACGTACCCAATAAAACTTTTCCCTTGAGGCGGAAAGAAAGATGTGTGAGTAAGTGATTTGACTGATCCGGCGGAATGAAAAATCAATTTTGAGTGTTTTTCAAGATTCGATCAGTCACGGTCTACAACTTAGACATGAAGTCTGGATCACGTAATAAGACAAGTGATGTCAGATCAGTCGCTGAAAAACAGGCGATAAAAGATAACAAATAAATTCTGGGCGCAATATTCTTCTTTCCCAGCCTAGGGCTACAGCCTCGGGTAACGGCTTCGCTAGGACTTCGACACTGACCGGCGGAAGTATTAGCGGGGATGAGCTCCACCAATTTGTGAATAGGTCAAGGACTCCAAAATATCCCTTGTTCACTGGTTAAGAGGCACGGTTTGCTCAAACAACGCTTTTCTGGAAAACCGACATCGAAATTTCGCCTTTAAAACGTTTCTATGAGAAATGCTCCAGTTAATTAGTTTGACAAGCTGGCTAGGGTTAATGTGAAAAAGACAGCATGCATGCAGGAATTTATATTAGAATACTGAACAGAAGAAAATGATTCCCAAACAACGGAGCCGATCATAAATGCAGCTTGCTCGTATCTTGTCTCGGTAGGTAGATGTACTGTAACAAAAATCACAGGGAGTACAATATATAATTTTTTTAGAGATTTCCTGAGGAGCCTACTGCGCTATAAAGCCATTTGCTAGGTTAGAGCAAATGGTTACTGTTCTGCAGACTTTCTTCTTTTTATATATTTTTTTTTTACGTGTCTGAACAACCTAAATCGAGGCACATCGTGACTTATTAATCTGTTTGATCTATTTTATTACTGTGCCTTTGGCTCCAATCCATTAGTCGACGTGATCGGAAACAAACATCCTGCTGTTCTCCTGCGCCTTAAAATTCATGTTGATTTTCCAAACAAATTCTATATATGTCTCCGCTAATCAAGCGTGGGTACAAATCAACATATTCTTCACGACATCATAAGGTATTAAAAATATCTGGAAAATCCATAAATTTAAGCTTTTTTAGCCCATAAATAACTAGATACCAACCCCCTTTACACCAAAAGCGACTAAAATTTAATGCTTTTTACGCCGAAATTTTTCAAGATCGAAATGAAATAAACAAAAATATCCGACCATCTATTTACTGTTCCGGAAAGAAATGGAATTGAACACGCGACTTCAACGGATTTTTACCAAGACCTCTATTACAGCAATATAAAATACCTGAAGCTAGAACTAACAAAATAAGGATGTACGTGGAAACAAAGCTGGAGGCGTGCTGATTGGGCAAAAAATTCATCGACTTTTTTCCTTATGAATGTGGGTGGTCTAAACATAGACATGTCAATTCTCCACTGTTCTGTCTTTCGGTAGCTGTCAAGATCTGTAAATTGAAATCATCAAATTGTCCTCTCGTACATCGGCGTCAGTACTTCATCCCTGAGCAACATCACAGTCGCTGAGCGTGTCGATGAGGAATGACAACTGTTGGCAAAGACACTAGAGAAATAATCGTTGGTGAGGATATTTTTTTTCTGAATTGCGTTTACTATAATGGCCAAGTGGCGTGTTGAAATTCCGCGTATGGAGTAATTTGTGCATGTGTCGTTTAAAATCTGTTAAATATTGTTATATTTCGTTCTTTCCGGAATTGTCTGCGATCCAGAGCTTCAAGCAAAAACGGGGAGAGCCGTGAAAATGTTCAATGTTGAAGTTGGTTACACGGCATAAACTGTATTTGAGATCTCGGCGGCGCTCGGGACTGTGCACGAACGCTCCGAGTCGAGTTATCCCTTACAAGCAAGCTAAAAATTTCCTGACAGCACTTCACTCAAATCTTTGCAACGGTTCAGGGGAAATTATGAAAAAACTATTTAGTATTCCGTAATTTAACTGTATCTTAAATGTATCTCATAAATGATGCAACACACCGACTTCGAAGATCAAATATTTACTACAACCCCCAGCTTGCCGGCTCGGTTCTTGCTATTCATCAATACACCGCAATGTTCAAATGAAAAATAACTCGTACGTGCATTTTCGTGCTGCACTGACCACGTACCAGAACATTCCCATAATGACCTTCTTCTGACGTTAAAGCATATAACTGAAACAAAGCTTTCTGTGATAATCTTCTCTGCAGTTCTATTGTTTCGTTCACGAAAAGACAAGTCGATATTTACTATTCATCCGAAGTCTGAACTAACAAAAGATATAATTCCTCTTTGTTGTTTCTGTTTATCATGAAGCTTTGAAGTATGCATCTTGTCAGTTCAACTGACAATCTCAAACAATCTCTTGAAGGCTGCCTGCATTCGTTAAGGCCATCATTGTTCCCGTCTACATAAGAACAAAGGCCAAAATTTTCCCTTTTTTCTCCATTATTCTTTTTTAAATGCATGTCACACTAACGAAATCGGATCGGCAACGTTTGAAAATAGAATGGACTAACAGGAATTTTCGGGCGATAATTAATACACACACTTCTTAATGTGTATTTATTATCGGTGCATTTCAACTGGCATAAGCTCAATTTAAAGAGGAATATTTGAAAGCGGCGGTAAATTAGTTTCATCTGAAAAAAAGGTGAAAACTGAGCTTCAAGTTCCTGAAGGGATGTGTGCCGGTTTGATGAATTTCACCTGTCATCTCCAACAGCTAGGAGCGCTGTCACCTTAAATCTCAAATTTATTAGCATTTTTTGAAGGTCTTTGACCTAGGGTTAAACTGAATAACATTACCCTGAAGCTCAACTCAGTACCGAGAAAATAACGACCAATGAGCAGAAAGAAACAAGGAGAGTTCCATTAAGCTTTACTCAGTTTTTCAAAAGGATCTGACCGCAAAATACCGACTGGCATTGAATAGCTTTTTAGAAGGTTGTTCGAGTTAGAACTTTTACGATGAACAACTGGATTCGTGAAAAAAAGTCGTAACAGAAGTTACCAATTCATCCGAACGATGAGAACGACGACATTCAAAACTGACGTCGTGGCCGACGACTTAGCAAAACGAAACGCACTGTGTGCACGTCAACATGCGCGATTCGCGTCAGCTACCTGAAACAGTGCGCTATAATGCTTGTTGCACTGCAAGAGGTAATTTACTTGACCTGCTCTAATCCAATGCATGTTGCCTGTTTGGATCTCGAATCTTCATGCCACAGCTTGGGTACTAGTCACTAAAAACTGTCTAAAAGGAAGGCATTGACGGCATATTCGGCATTATATACTCGTCTGATGAATCCGTGCTTTTGCATTTTAGGAATGAAGCTTACCTCCAGCAATTTGGCGGAAAATATTGTGCACAGTGAAGATTGTAGATTGGGACAAGACCTTTACTCTGACAGTTGTTTCCCTCTGAGTCAGCAAGGGAGCGTTCTGAACTCCACACCATCTTCTGCATGCACTACACAGTTGTCTCGATCGTATGTGCAACAAGTAAGTAGTGTAGCGTGGCCTAAAATCAGACATGGTCGCCCTCGCTCAAACTCGTACCCATTCCTAAAGCGTTGGAGTCCATTGCCTCGGGTTGTAGAGGAAGATGAATCATTAGACGCTGCCCCCTCATCAGGAACAAGCCCGTATGTATCTAAAGTATCAGTCCAGAAAATAGACTGGACGCATGGCAACCTCTCGCAGGAATGGCTTAGCAAAATCAATTCACTAAGGTCAACTTTGTTTTTGGCGGATTCGTCCAGGCCCAAACCCACAAAGCATTGCCGTCCCCGTTCAAACTCGTTTCCCTTCATAAAGCATCTGATTCCATTGCCTTGTGTTATTGAGGAAGAGGAAATGCTAGGAGAAGAAAAAACTAAAATGACGAATCTACAGACCCCGCACCGGCTGCAATCAGCTGACTGTAGTGACAGAAAGCTCCCGAATGAACCACTGAATAGTATTAACTTGCTAAGAGTGACTTTATCGGAGTTTGATTACTGTTCTAAAGCTCAAGAACCTTCACAGTTGGCGAGGCAAGCTGGATTAAAAGTTTCATCGCGTCAGGATGTTATTACAGCTTGCGAAAGAACGGCAAGACAACAGGGAAACAAAATTCCACAGGATAACAATCTTATCACGATGCAAATTTCTCACATCCGCAAGCCAGACTCAACCTACATTTCATTGATCAGCGGATTCACGCAGGAGGCATCGAAGCAAGAACGTGCACAGTCAAGAGCAACTGATTCTCAACTCATGGTACCTTCTGAATTAAAAGGAAGCAAAAACTGTAAAAAGCTGAAGTGCATTGCGTTTTCCCCGAGAAAACTTATCTGTTCTTCTCCACGGCAGAATCCTCATCAACAAATTTCAAACAGCTCAGAATATGTTCCGCATATGGGATGCTAAGAACGGATATACATCGTGTATACAGTATCACAAAGTCTCACCAAGCTACCGTACCTCAACTTGACTTTACTGTAATTTGTAAAATTATGAATCTGAACTGATTAAAAGGTTGATCGAGATCTTAAGCGGAATTCACCATAAAGTCCCTTTTAAATAAGACATGATCCCCTGCAAGCCATTTGTAAGATCTTTTGAAAGGGAGGTTAAAAGATGGTGGAAGCAGGGGGGGCGGGATATATCCATGGGAGGGGGGTCATAGGCAGTACAAAAAATATGTTTCAAACTGTTCAGCTAATAACAGTAATACTTATTGCCATTACAAAAGTACAAAATCCAGTCAAGATAAACACAAAAGGTACAATTGACTTTTGACGATTGAAGAAAAATAGGTAAATTACAGTTCACACAGCAACCTGGTGGACAATCAGACATAGTTTGATGCTACTCTGGTTTGAAGATTTAATGAGTGTAACTTGAAAAGTTACATTCATTCGTTAATGAATTGTAACTTTTCAAGTTACATTCATTAAATCAAAGCAGAGTAGCATCAGTGGTTACATGAGTGTAACCTTTCAAGTCACATTCACTCATCAATGAACTGTAACTTTTCAAGTTACATTCATTAAATCTTCAAACCAGAGTAGCATCAAACCAAGTCTGAAAAAAATATTCTGTTAATGAGGGGAAGGAGAGAGATATAACAGGAGAACTTTTTGACTGGGCTTTTAAGACAGTTTGTGCTATATGCATTTCTATGGGTGTATCATTCAGACAGCATCCTTGCTTTCACTGCTTTAGTTTTTTGTTTTTTGTTTGTTTGTTTGCTGTTGATGCCATTATTTTCACCTCCTCAAGGGGATTACCAAAAAATGCAAAACTAAGTCTTCGAGGGAGGGAGGGGGGGCATGAAATAGTCCCACTACCCATCACTAAGACCTTGATCAATTAAAAGCACTGAAGATGAGCAGTGTCCCAAAGTTTAAAAAGATATGACGTCTTGCTGTCTTTTTGTGTGTATGTAAGTAAATACAGTTGTTTCTTGAGCTTATTATATACAGATATTTTCTTATTTAATATAAACTTGTAGCTTGCCCAGAATAGCTTTGCTAATTATGGACCACTAAGATCGTTGTATTTGTTATTAATAGAGGTAAAGAGAGATTTGTTGTTGTTGTTGTTGTTGTTGTTGTTGTTGTTGTTAAAGGAAGATTATATCTCCAGTTCCCCTCGGAGATTGCTTTAAGTTACACTGGTACAAATAAAACAAGTGTGTGCTATAAATGGAGTGTGGCATGAAAATGAAATTTCTGGATTCAATATTTGAGCAAACCTGAAGCGAAGTTACTTAACATATTGATTATATGCTGCAAATTCGAAACATTGATCAAAGGTGAAACTGAATGAGCAGATCATATATGCATTTACAGTTCAAATAGTACGGTCCTGGTTCCTACCTGTTCGTCTCCGTTTCGATGGTCCTTGATATATGATTCAGTTCTTTAGTGCTAAGTTTCGTTGAAAAACTTTGTATGTCACTCGACGGCACCATCGTTTGGATGCTCGCGTTCGCACAGCACGAGTACAGCTAGAACGAGAACGAACAAACGCTTGGCTGACAAAGCTCTAAAGGTAAGAAGCCAGGAAGCGTGC
>BLFK01001094.1:657538-660038 GCA_014634185.1 Astreopora myriophthalma
ATCTTTTTGTTTTGGGGTGCTGCTATTATGATCATGCTTTCAATTTTCATCCAAGCTTCAGTTCAGCTTCATTGACTTTGTTTTATGTTGATGGATGATATTCTCAGCATTTGTTTAAGAAACTATGTTTTTCATACTGAAACTTCTGGCTTAAGATCTGACGGAATAAGGATCAATATTTATTCTGCATTCAAATCACGGTAATGTAATGGGCAATATATAAAATTTGAAAAGAAGGACGGTTCGAGACAGATGTTCAACAATAGAATGAAAGTCAGAATGGCTTGCGTACATCCTTAAACTTTCTGGGTGGTTCAATAAATAAATAAATAAATAAATAAGAAATCAGTTTCATTTATGGGTTACAACTGAGTAGTAGAAAAGAGTGTATTCAGTCTTCAAAACATGGTAATGTTACGATACTGAACAGATTGGAAACTCATCAAGGAAGGAAGGAGCTGTAGTAATAATCCTTGGGTAAAGGTCTTGTAAACTTCCGTGTGAGATGGTTGATAAAGTGACGTGCTAAAAACTCAGAAGGAGTGGAAGAAAGGAACAAGACTACTAGAAAATGGTTACTAAAAGATTTTATATTATATTTTGTGTTTTCTTCTTTTCTCCTTAAAACGCTGAACAACGCCCTTGTTTTAATTCCATGAGAAATTAAACCGACCATTTACAAATGGCACAAGCCTCTTTAAAGGTGGTTACTCTGGAGCTGAACGAGTTTTATTGATAATTAAAAACAGACGCACATATCCTAAATTAAAGTAGAAAGATTTCAGGGATGGGTCATCAGTAAGCTGTTGGGGCATTTCACTTTTTGGGCTCAATCGGATTCAAATAGTAACCACGTATAACATGCGAAAAGGCTATAATTATAAAAGGAACATTAAATTATGTTGAATGGTTTATAGAAAGAGTTAAACAGCCACATCGTATATGAACTTGCAACACAAGAAACAAGAACTTACCGCCTAACCTCACTTATTTGCCTCTAATGAGTTCAGAAGCCTTCTCTATTGAATGGCAAGGAAGGAATTGTTTATGGAACTGCCCAAGAGCTGTTTCGCTTATATGCAAAGAATACTGTTGATATGTCATACTATGAATAGGGGTCTATCATTGGTTACAATTCTGAAGAGATCGACGGGGTCCTACAGAAAGGCGTTACATGGAAGAGAAGCGTGCTTGTGTATATAACAATGAGTACAATTATACAGTGATACTGCATACATAACAAACAAATAAAATGGCTGTTAGCATGGCATAAGTCAATAAACTTTAATAAGTGTATTTGCGCTGAGTTAAAGTCGTACCAACGCGAAGATCAGTCGTCATTGGAATTTAGAATAACAATTATTATTTTGGAATAAGAATTAAGAATTATGCTTGGTTTAACGTCAGCAATCAACCAAAGAAAGATCAGTGTTTATTTTGCATTCAGATCTCTTGATGATATTTGCTGAAGTTAAAAATAGGGACAGCGAAAAAAAAACAGCTTTGGGATTTGAATTAACTTCTCTTATGCTATTCCATCTTAGGGCTGACAATGTGAAATAAGAAGAATATGAAGGAAAGAAGGACTCTAGATGGTCAAACGTCTTTATGTCTTCATTTCCGGCTATCAAGAAAACTGACAAAAAAGTCTTTCTACTTTAATTTAGGATATGTGCGTCTGTTTTTAATTATCAATAAAACTTGTTCAGCTCCAGAGTAACCACCTTTAAAGAGGCTTGTGCCATTTGTAAATGGTCGGTTTAATTTCTCATGGAATTAAAACAAGGGCGTTGTTCAGCGTTTTAAGGAGAAAAGAAGAAAACACAAAATATAATATAAAATCTTTTAGTAACCATTTTCTAGTAGTCTTGTTCCTTTCTTCCACTCCTTCTGAGTTTTTAGCACGTCACTTTATCAACCATCTCACACGGAAGTTTACAAGACCTTTACCCAAGGATTATTACTACAGCTCCTTCCTTCCTTGATGAGTTTCCAATCTGTTCAGTATCGTAACATTACCATGTTTTGAAGACTGAATACACTCTTTTCTACTACTCAGTTGTAACCCATAAATGAAACTGATTTCTTATTTATTTATTTATTTATTTATTGAACCACCCAGAAAGTTTAAGGATGTACGCAAGCCATTCTGACTTTCATTCTATTGTTGAACATCTGTCTCGAACCGTCCTTCTTTTCAAATTTTATATATTGCCCATTACATTACCGTGATTTGAATGCAGAATAAATATTGATCCTTATTCCGTCAGATCTTAAGCCAGAAGTTTCAGTATGAAAAACATAGTTTCTTAAACAAATGCTGAGAATATCATCCATCAACATAAAACAAAGTCAATGAAGCTGAACTGAAGCTTGGATGAAAATTGAAAGCATGATCATAATAGCAGCACCCCAAAACAAAAAGATTGTTTTATAGACTGTGAAAATGCAATCACAAATTCATTTATCATTAACTATTCGTGAAAAATTCGCACGTGAA
>BLFK01001094.1:665038-690324 GCA_014634185.1 Astreopora myriophthalma
TGACCTATAAGCCCCTGTATCTACATTGTTATCTGTATTTAATTGGTAGAGTAGGAAAAAATTGCCTCTCAAACCTGTATACTCAGCAGGGCGGCATTGACAATCTATTAAAATTCTATCCATGAGACATTCATACTGGCATCCAGGCCTCGTGTAAGTTTGATATATCTTCAGTTTCTTGCTTTTGCATTTCGTCTCGTAAGGTTCCTCTAGATTTATAAACTGTGGAATATTTTGAGAGTAATAAGTGAAGCTGCTGAAGGGCGAGGTTACACAGGCAGGCGCGGATCCCGACCAGTTTCCACCGATTCACAGAAATCGGTTACACCCTGTTGGGAAGACTGAAAATCGCGAGAAACGGCAGTTGAAAGCGCAGAAATAGATTTTTTTCCCACAGAACTGCCATCGGACCTCCCTGCAGGGAGGAGTATCAAGTCTTGGAAATCGATCATGCCTTTTTCTGGAGCCCCGCCTGACAGGGTATTAAAGGGGAGAGGATAACGCTCAAAACCTATGAAAACTCACCCTCTGTTGACGCAAAGTGATTGATGCCAGAGTTCCAGGGGCCACGTTGATGCCATCCCAGGCGATAAAAGATTCCCCATGACGATGAATTATTACAGTAAATCCCTCTGAAAGCCGTCCTATTGTCTGGTCTTCAATTTGCGCGTCCAGTACGATATTCAAACCGCCGCCGGGTCCATTGAGTTGTGCCTTTTTTATGTTGTCTGGTTCTCCGTTAAAGGTGTGGCATATTCCCCAGTCGGTCACCGTGGAAACGAAATCCGATGCACCGCATGGGTTGGCTATGTTACTATCGAACACACACAGTCCGGGGACCAACATTTCGTCAATTCCTTGCGTGTACTTTTTTAAATAATCCTCTGTGTTGTAGTAGTTTCCCGAACTTTGTTGCGCAGCTATTAGGCTTCCAGCATACTGTGATGTGCAATTTGGAACAGTTATCGAGCCATCGAACAAAAAAAAGCTTAAACAGCAACACATCATAGCCGCCCCACAAGGCTTCCCTTCACGAACCGCAGCCGTAGCTGAGCAGAAGCTGTCATTCAGGCCGTACTTAATGAATGTTGCGTCGTTGTCCATCGCAAACATTTTTTTCTTGCTAACGAGATTTAACGGGCAAATTGTAACAGCCGGGAACTCAAGCTCATCTTCGTATTTTTGCATTATAACGGTATTTATTGGATACTTGACAAATTTAGATACTGATCCGTATGCTGCGACTAGAAAATAAGCCGTGAATGCTAACAGAATGATAAGCCAACCGATTCTGGCCCACAGAGGTCGCCTCCAGAATACATAACGAATACCATGAAGAGAAGTCGCATTGACGAAGCTATCCCACATTCCATAGGCTGTTAACAGGTTATTTTTTTCTTGTTTCTTGTCTCTCTGTTCCTCTCCACAATTTTCTGTTTTGGGTGTGTGGTGTTCAACCTCCTCAAGAACCATTTCTTCTGTGAAAAGAATCAACTGAGCAGGGTTATTTTTCGGTTTTGCAGTGACTACGTGGTGGTATCGTCCAGTTTTCGACCCTGGAAGCTACAGTAGCTCAGTGTCATGAAAACACTTGTTTATTTGTTTCTTTCTTTCCTTCCTTTCTCCCATTCTTTCATTATATATTTATTTATTTATTTATTGGGTTTATTTAAAGTTAATTAATCCAGCTATATATAACTGTTCTATTAATAAAGTGTTATAGGGCAAGCTGTACCCGGTGTTGTGGTCTGACCTCATGGACACACTATCAATTGGGGCGAAAGCTCTGTTGTGTGGCCCCCACCACCTTAATTGGTGGTGAAACTCCAATAAACTAAACTAAACTAAACTAGGGTTAGGTTATATCGATGTTCCTCTTAGTTTGTGGCAACCAAACTATTGACCTGCACTCCAACTGGGATAAAACCGCTGAAATTCGCTGTAATAATAGTGATGTCATAGATATAGATGAAGATAGATATATATCACATCGCTATTACTCAATTGTCATGCCATCATTCTTGCGAGTGGTAGGTATATACCATGAAATTGACTAATCCATGAGCGAAGAATAGTTATTAGACTGAGAAAGGTAACGGAGGTAACTCTTCAAGTAACGGAAACATCAAAGCCGTAAAATGTTCTCTCTAATAACTTGATTGTTTGCATAAAGATAACCAAATTGATAAAAGAGAGTAGACTAATGCAGGTATTACAAAAAGAAGCGTGACCGTGCACTTACCTGAAGTCGGACCGATATGCCGGACTTTCCTCATATTCAGTTCTTTTTCCCACTGAATTCAAGCAGCTCTGTAAGTATTTAAGATCACATTAGGTCTCATGCGGCCAAGCGAGGTCAGGTGTGAACTGAATTCCATATGCTCAGTGTTAGTTTTTAAATTGACTTGTTTACCTTGGTATGCTAAGTGAAAGAATGATATATTTAACTCAAGACTACTGTGCAGTGACATGAAACGCCGATGACAAGGTGTTTTCTGAGTTCCCTTCCTCCTTGTCGCCCCAGCTAATATACGTCTCAACTGCGAAACACGGCTTACGCCGGAATGGAGGCGGAGTCACACAAGGGTCTCTTGAACCATTTGGCATTTTGGAGATGAACGTGAAAAGTTTTACGTCTAATGTAGAATGAAGCTTTAATTAACATAGCGGAGTCCACTTGTCGGTGCAGTAAGTTTAATTAACGACAAGAAGAACATAACTGACACAAAACTTGCTCAATATCAAACGATTCTTTATTTCAAGAGATACCGTGCTGCTGTGTGGCTGGAGACTGGAGTCCTACAATTTGATATCAACTTGGCGGATACCGCGAAAACAAATCGGCATCGTCGTTTTGAGAGCTAATACCGTAAAAAAAAAAGGGGGGGGGGGAAATCGGCATCAGCGTTTTACACGAGTCCGTTTTGAGCGAGTCCGAAAGGCTGATAGCCATTTTAAACACTGAAAACTTATCAAGAGCTCGACCCCAAATAGCGATAACTTGGCGCAATTGCGCAGTCAGCGTTTAGCTCTCCTCGGCTTACCTCTAGTGCCAATTTTTTTTCCTGCCTTGTAATTAGTTGAACTTGAAACACGGCTGGTCGCATTAAGCTATGACGTTAGCCGCTGTTTGTTTCCGGTAATTTCACGAAATGAAAGCTGCTCTAAAAAAACTGAAATGTTTTAAATTGTAAATTGCCCTGCTTAGACATGTTTCAGCAGGTTTATCTGCCATGATGACACAGCGTTAATTAGAATTGCTAATGATAACCGAAACAAAACAATAGGCCATTTCCGAATTTATGTAAGCCTCTTTTTCAAGGCGAGTCCAAGTGCGAACGTTTTGTGATGATGATAATAAGTTTTACTTTTCATACGAAAGACCTCGCACTTAGGGCGCTTTCCTTTTGTCAGAACTGGCCGGCCAGACCAGTCAGTTTGCAAAGAAAATGCAATAGTTTCAAGGAACAGTTGCACGATAATCCCTCCCATTCTCTCAGAGGAGTACATATCGTGCTCGAAGTGTGTTATTTTGAACGCGTTGTTGAGTTAGCCCTTCCAACTGCCCGGTCTGGCCGGTCAGTTCTGTCAAATGGAAAGCGCCCTTAGACTCGCTTTGAAAAAAAGGGAAACTGGGAAACTGGGAAATAGTCTATTGTCAGCCAAAGCTCATACGTAATCATTAATACATATCATATCGCCAATTCTATTGTATATTGAATATTTCTCTGCTAGAAATAGGTCAATTATAGCTAGTCAGGCAGTATATTCTCTTAACTGCCGTGTATCATTTACACAGCTGAACTGATGCTACATCATGGGAACTATTTCTAAATTGTTCCTGGGAGAGCCGAAATGATCAATGATCAGACGATGTCTGTTCAATTGAGCAGAAAACTCTTGTCACGTTTACTGACAAAACACTGATTCCAACTTGCTGACCTCCTGAATATATTCAAAACTAAGTTTTCTTTTGGCTTCTAAGTGCTTTTGGGAAGGAAAGAAAATGGGTTTCGGAGAGTTTTCTTCCAGTTCTTCCATTTCTTTGTCAAGTTCACTGATTTCTCGAATTGACCGTGGCTGAAGAAAACTTTCATCTGAGGAACCGGCTTTCTCTGAAATCTTAGAGAAGCTTGATGGGACGTGGATTTGGCTGACGGAACTGATATAAGCGGAGTTTGGCTTACGACTTAGATATAAACCTTCAAGCACCTGCGGAAAAGGTTCATCTCGGTTCAGGGTCCACCTTTCAGAAGTGCCCACAGCATTATACGGTGTGGCCAATTTGTCAAGAATGTCTTGACGTTCTCTCTTGGCTTGACTTCTGGTTATCATTGCTTCAAAATCTTCGCTATTAAGTGTGTTGTTCCCAGTGACCATAAACTCGTTCAGTGTGCTTATCCTTTGAAGCCAGTCCCTTGATACCTGACTGTCTTTCCAGTTCAACTTGTGCAACCGACCAATTTGTACGCCACCGAGGGCATCGAATCTTTTCCCGAGTTTGGAAATAATGCCGTCTTCCTTGGCCATCGAGGCAGCAGATTTTATGCGCTTTTTATGCGCAAGGCGACCAGTTAAACCTCAGTTTCTTCTATCCAGGCTGAACTGCGATGATCGCAACGGAAGCTGAAAAAAGAGGCGAGAAACTGAAGTAATTAAAAATACATATTAAGATAAAAAGGAAAAGGAGTCGGGTGGCTGCATCGTCTTAAAAGGCGGATTCTTAATTGTTATGTTTCGTTTCGGTTTTTTTGTTTGTTTGTGTTTTCCCTTCATTTTCGGTGGAACCTTCGACCAAAGAAGATGTGAGAAAATTATATGAACCGCCGCAGATGGGTGTCCGACCCCTGGTCATGTTGTTGGTCATGCTGATGTAAATTGCCGCGCTGGTGCAGGTAAAGATGATAACCTTTACCGGAAAATTCAATGGGTTTTGACAATCGCATTTTGTCAAATTTTGTCAATTGGTCCGAGCTGAAACTGAGTAAAAGGAGGAATGGTGACTTTCGGGGACGTCATTAGGGAGACGCGTCTGTAATTTTTTTTCAAGCAGAGAAATCTGGGACATTTTTCCACTAAATTCCTTATAACAGTACATCAAAGTGGGAAGCTCAGTCACCGTGGTAAAACAAGCCTCTTATCCAATCTCTTATCCTCGATGAATGCTATCAGTATTGATATCACTTTCTTATAAGGATACAGAAATCACGACAATCGGCGTTATCGACTGAATTATAAGAGATAAGTTCACGTTTATGCAATAAGGCAGTATTTTTTTTTCGCTCATTTTTGGTTGGATGCCGTTTTCCTTTTTTAAACAGAAACAACTAAAAACGGTGTTTCCAAGCAGGGACAGAAAGAAGAACCGAAGAGATATCTTATCGCTAAGATGAGATCACTGCCAGAGATGAGAAGGCTAAATTTATACTATATCTACTTACAACTAGATTAATTCCTCTACGAGCAACGATCTAGAGTTTTAACAACAGAAAAAAGCTGTACTGAAAGGAATAAAGTTATTTTGTCGGGGAAAATGTCATGGAACCACTTACCACCAAGTCACGGCCTGAGTTACTTCAAAAATCTCTTCGGACAACAAGTGCGTAATTATGGACTCTTCATATCTTTTATTCTGATTGATATTTCAAAACTATTCTTGCTTCACTGGTTTGTTTTGTGGATACCATCGATGTTAACAATTGTAAAAGTCTCTTAATAATGCAGCCATGGACATTGAAATTATAGTTTGCAGTTAACCCCCAGTGAAGAACGATCAAAATTCTTTATCCACCAATTTAGTGTAAGAGAGGAAAGGGGCAATGCCGCGAACGTTCCTTTGTTTTTATCTTTCAGATACTAATGCGTGATACATTTTAAATGCATTTTGACAGCAGGCCTCTTTGTGCCACCTTGAGGTCCCTAACTGACCTGCAAATGATGTTTCTCGTAATTCTTTTGAGATTTGCTTCAGTGCGTGCATAGTGTGAAGACCATTTATCCTCACGACGCAGTTACGCTATTCAATATTGACAATGTTCTCTTTATTACTTTCAATGCAACACGATATCCGCCAAATTTCGCGATAAGAAATGCTTGTCATTTAAAAACTGGCTTTGCAATTGATGGTGGTTTTTTTTTAATATGCCGTCTCCGCGCTGTTCATTTTGGGTACTTCAAACTTGTGTTTGTTCACTTCGATTCTGAAGGAGTCTTGGGCACGCGAAGTAAAAACAAAGACATGCAAACGAAAAAGCCAGTATTGACAACTCAGTTTCAATCATTAACTCGCACCAATTATTTACTCGAACAATTAGATGATCTTTATCGTCAGCGAAATTTTAGCCTACGAGCAGGCTCTCCTGGGTTTTTGGGACATTTTCAGCGAGCACGCGGTCTTGAACTACGGGACTGGGCCAGGAAAATTGTTAGGGTCAATCCCTTAGTTTATGACCACGCGCTCGCTTCAAATGTCGCTGCAAATCGGGAGAGCCTTTTTTTTTTTTCCCAAAACTATCAACTCGCAAAGTTAACAAATGAAATAACAGTTACTGCGATTACCCAAAACTGCCTACAGAAAAAAATGTGTTTTTTAATCACTAAAGGACCTGAAGGATTCCGAAAAACGAAAGATACTGTACCGGGAAGTGTTTGTCGATTCCGGTTCTCTTTTGTTGCCCTAAATTCGTCTACATAATACCGATACAAAATCCTCCACCACAATTCTCATTTTTCTGTTTCCCAACGCGTCCCATTCTCCACCCAATCGTCTCAGACCGGAAAGATCTGAACAATAAAGATCACTGACGTGACGCACAAAATTGACAGATTCAAATCATCGTCACAACAACCATTTCAAATAAACATACAGACTAGGAAAAGGGACCAATGCATGACTCAAAGTCGAGGTAGGTTAAGGTCAACACACAAAACTGTAAAGGACTGCATTCGCTTTGTCGGGGACAAACGCGGCTAATATTATCAGACAATTAGCAACCCACATGGATGTAATATTGCATCAGGTTATTGCCATTTTACAGCGAGCGTGCTTGCCGATTCCTTTCAAGGCGAAGCAAGACGACAGGCGGGACTTAATAAAACCCCTGCAGGAAATGATGCTCAAGTGGGTCCGTTTGCATTCCGGTTGTTGACCCTGCAAATCCTAAACATTTAATTTCATTTCAGAATGTTGAAGGCAGCTTAACCGGTCTTAAGAAGTACATTGTTTCGAAAGTCGTTCGCTCTGGAGCCTCTTGATCAGATCTTAAAATACGTACTACATCTGACACGTTTGATACTGAGTTTTTTGTTGATATTTAAAGCTGATAGTTGTTCTCCTCAGTAAACTGTGCTAAATACTGACAGCCAAGCCAAGTCTGCGCGAAGTGCCGCAGGGTGAAATACAACAGGTGCGTGACTATTTCTAAGCAAACTTTACTGATTATAACAATGACTGACTGCATTTAATTTTTCAAACGAGCAATCATCAATATTCTACCAATCTGTGTAAATACTCGTACAATACGCCGGAATATGCTTGGTTGATTTGAATTAATATTAAAAACAGAGTTGTCAGAGTTCTTTTCTTAAATGTTTGGTTCTATATCTCAACCTCAATTTTCCTTTGCATAAGAACACTTTCGTGAACTCCATTATCCATTGTTCGTGAAGATCCATTATCAACATGAGACAAATTTAAATCGGACTAGAAAATACTATACATACTAACTATGCCAATAGAAAAACAGGGTTGAGACACTTGTCGATTTAAAAAAGATAGAAGTAGCACAAACCAAAAATTACTCAAGTTAAACAGTAATATGTTTATGCCGTAACGAATCATTACCTGAAACCAAAATCAAATATCTAGAATTTGCATAGTGTACCAACCGGTACACGCAATATAGCTAACGTGCGTTTACTTTGACGTCAAGTGGCCATGCTGGAGGAGAAAACCAAGAAACGGTGACCATGCTAGCCGAGAACAAGATTCCTTTGGGAAATGAAATCAAAATATGTGACAAAAATTCCAGTTTGTTTCAGTACATACAGCTGTGGTCACTTGACCGAACGCATTCACGCACAGAAAAGATTTAACTGGGACTCTCAGAAGGACTGCAACCTTTTCCACCAGCAAATTTGTACACGAACTGAAAGCTCAAAAATGCTAATGGAAGAAAACTACGTCTAACTTGTACCGAAAATTATACCTTTAGTTCCAGACACCGTTCACTTAGCGTATTCTGACTCCAACGAGCTGAATTTGACAAGACAAAAATCATTATGGCGAAGGTTGAGAGTAGTTGGACCTCGGGTAAGATCCTCAGGCTTCAATAGATACGTACTCGCTTTTAGTTTATCATTATTAAGTAAACAGACATGAAGACGAAAGCAATGCGAAGGGAAACTTCGTTTCGCTGTCTTAAGTGCTCGTTGACTCCAAGGATGAAAAGTTCGGGGGATACTCCGAAGAGTTTTGGTTAACTCCTAAGGGAAACCAATTGGCTGACTTAGGCGGTGCTAGTCTAAAACAGTTTAAACAATGCAAAACGGGATATGAATGCGCTGCGCCTCTCAAAAAATCTTTCCTGGCAATACGCTTTACCCCTTCTGACTTAACGCATAACAATTCTTTTGTTGAGTGACTACCATCTGACGAATACCAAAATGCAATGTTTCAGTAGTTACTCAACAAAAGAACTGTGATGCGTTACGTCGGGGTACGGTGTGACACTTGACCCTCCTCCCCCTCCAAATCCTCACTCCACCCCGGGTTTTGCTCACCTCTGTAATTCTTCCATTCATTTTACAATATTCACTACTCGGCTCTCACCTTCCTCCTGTAATGATTGACTTTGCTTTTCGCCATGATGTATTGTAGACGTTTACTGGGACAACATCGGACGGCTGTGTAAAATTAAGCTCACTTTTACATTCCGGGCTGTATTCTCACGAAAACCGGGGCGATATAATGGTCTCAATATCAGGTGAACGTCTAGACTAGACCGATACATAAGCAAAGGGTTGAAAGCTGGATGTCCCGACAACTGAACTTGACCACTGCATTTGATTGAAACAAAATATCCATGATTAATACTTTTTCTTTAAATGACAGACATGGTTCTTGAGGATGTCGAGATCAAATCTCTGAGAACGGAAAATGATCATGAGAAAAAGGGAAAGAAGACACAAGAAAACAATAACCTACCAACTGCCTATGAAATGTCGGATGCCTTCGTCAATGCGACGTCTCTTCATGGTATTCGTTACGTATTCTGGAGGCGACCTCTGTGGGCCAGAATTGGTTGGCTTGTCATTCTGTTAGCATTCACAGCTTATTTTTTATTTTCCGCATACAGATCAATCACTAAATTTGCCAAGTATCCAATAAATACCGTTATAATGCAACAATACGAAGATGAGCTTGAGTTCCCGGCTGTTACAATTTGCCCGTTAAATCTCGTTAGCAAGAGAAAATTGTTTGCGTTGGATAACGACGCGACGTTCGTTTATTATGGGCTCAATGACAGCTTTTGCTCAGCTACGGCTGCAGTTCGTGAAGGGAAGCCTTGTGGGGCGGCCATGATGTGTTGCTGTTTAAGCTTTCTTTTGTTGGATGGCTCGAAAAGCGCTCCAAACTGCACTCCACAATATAATGAAAGCCTAATAGCTGCGCTACAAAGTTCGGGAAATTACTTTGACACCGTAAGATATTTCCAAAAGTATGCACAGGGAGTTGAAGAGATGTTGGCCCCCGGCCTTTGCGCGTTCGATGGTGACTTAGCTTACCCATGCGGGCCACCGGATTTCACCTCTACCGTGACCGACTGGGGAATTTGCCACACCTTTAACGCAGATCCAGACAACATAAAAAAGTCTCAACTGAATGGACCTGGAGGAGGTCTCAGTATCTTACTGGACGCTCAAATGGAAGACCAAACAATAGGAAGGCTATCAGAGGGATTCACAGTAATCATTCATCGTCAAGGGGAATCTTTCATCGCCTGGGACGGCATCAACGTTTCTCCTGGAACTTTGGCTTCAATCACTTTACATCAATTGAGGGTGAGTTATATGAGCTGTTGAGTCAGTGAGTGCCGGCTGACCGAGGACATACGGCTTAGTTGCTTTCCTTCGTATCTTTAATTTAATATTCACAACTCACAATACTCCACCTACTTTACTTGTCTTTTATCGATCGACTACAAGAAGGAATTCAAATGATTGCCAGGGGACTAGTGTTAGCTGAAAAGTGCCATAAGTCTTGGCATGATTTCCTTTTCTCTAAACTTGATTACGGTTTGTTGATTTGATTTTAAATCTGCTTTTGATTTGTTCCTTCTTTCGTGACTCATTCACTCGAAACGAAATTACAGAAAGTCCAGACTTTTTAAATTCACTGATATTCCAACTGAATCGCACTGCTCCTGCGTCAGTGCGGGCCGGTTACTTGAACTTATTCAGTGCCCTCCAACCATTCTACAGATTATAAATCTAGAGGAACCTTACAAGACAAAATGCCAAAACAAGAAACTCAAGTTATACCAAACGTACACAAAGTATGGCTGTGTTTATGAATGTCTCATGGAAAGCGTCATCAAAAGTTGTCAGTGCCGTCCTGCTGAATATACAGGTTTGCGAAAACAGCTTTTGCATGCAAACTATTTTTTATCTCTTACGTGTGCATTGCTGTGTCAGTGTGCTTCTTCTGATATTCCCTTTATCATCTTTGATTTTCTTCGTGATGGTCTGTTAGTTAGCCACTAAGGCACTTATGAAACAACGGCTTCTTTGCCTACAGGGCGAACGCGTAAGGGTGTCAGCTTTTCAGTTACGGTACGGTTTTGTGAGACTTACGGTACTTTTACGTCTGTGATTGGATGAAAAACTGGCGCGAACTTTTCAACCGATCAGATACAAAACTAAAACCAATTGCGACTTCGACTCTGGTTTTGCCGCGCTTGCATGACGCCGGCTGCCTTGACTTACTTTGCGTTTTGATTGGCTAGTAAAATCAAATAGTGACTTTCTCAGTTTTGTGATTGGCTGCAAGGTGTAATTCCTTCACAACGTGATTGGCTCTGCGATTACACTGGTTTTAGTCTTGGTTTTACAACAGTCAGTTGAAAACCCCTCTAATTTGTTCATTTGTTTTTATATTTTTTGCAGCATCCACTCTCAGATATTGTACGAAACTAGATTCACAATGTACTCAGGAGGCAACGCGTAAGAGCAGACAACTGTCGTATTTTAGTTTGTTCAAACCATTTACAATCTCATTTTAGTGTTATGATTTAATTGATCACCAAAACGCAATAACTGAATTTCTCGGGTTCTCTTTGCAACATTAAAACTGATAACTGCATCACCTGGTTCATTTTCAGTGTACTTTGAGCCTTCAACATGTGACTGTCCAAACCCTTGTCATGAGACCAGATACACGACTGAGGTGCGTTATAGTCGTTTCCCGGATGTTGGTTCAGCTGCTGCGATTCAAGCGGAAGGTGTTGACCTATCATTTGAATACATGCGGTATGTGTAAAAAATATATGTAGTAAGCCAGCATTTGAGTTTTGAAGAAGAGGAAAACTATCATTTAAGAAAAAGGACGGACAGTTATACAAATGCCTTGCACTTTCGCTGTAAGTCATACGCTTCAGGGGTTAGAACTTTTCTAGTTTAGTCTGCAGTACCTCCGTGTACTCACTGTTCATAAATGCAAGTAGGTTACTTTAGTGCTATAGCCCTTTTGGAGAAGTGCTATAACATTTAACAAGCAGGTTAAGCGGCCTCCATTGCATTCTAAGCTGATGCCAGAGGTTCTACTCCTCGTACCGATACGGTCCTGAAAAAGCGAAGATAACAGTAAGTTATTCAAGGCACCTGGGAATTTGAGATGCTGTTGGTGAAGTCCGTGCATTAGCCTTCGTACTATCAATATTCATGTGTCTGTATAATACAAGCCGGTTCAATTTGCATGAACCTACTCGGCAAGAAGGTAATCTAAATGTCAATTCTTGCTTTTCATTTTGCATTGTTTTACAACTGACTTCCATGTGTCCTTTTCAGAAAATGGCTCGGTCTTGATCTTGTGTCATGCTTATTAAAAAAAAACTATGAATACGAGGCGATTTCCTGTTACCTTGTTTTTCAGCAAAAATCTTGTATTCCTTCAAATTGGTTACAAGACACTTGCGTACGAACTACATGAACAACAAGTGGCCTTCGGCGCTGAAGCACTGTTAGGTAATTTAATCAACTTTTTTTCTTTTTTTTTTTTTTTGGCCCTTTACGTTGTTTTCGCATTGTGCATCCTTGCTGAGCACGATTTATTGTGCTATTAGCGCACGCTCAAAATATGGCTACGGTATTTCCTTTTGCTATTTTTACAAGGTTGTTTTGTCGCGATCTTTGTGCCAAGGAAGTGCATTATCTTTAAAACTCAAGCTTGCCTCTTAGCTGTAACTTCAGCACTACCCCCTAGCTATCCATCCATCCACTCAACCACCCAATCTTTCGTCCGCGCGTCCGTCTCTCTGTCTGTATGTTTATCTATTTGTTTGCATTCACGTCATTTTAATTTTTCAGGTGAGATCGGCGGAAACATGGGTCTCTTCCTGGGCTGCAGTTTAATGACGATATTTGAATTTGCCGATTTTCTAATCGCCTTAATATTTGTTCGTAAGTTGCAGAAAGAATATCAAATGTGAAGTAGCTACTGAATTAAGCACAAAGGTCCTGGTCATGTCTTTGGTGAGGTTTTTCTACAAAACGCTTATTTTGAGTGGACTGGAAAGCTGATAAAATGAAAGGTCTATTGACCTTAGAGAGACAACTGACTACATGGTGATAATTAAACTACATCACCTTATGATATGATATATCCGTTTTTCAACTCAGCCAATTTAATAAACACATTCTATACTGCAAATGTTCTCAGCTCTACTTGTGCTTGATGTAGACCCATTTTCTATTTCTCCCATTTTCGCCCACCAGACTCCAGTTGTTATCATCGTTACAAACAAACTAAGACCACAGTTCTTCTGTTTCCCCCAAGCCTCGCAATATGGAACGCGGGACATGAGACTTGCGGCAGCCATTTGGTCACAGATAAGAAGCCATCTAATTAATGTATGCTTGATAATGTACAATAAAAGTTAATCGGGGCGCCAATTATGTTTCCGGTTTCCTTGCAGTATTGGCCACTTTGAAAGCCTTGAGTGTCGATGAAACTTTGTCTAAGGGTGCGTTTTTACGGCAGAGCAAAAAGGGCTCAGGTCCGACAAAAAGTAAAACGGTTCCGATTATTTTTGAAAAGAAACAGTGAACTTTTACCCGTTCCGATCCGCCTGTGGTCCCGTTGCGGGACGGGATAAAAGTAACAGTTTCTTTGCAAACATCATCGGAAACTTTCCACTATTTGTAGGAGCCGAGCTCTGTCGCACAAACACACCGTAAGGCTCGGACATCAGATGCGACTCACTGATTTTTATTAACATAAGTCGCGTCATAAGAAAATTTAAAGGAAATTAATAGCTGGTTAACGTTGAGTGGCACAAAATATTGGTCCTTTGTGTTTCATCCCCTTATCGGTATCGAGAAGAGCTGTCAGATTAAGAAAAACTTGATCACGTAGTGGTTTCAAGACCAATGAAAGCAAGGTATGCCTAATAAGCCCCCCCCCCCCCNNNCCCCCCCCCCCCAACCCCCACCCAGCCCCCTTGCTGTTAACAATAACAGGTATCACTTGCACATCAAAGCTCGTTTGATTGACGCTCTGAAGCGTCGGCTCTGAAGACTATAAACAAAGGGATTGGCCGTCGAATTCATGCACGTGAGCACCACTGACCATTTGTAAAGCGGCGAACCGTACACTGAATCGGAAATGTGAAATGCCACGATGTAAAGAATCAGATTCGGCAGCCAACAGACTGAGTAAATAACTGTTAACGTAATAGCCATTTTAGTGGCCTTTTTTCTTGGGATTAAAATAGATCTATGATTTAGTTCTGAGGTTCTCGGCTTTTTCATCCAGAGCTGATAAACCACTTTAGTATATAAGATAACCATACAGAATATGGGCAGCATGCCGACCACTGTCAACCAGAGAATACCGTACAATTTAGGGAGGATTGGGTTTGGCCAGTTTTCTATGCAAAAGTCGGTTTCCTCATCAAAAGACATGACCAAAAATAGCGGAAAATTGAGAAGTAGAGCAAAGGTCCAAGACATTAACACCGCACTTCGCAGCTTTTGCTTTGAAAAACTGTGAATAAGACAATATGGTCTCGAGGTAACCTGGCGGCGTTCGAAAGCGATCGTGACCAGTGAGAAAACGGACGCAGCTCCGGCTGTCCACATGAGGTTTCCTCCGGTGACAAAGCGGCATAAAAAATCCCCTGTGAACCCCAGGGGGTGAGCAAAAGCCTTATGCACAATGTAGCGTGGAATGGCAAAAACAGCTACCAGCAGATCAGCCGCGGCTAAGTTCAGAAAAAGGAAATCGAGAGTCGATCGACGAAATCTGAATCTTTTTCGTTGGAGAATAATCATACAAACCAATAAATTTCCAACAAAGTCTGCGACCGTTAGAAGGGAAAAAGCTACCAAAAGCGCAATGTCGTTTCCAGGAGACATGTTCCTTTCAGCATTCAGAAAACCTTGAGGTTGGTGCTTTCACACTCTTTTTCCGTGTAGAAATTCCGCAGTTCCCCGCTCTGTGCGTGCTAAGTTTTGAATGATCTCGCATTACTATTTCAATTCTCGGCATTGAGATAGACAGATAATATTCAAGAAAGAGTGCACGTGATTGGTGTATGAAGCGAAGAAAGTGTCGCCACCAGCGGCTGTGAATACGCATCTTTTACCATATTTCTTTTCTATAAAAGTTGAGGTCGGTTTATTTTTCTAATTCAGCAAAAAGTATTATGTTTCGCATTCATCGTTGGTATAATAAAAGTTGACAAATTAGCGTTAACGTTAACAGAGGGATACCCATCTATATGGTAGTATTAGCTACTGATTGAATATGTTCGTTGGCTTTTAAATGAACAAATTAGAAATGGATCAGATATTTACTAAAGTATCCCCGGCCTTGGCCCGATGAATCATGCACTTTGTTTCATTATGTTTTTCTCACTTTCAAAAGTCATAAACTGGTAAGTTCACGTCTTAAAAGTTGAAAAGCGGGCGGTGCAAATATATCTCATCGGACGAAATGATATATGAAATGAATCATATGCCATAAATAAAGGGCAGTAAAGTAAATATGAATACCCGTTGATAATGGACCTCTTTCATAATGGCGGCCAAACAAAATATCCTTTCGTTGTTATGCTAATAAGCCCTTCTTACCTCGCTAGGTAAGAAGTAATAAACGAGTCCACATACTTCATTACTGACTGAGATAAGCTTACAATGTCTGAGATAAGCTTACTAAAAGATAAGATATTACGTCTTGCGACTAAAAGACGTGCGGAAACGAACCTGAGTTATGATATGTCGGCCGGTAACAATATTAGTCGGATTCAGTACTTGGTACTCAGCGTCAATGGTTTGCACTTATCTTGGTTCATATAGGGTTTCTTTCAGCTTTCTTTTTTTTTTTTCCCGAAACAAAAAGATGAAAATCATCTTCTCTAAAGTAAACCTGAACGGCAGCTTCATTTAGAGTCTCTGCTGGCAGGCACCGCTTAATTAACAATGAACCTGTCGAGTCTGGGTTGGGTGGGAGATTGCACTGGACACTATAATTACTTAACAACAAGTGGTTCCGAAGACTGGTACTTTCTACAACAGACGGCTCCTTTGATGTGTCGTCGGAAGTTATGGCTATGAAGTGCATAAATGAAAGGGTTCATGGCTGAATCAAGAGCTACGAGTACAACTGAAGCAACATATGGCTTGGACACATCTAGCTCAGGCTTCAGGTGAGACAGCATGTACAACACCAAGTTTGGCAAGCGGCAAACTGCGTACACAAAACTGAGGGCAATCACCATTTTAGTAACTTTTCGTCGTGCTTGATTCCTTGCTTGTTGAGATATTAGTGTTGCACGCTCACCAATTTTCCATAGAACACCAAGCACCCTTGAATAAAGCCAAATCGTTGTACTGATAGGGATAGCACCAAAAAGAAAGAGGCAAGCAATGCTGTAAGCTATGGCTAGTTCTTCGTTCGGCCAGCTTTCTATGCAATGACTTACTCCGTCTTTATGCCGACCAACAAAGAACAAGGGCACGTTGACAAGTACGGCATAAATCCAGCTAGAGGTAATGACTACGATTAATCGACAACTTGTTAGCTGCGGATGGTCGCTGAGGGGTTTCACCACCGCTAAGTATCGCTCGTAAGCGATTGCTGCCAATGAGAAGGTAGACGCTGCCTGGCCAACCCAGAGGAAATTCCCTCCAGTGAGGAACTTACACATGTAGTCCCCTGCTGTGCCATTTGGATGAACAAATGTCCATTTTATGACGTACTGTGAAGTGATAGACGAGGCTACTAACATGTCTGACACGGCCAAATTAACAAGCAGAAAGTTGATTGGCGCTCTCATCCCACTGAATCGTGAAACGACAAGGCAAACAATGCTATTTCCAATGATATTAGTTAAAACTATCGCAGAGAAGACCACCGTCAGACCAATATCGGATGACGTCATAGAAGCCATTGTTTTCCTAAAAAAAAAACAAGTGTGGAAGTTTAAAATATCGCGTCAAATTTATTTGAGTCTGGTGGTTTTATAGACCGATTTCGTAAATGGCGGCTAAAGGGGCTCTGTCACAATATTTTGAGGTATTTTGATCATCGACAAATTTACTTTAAAATTGAAGGAAACCTAAAAATAATGCTTTACAAAGGTGGAAAAACACCAAAGAGATAATAATAAACCAGAAAGGAACAAGGATGGTTAAGGATGGAGAAGATTGACACGGATTACAAACAACAAAATTGAAAAGTTTAGCTAAACTTTTCAAACCCATTTAACCGTGACATAGCTCCTTAATAAATTGTTTTCTCTTTATGCTAATTTTCCTCACTAGCCTCGTTAGCACGTAAAAATTGAAAAGAATTTTTGCTTTAAAACGAGGCCAGTGAGGAAAATTAGCATAAAGAGAAAAGAATAATTTATTAGCCGCCATTTACGAAATCGGTCTATAGATTGGTACTTTATTAGCCACGTGTTACTCTGATCTTGTTAAACCCAACTGATTTACCCATTGATACATTAAAGAGAACTGCTTTACACAATCATAAAAAAGAAAAAAAAAGATTGTTTATGATAAACAATGTCATAATGTTATTTTTATTCAAAATAGTGTTACAGCAGATAAAACAGCAATGATAGATAAAACCGCATTCTGGGGTTACAAACACGTGATTCCTCCGTGATCAAACAGCGCACACTCTATTTTTGATTAGTCACAACAGTTTTTGAGAGTCAAGACACTGAATGATCAAGCGCAACTGAAGGTTAAACTAGATGATCTTTTTTAACAATATCACTGAATGGTTTAAACTTGTGCGAAATTACTTTGAACAGGCACAATGATAAACATGTATCACGCCTGAGGAAGAAATCATCGCAAAATAGAAACATTGAAAATGAATTTTACAACTGATTACCCTAGAAATCTTTGAAATTGCATACTTAAATCACAAAAGGCTGTTAACAAACAATCCTTTCGCCGGATAGACATGTTCACTGACCTTATTTCTCGGAACAAAAGCTAAACACCTGTTAACCTTGTCTCGAACGTGTACTTGACCCTTCGTTTGCCAAACAAACATACGCGACATGAAAAAAAATCATCGGTGGCATTCTTTATTTAAGAAGAGAATAATACAGGACCGATTTTATTTGCACTTCCTTTTCTATTTTAAAGATATTCTCTCTGGTTTTAAGGATAAGGTCAGTTTCTTTCCCCAACTGTTTTACATTTGTGCATAGTTTATATTTCCAGACAAAATTTTATCCTTCCTACTCACCTTATAATCTCAACTGAAAACCACGGTGATTGTCAACGCTTCCTTTGATCAGTTTCAACGCAATTATCAAATCAGCCGCATCAGCTGAGAAATCAAGTTCAACTGCAACTTTCTGATGAAAATAGGGTTCAGTGACGTTTTTATTGCACATCTGAATGAGGTCATAGACCTGGGGATGTTATGAAAACCATGAATGGAGCGCCTCCCTACCAAACAAGTCGAATCCCCTCGTGGGTATGCTTTTCAACCCCTGGCCTTTCTCACTTCCTTCTTTAGCCTTAGAGTCCTTTTTTCCGTCATTTGCAGTTTCCGCTCAGCAATTTTCTTTCTTTCTTTCTTTTTTCCCCCTTCTCTTTTTTTTTTGTGTATTTTTCTGCGTGTTACCGAAAGCAGCAAAGAACAGTCTTTGGGCTGGCATAAGGGTTTCGCGGCTCGAAGGCTTGGAGTGCATCGTCTCCATGGTACAATGGGCGCTCAGCCAAAGTGTCCAGTGGTACCACTACTTTTGTTCAAGGATGTGATCTGCGCGGGGGCAAACGTCCTGATGCTCCAATACGTACCTCGTGGAAGACGCAATTATTACTACTATTATTATTAATAGTAATAATAATAGTAATAGTAATAGTTATTATTATGTAAAAGTAACGCTTTAGCTCTGGTGGATATTGCACCGACATTACAGCAAAGGAGCGAGCCATAGCCAATGGCCAGAGGTCCTTGAGCTCATTCCTTCTCCTTCACCTTTCCAAAACCTTCCTTAGAATCCTTTCTGCTCCTAACAAGGCTTTTTTCTGTAACAATCCTATCCTGACGGTAATCCCTAGCTTCTCAAGCCATGCATCCAACCTTTTGCTTACTACTACGAGTGCACCAACAACTACTAGTACCACTTCCAGATGTCTGATCCCCCATAGTTTTCCAATTTCTCTCTTCAGATCCTGATATTTCTCAGATTTTTTCACCTTCCTTTTCATACACTCTGTGATCCCAAGGTGAAGCTTTCCTTCTTGACAACAACGTTAGCCCTTCTATTATTGTTGTTGTTGTTGCTGTTGTTGCTGTTGCTGTTGCTGTTGCTGTTGCTGTTGTTATTGTTATTATACCTCACTTGAACCGCATACAATTTTCCGTAAAATCAGTATGAGGCCTAACTGTCTAAAATGCCAGACCATGCTATACTTACAAATAAAACTAATTGTTAAAAATAAAATAAAACTAATTATTAGAATTAGTCTAATTTTCATTCTCCTTGTATCAGTCTTGACATGGCTTTACGCATCATTGTTTCACTTACAAGTAAATCTGTCCGTAACATTTCTTGGGCTACTGATTATTATTATTATTATTATTATTATTATTATTGTAACTAGCGTTTAAAATATTATTTGTTTTCACAACAGACACTTGCTGTTGTCAAGAACGTAATTCTAAAGCGACTTTTTTTCCGAAGCCGGTAAGTGACGTGGTGGCATGACTGTCACGAGTACTTCCACGTAAACCTGAAGACGAGGCTCTTCTTTCCGGGGGATTTTCGCTACATATCGAGGATATTGACTTGAATACCTGATGGTCTGGCGATTGAAGGGGTAACACTGAATGGTAAGCCGGTTCAATATATCCACTAAACACAATTCTTCTTGTACAGCAACTAGATTTATCAGTAGCTACATTTAGCCTGCTCATAGTTGCTCAGGAAACGCAATAATTTCATTATGGGCGAGAAGAACGATTAGCCATTTCTTCATTTTCTAATAATAGGTATTTATATAGCGACAAAGCTTGGTCAAACACCAAGCGCAGCCAAGACAAGAAAACCGCAAGAAAGAACCAACTTGCAAATGAAACAGGCCTCGGGAAATCTTCGCGTTAAGACAGGGAGACTACTGTTTCGTCACCTCACAACGCCATTCCCACCATTTTTTTTTCCAATTTTGTACGTTATGACTTCCATCCCAGTCTTAAAATCAGCACTGTAACTTCTTCGCCAATGAGTATCAGCCTACTTGTCGTCATTGCCATCATAATACGCTTTTTAGAATACGATTGAAAGTGCAATGATAAAATGTATGTCGCCAGATCGGAGATAAAGACACTCTACGCACTTCAATGTATGGCCCTCTGACTCTCTGTGCTCTACTCTTCCCGGCCTGGATCGTTCGTTCTTTAGCAACAGATTTTGCTAAACACAAATAGCAAATCGTTGATTAAATGCCGAAGTCATGGCTACCTATAATTATCGACATGCTTCACTTTTCCTCTAATTCCCTTCTATTTTGTGCTTTGTCAGTATAGATTGAGAGTTTTTATTTCGTAGAAAGTCGACACAAAATACACACCTCAAGAAGACGATTACAGTTCCAAGAAAAACGATCCAGCAGTACGTCAATATGCAGCGGCATTTGATCAAGTTATGTACGTCAAGTAAAGAGCTGGAATCGTTTTTCCATCAATATATTGTGTATTTGTTTCTGGTTCGCAAGTTCGCCCCACAATATCAATTTCAGTTCCATAAGTTCTTTCGAATGTAGTTTCTTTTTTTTCCTTCCTCCGCGGCGATTTGTGATGGTGTGACCTGGCGCGGTTACTACTCTCTTGCGTGATCGAAGTAATCACTTACAGGCTATCAATTTCGATGTTCTGCTTCGACCGGTCACAGCAGTGCCCATCAAACTCAATCTCAATTTTTGGTAAGTGTGCCCAGACAAGATCTTCACTTAAAACACTGTGTAATTCTTGCGACCAGTCACCGTCTGGATTGAAAACTATGCATGCTGTTCGATCGTTGGCTTTGCGTTTCTCGCCCGGCGCTTGAGATAGCTGTGATGATAATCGTGCGAAGAAAATGTAGAATTGTCGTCAACATGCTATGGCAGAACATAACCTTAAGTTGCCGATGGCAATTTGAAGTAAGATCACACAAGATGGTGCAAAGAAATATTAATCATGATCGTGGTACTTGAGTAATATTTCATCTTCGTATTTGCATACGGAAACTTTGAATATTGAAAGAAACAAAAGTGTTGATCAGATATATTCGACATACGTATTATCTACTTGGTCAATTTATCCATCTTTCTCAGTTTTTAAGCATTTTCAAGTCCAAGGAGAGTCCAACATGAGTCAACATCTCAAAACAACGGATCTCATTCGATCTGTTATCGATCTGCTGTAGACGCTGTATGTCTTCACGGATCATCAGCCAGGGCGCTGAAATGGCATTTTAGGGGAGGTAGTTACGGCGGTTGTTTAGTGCTTTTTGTTGTACATCTTAGTATGATATATTGCATCAGTTTCGTAACTATCGTTTGCGAGTCTTTATTGCCCGGCTACAGTGACGCACTCGCATCTGTGCCCGTGAACTGGGCATTGTCCGATTCCTAAAAGAATTAGCTTCTATCTGGCCCCACAAGGCCCTTAAGAGTGACTTTATGGATATTACTCTGACAAATGACCGGGTCTTGGTTGTTCAAAAGGCGGATAACGCTATCCACAGGATAGCACTGTGGATAGCACTATAAACCCTTTCAACAACTGGGACTAGACGATTAACCTGGTGAAGGGGGAAGCCCTTATCTTGTTTTGCTTACTTCCGCAGTCACAACCTTAAACAAAACAATGGCTCAGATGACGACAACCGATATTGGCCTCCTGGTGGCCTCGTCTGTAATAATTGTGATCAATCTCCTTGGTAACGGCGCCGTTTGCCTGTTGGTGTTGCGATACCGCAGCATGAGGGCTCCAATCAACTATCTGCTGGTGAACCTGGCCGTGTCGGACATGATGGTTGCGCTGGCTATTGCTGCTCAATACGTCATCAAATGGGCTTTTCATTATCCCAATGGCACTGCAGGAGACTATTTGTGCAAGTTCGTCACTGGAGGAAACTTCATCTGGATTGGTGGCATAAACTCAGCTTTTTCGTTGGTAGTAATAGCAATTGAACGTTATTTCGCAATCGTTCGACCTCTCAGAGACCGCTTTCACTTAACAAAAGGTCGATTGATTGCTATTATAACTACTGGCTGGGTTTTTTCGTTGATTTACAACGTGCCTTTGTTTTTCGTTCTTCGGCATAAAAACGGAGAGAACCACTGCAGAGAACATTGGGAGAACAGACATCTAGGCGAGTTGTATTCGACTGTCTGCGCATTTGCTTACGGTGCTATTCCTATAGTTACCATGGCATTTCTGTATTCAAAAGTTCTCTACAAGCTTTGGAAAAGTGGTATTAACGCAACTCAGTTGACAGAACAAGCGAGGATACGAGCAAGACTCAAGGTCACTAAAATGGTCGTTATTGTTAGCATCGTATATGCAGTATGTTGGATACCAAATTTGGTTATATATATGATGACTCGCTTCAAACCTCAGCATTTTGATTACGGAGCATACACTGTCGTCTTCCCTTTTGTTCTCTCCGTTGTACTTGTGGGTCTTAATTCAACGATAAACCCTTTCATTTATGCCCTTCATAGCACCAAGTTTCGTCAACACATTAACCTGCTTCTCAGTTGCAAGTCATACAAGACACTGGATGCCAATAGTCCGGAGTCTAATCGAGGAGCAACCAGTTCTGCAGCTGGCATATTTGGCAGCGGATATTTTTCCGACCAAACCTAGACTAAGAGTGAGCGTAACAAGAGTTCTTATGAGGCCCGGGATAAACGCCGTACTTTTCATGAGCCGAGCCAAAATCAACAAATTTTGCACGTGAAAAGTTTAGCGTTAAAATGAGCCACGTGAACTTAATTATATCCAGGACGACTAAGCCTGTGAACTTGAGTTCGGGTCATGAAAAGTAGGTCAGTGTTTAACCCGGGCCTAATTAGCGTTTTCTTGTTGACACGAATCAGTTCTCAGTCCATTCCCAGAGACATTCGCGTCTTGAGGGACTGTACCCTTATCAAAATTCGCTTGTTTCATGAAAGCGTGTAAAGAATGTAGCATTGCCTTTTCCTTTGTGCTAGAATTTGTTTGTTTGTTGTTGTTATTTTTGTTTTGTTTTTTGTTTTTGTTTTCTTTGTTTTTTAATGTAAAAAAAATCGTAACAATTTTTGGCTCAAACTCAAGAAACACATTCAGGCAGACCTAGTGGCATAATATGCTACATTTTACGAGGACAATATGTCAAAGCCAAAAACGGAACATTCCTCTCCAATCGTTTTCCACGAAGTAATTAAAATGCTACATAATCGGCAGATACACGTAACAAGGAACATTTTAATTATTACATACGGAGCTTTTTTAGAAAAATGTGAATAATCAATCGAAGACAATCGTTTTAGAAGAAAGCTGTAGAGAGAAATAAAGCTACGAATAACGAATTCCATTCCCGGTCCTTTAACGACGGTTCCGTTACCGTTGAGTGGACGTTTCGTATTTTTGGCCAGTGGTTTCGCCCAAGTTTTCTAGCAAATCGTCTCTGTAAGAGTAAGGACGCTGAGCAGTATAAATGTGGTGGCGTCAAGGTAAATTGGAAGGGAAGACACTTCACTTCCGGTTAACGTACGTCGCTCAAAAACGTTACTTCTGCCATTCTATCATTTATCTATCAGCTACGCAGGTCGTAGCCAAGACAGGAGAAGCTTTGAGCAGCAAAAGCCAAATTGGTATAGAGCTCGTTTCGTTGGCGTCCACAGTACCTCATGTTACTATGTATGTTGTGTATCCCCTTGTGGATACAGATATCGCAAATGATTTTGTATCACCCGTACGGATACAGATCCTGGTGATACGTGGCCCCGTAGGGATACAAATATCATTAGCCTATTCCCCGTAGAGATTCAGATATCGCTAGTGATATGTCTATCCCCTATATGGATCCAGAATTTGCTAATGATATATGTATCGCCCGTGGGGATACAGGTATAGCTAGTGATATGTGCATCCCCTGTAGTGATGCAAATATCGCTGGTGATATGCGTATACCCCGTATGGGTATAGATATCGCTAGTGATATGTGTATCTCCCGTTTGGATACAGATATCGCTGCGCTAGTGGTATGTGTATCCGCCTTAGGCCCGGGGATACAGACAGCACTAATGACATGTGTATCTGAATGTGCGCGACATTCCGGAACGGCCGGGTCAGGCTTGCCCACGTGATTTAAATATACTGACCCTCACCTCACGATCAAATTCCTTAACAGCACGATCAGACACATTCGTCTCCTAAGCTGAGGTCGCTTTATAATTACTCTTCTTTCTTTAAGCCAGGCAATGTGGTAATGATAAAGACAGTATGGTTCCCAGGTTGTTCCCCCGTAAATTAGATTTCCCAAAGAGGTAAGTCACAAATTATGTCTTTCCATCGAGATTGTTGACAGGATAAACGTTTTCGTTATACATGTACCCAGAAAGTGCAAGTAGCTTCAACTCGCCATTCGACGCCGTTCAACGCCGTCGAAAGAAAGTCAGATCATCGGTTGAGTTTCTTCGCGCCCAAGTTCGGGTTTGAGATGTCTTTGAATAATTTTAGAATGAATAGAATTACTGAGGACAGGCAGATTATTAAACAGTCTAATAGTGCGGTTATTTATCTTTCGACCCAAATTATAGGTTTTCAGCGTTTACGGATTGCTCTTTGGCTATGTTGGATGCTTGTTGTAATGTGATGTTCACGCGGAATTAGCGAAATCTCTAATTTAAGTTGGTAACGTTGTGAATGTAGTAGCTGTCATGCGAAGCCTTCCGTCGTTAATATTCTGCCGCGGGGCAATTATTGAGCTATTTTAGGTAAAGAGTATGAACTGGTGTTGTCTTCACTTGACTCTACTGATCTTCTCACAAAGATTACTCCTTTCTCTATTCCCACAGTGATAATAACATAAATATTTAATGTATAGTAGGATGACTTGCCGAGGAAACTGCAGAAAATCCGGTCTTGAATGGGACTCGAACTCGTGACCGTGCGATTGCGCTGCACATGGCTCTCAATCCAACTGGAAGCTTGTTTACTGCGAGTGCGTGTGATAACTCGTAAGAAATCAATGTATGATAATGAAATCTAGCCATGAAATGATAAAATATTTGAACCGTGGATATGAAACATTGAGTGATAGACTGATCATCAAAGTAAACATGGCAAACTCAAGCAGTTCGAAAGGAACACTTCCGCTTTCGGATTATTAGGAATCCATCTTTCTTTCCGCTTTCGGATTATTAGGAATCCATCTTTGTTTTGTTTTTGTTTTGTTTCTTTTTTTTTTTTACTTTTTGCCTTTAAATCCCGCCGGAAGCCCCAGGCTCACACAAGTTCGTTGTAAGGTGTCTGTTTTTTTTTTTTTTTTTTTTGGGGG
>BLFK01001094.1:695997-712586 GCA_014634185.1 Astreopora myriophthalma
CGCATCATTTGCAGTCAACTTTGATTTGCAGCATATAGGTCGAAACTTTCTCAGAGAGGATACTGGAGTAACTTCAATCACCGGCTGCGATCAGTTCAACAACTGAATCTCTGATTTTGTAGCGAGTAAGTGGAACAACCGTTTATTTCAACGGCTTTTTGTTGCGGATTTACTTTCACTTAAGTTGCAGATTTTGCTAGCGTTTGAATTGCATTTGATGGAACTGCTTGAATCAAATGAACGCATTTAGACCTTAATTGCACACTGCGGAAATTAATGCATTGGTTAAGTGTTTATATGGCGATGACTGTTGTGTGGTATGCAAATTATACCTTTATAATTGAATCCCATTTGCAAAATAAGGAAGGATTTTGAAAAGTGTTAAAAAATCTTTACAAGGTTGAATGATAATAGAATGGCAAGAGTTACAACGTTTTTTCTTTTTTGCTCGGTTTTGTTTTTCCTATTTTATGTCGCGAATTAACTACTCTCGGATTTTAGAGCAGTATGTATAGCTAAATAATATCTGCGAGTATTCACCAACCCACGACACTACAAGACCAGACGACGACAGTGGGGACTACGTCCGTCTCTCTTCTCGAATAATGTGTGGCTTCACTACTGACCATGACCGAAAACTGAATTGAAGGAAAGGGAAAGCAATTTTTCCTGGACATCCGAGGAATTTGTTGGGTCTTACCATTTGCAGGTGTCCAGGCAAAGGAAACGGCGCCTTTTCCGTTGTTATTTTAAGTTTCTGAAATTGCGGTGCTCCTTTGGTGGGAAATGAAGCTCTCTAAGACTGATTTGGTACGACCAACGAGGTACCAAAGAGAGATGGCATAGTGGTAAATTTGCCAGAGTATAATGACCTCTGACAACTGAATTTCCGTCCTCGACTCAATTAGTTTCGAATGCGCTGTCGTGTCAGTTTCCAGTCACAAAACTGGTTGAAAACTGCACACCAGCGGTGTTATCTTTTCTCTCTCCAGGAAATTTCGGTGGAATTGCAACTTATAAGATGATGTGCACGTGAAAGCATTGGTTTCGAATTATCGCTGTTAATTCAGTCAACATGATACACAAGGTTATTCGTGTTGTGTGCGCGGTGATGGTGGGGATAAATCTCTTTGGAAACTCACTTGTTTGCTTTGTTGTTCTCAAAAATAAGTCCATGAGGACGACCATGAATTTTCTACTCGTCAACTTGGCAGTTTCAGACATGATGGTTGGTGTCTTTTCCACTTTCAGGTTAGTTTTTCAGCTTTTTTATACCATAAAATGACACCTAACTGATCAAATGTTCAGTAACTATATAATGAGCTACAACCACGGACAAAAGTAGTTGAAACACTCCCCGAAAAAAACCTTTTCGTTCAACACGTGAATGATCCCATCTCCACTGCTAAAATTGCGTCCCCATTCCGCCATTTCAATGCTGCAATCACTTGAGAGTGTCCACAAAGTGTGCCTCAACATTGATAACGGGGGGAGGGAAGTCCTATGGACGAAGAAGTTGCTTTTTTTTTAGCTAGGAAAGGACACCCCTTGGATAAAAAGTGTTTGTTTCACTCAAATGTCTCAACACTTTTGTCCCCGATTGTAGGATTGTGTCTTTTAATTACGTACCTTCTCGTTCATGTTTTGTTGTAGGATCCTCATCAGCAATCCCTTTGAGCATCTCAACAGCTCCGCTGCGAACACAGCCTGCAAAGTGTTAACAGGGGGATCTCTGATGTGGATGGGAATTTTAGCTTCTGTATTGTTTCTCGTTTTAATTGCTATTGAGCGATACTACGCCGTATTACACCCTTTGCAACATCAGACCGGACTTGTGGCTACAAAATTGAAACCCGTTGTTCTAGTATCGTGGGTTTATGCATTTATATGGAACATCCCCACCATAGCCTTCTTTCACTACAGTGTTAAAGACAAGCGTTGTTTCATAGCGTGGCCATCTCCGTATCTCGGCCAAGTAAGAGCTGTTTGGTGGGTCATTTCAACTGCTGTAATTCCTGTTATTATGATGGGATACCTTTACGTGCAGATTGTTCGCAAACTTTGGAACACGCGGCCCCCTGGAGGAGTGGGAAGTACAAAAGCAAGGTAATGAGTTTTTTATGCGAGAGGACTTAACGTTCCGCTCGGCGAAAATGATGCCGCCACTGTGCACGAGCCCTCGTGGAGTATTAAAGAACATTTAAGAGAGACACTTTTTGCCATTCGGCAAATATCGTGAGTTTTGATTTGACGCAGTTCTAAGTGGATGGCTCTCTATAAACAGGCTCCAGTTGTTCGAAGGGTGGTTAGCGCTATCCACTGAATAACGAAATTGGTTTTACTAGCTCTCATCCGCTGGATAGTGGCTTGGTATCCGGTGGATAGCGTTAACCACCTTTTGAACAACCGGTGCCCTCTCATACTCAATTTTACTCAATTACTGATTTATGGACTACAATGATTGCTTACCTTTTGTGCAGGAGAAAAGTGACCAGAATGACGTTGGTGATCAGTGTAATTTACATTTTGACGTGGATTCCAAACAGCGTCATCTTTCTGCTTCTTCTGTTCAGCCCCCACGTGACTCCAGACTCCCCCGCTGATCAGCTGGGAATTCTCCTTGTCACATTCAACTCTTGCATCAACCCAATTGTCTACACTTTGCACAGTGAGCCATTCAGCAAGCGCTTAAAAAGCATGTTGTTATGCTGCAAAAGAAACGCTGTGGCTCCAAGCGTGAACATCACACCGCCCCAACGCGAAGAGGAAGAGGAGGAGGAGGTCACGTCATACGAAAACGAATACTTTGTTGAAAACGGGATTGATAATAGATCGCAATCTGACAGGAGTCGCCAAAGCGGTTTAAATGACTCGTCTTGACTTGATACTGTTCTCAATTTAGGACAAAATGTTTGGAAAGTTACTGAACAAGATATGTGTTACGATGTACACAAACCACATATGCGTATGATTCGCAGTCGAGAAATTCAAGTATTCCATTGACAATCGCCGGTTCAAATGTTCCAGTCCGGCATCGCGTCGATTCAACAATCCAGTTGGTTTAACAAGGCAGGTTTTCTACGAACAAAAATTACACTTTAACGAACGAAATTACAATAAACGCGGAATACGACGAACTTACCGATTGTTTCAAATTCAAAGCGTTCGTAACTCAACAATTTTGAATCGTGCAACATGGCGACAAGGTCTTCCTGGACAAAAGCACATGGCAGGTGTCCCGGATGCTGACGTCAAATACAGGCACGCAATGGGAGCAATAATAGGCCTGGGGAATTTGAGTGTGCTACGCGAGGGATGTTCTGGGATCGTATGGGTTGACAAAACATCATGGCGGAAAGTGAATCACCTGGAAAATCACGGTTTTAAAGTTTGTCAAGAAAGTGACAAGTGATTCGCTTTTCGGGCGCCATGATGATCGTGATGTGATGATGATAGCTATTCGCAATAACCTTCTTCCTACCTTGTTTTAACAAGAGAAAATGAGGTGAGTCTCTTACCTCATCCTCTCGGTTTTAATCATAGAAATCCCCCTCAAACGCAGTTTCTGAGCTTCCCATGTCTGGTAGGTGAGATTGTGCCGACAATCAGACTAACGACAGCCTTTCAAGCTAATGTGCGCTGGTGGTGGAAGAACAGTGGTTTAGGATTTACTTTAGACTTGTTTTTGTTCTTGATACACTTTTCAGGCTTGTACTCATCTTGTTTTCGTGTTATTGAACAGCACGAAAACAAGGATCAATTCTCTTTTATTCATGTCATACATATTTATGTAGACGAAATATAATTCATCAAATTAATAAATTATGATGGATAGAACAGTGTATGGCTTCCAGAGTATTTTTTTTTTTTTTTTTACAATACGTGTATGTGGCTTCCAAGGGCCGCGTCTGAAAAATCAACAGCCCTTGCCTGCGATATTCTCGAGTATTCCCTTAAAACTGGTGTAACGTGATTAAAGCTCATTTCTGATACGTATCGATCTTTGAGTCTGCATTTTGAGCCATACACTTGTGGAAGATAACGCTCCGCCTTAAGAAAGTTCTCTTTCGCTATTTGTTCGATAACTGAATCATCACACACATACGAAGAAACTGATCTACATTTGAGTAACTGTTCAACGTCTAATTCCTGATAGTCCTCGTCTTCGCGGAGGGTTTCACAGTGGCTCCCGCGGCTCAAAACGCAATTTAGGCCTCGAAGTTTCTCTGCAGTGCCTAGGATGTACCGTTTTCTGTATGTTCCAGCAGCTTTTTTGCCGTCCCCCAGTTTTACACTTGCTCTGCCAACAAATAACTGAGAGTTTTGAGGAACTTGGTCATGGCCTTGGGATTTTTTTGTTTCTCCAACGTCCTCAAACATGAATTTTTTGCCCCCTGCTGCCTTGGCTTGAGGACTGAACTTTGCCTTTCTATTCATTATTCCCGCTTGATTCGTAGCGGGATTCATGCGCTTTTCACAATTTGACGCTATTCTGTCTTCGAAAGCTTTGCCAATGTGTTTACTGTAACTCCCAGATACCAAAGATGATCGAATGCCGTCTGGCGAACCTCTTACGCGATGAATACTCGGTTCAGTCATCGCCGATATGGATGAATTTATTTCTTCGTTCTTATCTTTTGCCTTTCCAGAGGTAACTGACTTACTGATATCGTTGCCTTCCGCAATCGGACTTTCCATTTTGTTGACAATTTTCACCTGCAAGATTTGAAAATGAACTGGTTTGGATAACACAGAGACTTTCAGCGATTTTTTCACAGGTTTCACAGTTGTTTTCTTACTACCAGTATCCAAGAACGTTTTCTTCCTTCGCTGAAACAACTCACCGTAATGTTTGTCGTCGTGAATTCCAACTCCTTCTACAAAGAAATTCTTTGACAATGATAACTGGCGAAGGCTGCCACGCGAATGACAAAACCGTTCATTACCAACTTCACCTTCTTTGAAATACATTCTTAAAATGTACACAGTTCACTGTTGTATTCCTATGTAGTATGCTGAATCTGCTGCAAATAAGGAAAGGAAAGTTCCCTCGTGCCAGTGTGTTTTGATCTAAACCGCCGAAAGTTGAGGGGGTAGCCAAGATTAATACTCTTCACTTTATACCTGATGTGGTACTTCTTAGGCAAAGCAACAATTGGAGCAACAAGAGTCTCGACGCTAAATTCTTGAACGCTTTTCAACAACCTGAGTTTGTCGTTTTATGATCGTTCTAAGAAGAAAGACTGTCACATCAGTCGTTTTTGTAACGCGCAGTTCAATCGCTAGACCACGGTCCATAACAGAAAAAAACTCACTCAATTTGTATGTTTGCCTTTTAAACGTCTCCACGATACGTTTAATATACTGCGAAGTTCTATGATAATTTGCAACTTCACTTTGCAAGTTGCTATAGTGATAAGGGATTTACCAGCAGGTGCTTGTCACCAACTGCGCTAAATTGTTCAGTCGTGTCTGCCTCAAATCCTGAAAAAAGACTTCTCTGCAATTCAAACATGGAGGGAAAAAATCATAATCACTCCAAGAATTACAGTAAGGTAGGCATACAAATGAACGTTTCTTCTGATTAAATACCATTAATTTGCATATATTTTTATGCACACCAGGCGCGGATCCATACCGGTTTCCACCGTTTTACAGAAATCGGTCAGAATTTTCATAATTAAAAAAATAAAGAGACATGTAAATATTTTTAATAAAAGTAAACTGCAAGTTGAATCTCGAAAATAGTTTTGACATTTATTTTTTATTTATTCTTTTTTGCCAATTACCGGAAATAGACAAGGGTCATAGACACGTTCTGGCGGCAAAATTTTACAGCCGGGAAATCACTATAGTCTCACGACGGCGGTGACGCCATCACATCATCGACAAATATATTGTCTGACTGACTCAAAAAGCCAGGAAAGGGCACTTTAGGTAGTTACAATTGAAAAAAGTTCCCGGGGGAGCATGCCCCCGGACCCCCCCCCCCTAGGAGCTTGCGCCTTGGCCCTCGGTTTGCAGTAAATCGATCAACATTTTCTCCAGATCCGCGCCTGCACACTAACGATTTGATAGATTAGATTTGGCCCTACATAGTGACATCTCGACAGTGAATACGAAGAGCGTCAATAATTTACAAAAGCACTTGTCTAATTTTGCCATGTTCTGGTAACTGCAAAGCAGGGTGCCAAAAAAAAAATGAATATCCGCAAAGAACAAATTACTTTACTGAGTATGTTAAATTGCTCCTAACAGCTGTCTTCTTCATATATAGGCCCGTTTTATTTGCCAGGTCCAAGAGGATAAGAACTAAACAAATGCAAAGCTCAGGAGCGGATTTACAAGGAAAACAAGGAAGCGGGCATCTAGACACCTTCCTTTTGGACAAAATTTCTTTCTTTCAGGGGAAGTAGTAATAAAACGATGTGGTACGTCAATATTGACATCGGCTTCCGGAGGTAAGAGGACTTCTCAAGCTGCCAGGTAATGAAGACGTAGAAACATAGAATTTTTCTACACGATTAAAAGTCACTTTATTTTTATTTTTATTTTTATTTTTATGTAAACGTTTTTGTCTTATGTGGTTTAAGTTACATCACCACCTGCGTGCGAAGTCACGCAAGTTAATTACATGACAAATCAATCAAATCAGTTAACGAAAGTTGGTCACGCAGGCTTTCCGGACTCACAGCTTAGCTCCGGACTTATATACAGTAAATTTGTTCAAATTAGAAGAGGTCTTTTGAAGTTCCCTCATGCCACTGATAGTGTTACGTCTCTGGCGAGGAGAATTCGTGATATGTGGATCGTTGACTTGCGACGTGTTGTGTGAGGAAGTCCGCACAATCGTCATTTTTACTTTTTCTAGATTGGCATTTAAACGCATAAATTCTTGGAAAATTGCATCAGCTCTAGCTAGATCGACGCAAAACGATTTATCCACTGTTTCTTGAGGCTCACAATGCTTCAACTGCGCAAGCTCAATTCCACCCAGACCCAACTGCACTATGGACCGCCGCCTCGTGATTATTGGGTCGTTTCGCTTTGCTTTCGTTTTGATGAAATTTTTGGCCGATAAAGTCAGTAACTTGAGCTTTTTCTCTAAGTCTTTGGCGGCCATATTTGCTGCAATTTTCTCTTTGGATTCTTTCAGGTGCTTCATAAGTACAGCAATCACAACATTGACCAGCACAAACTGAGCCGCAAGTACAAAGGTAACGAAAAATAGCGGTGCTATGTGTTTGCTCATGCAACAATACTTCTCACAGTCTGCTTCTGCGGAGCACTTGGAGCGCAGTGTGTCCTACAAGGAGATAATGAGTGCTGATGGTATTAGAGTGTATATGATACTTAAGTGACACAACGCCTGATCAGTTTTTGTGGCTCACCTCCAATATACCATTCCAGTTATCTCCTGTTGCTATACGAAATAAGGTCAACATTGCACTGCCAAAATCCCTGAAATGCGCATGAGGGCCAAGACCTTGGCATGGCTGCGACTGAGAACACTCTGTAAGATGATCAGAAATGTATCTTGTTAAGCGAAGTCGTGGTTCTTTAAACTTAAATGCTTGGATACTTCATCGCTAGATCCGTGCTTCGAAACGAAAGCTGTCTTTGCTTTATACCCTGAGTCGTGGACGGCTATACAATGGCAAACTTACCAAGAGTTCCAAATAACTGAATCCCCAAGCAGGAATAAATAAAAAACAAAAGAAGGAACAGCAATCCAAGATTTGCCACCTAAATGACATAAGAGGACAATAAGTCTCACTGCAGTTCAGTAATTGGATTGGAGTGCGGCTGAAGGGAAGAGTACGGTCCCTTCACAGGGGAACATCAGAACGGGCATATTATGAAAAATAGGGCCTTCCCCACTCCACACTTATTTTCAGACGGTACAGCTCTCTTCACGTGAAGTGTTACTAAGGTACCTAACATAACATTTGAATGCTGCATAATGAGACAAACCTGAGGGAGTGCTTCAAACAGAGTGTCCAGAAGAGAACGAACTCCCTTAGCCAATTTTACAAGCTTCAGCACTGAAACCAAGAAGTATATACTGAGAAATTATTGTTGAGATGGGCCACGAGCAGGAGTTTAGCGCCTTTATATGGCCCAGCGCTTGATAACATGGCAGGCGTGCATCCAGGACGGTTTCCAGCGCTTTGCAAAAATTAGCTACATCCTTTCCTCTCCGAATGACTGAAAATCTCGAAAGACATCTTTTGAGAGCGCAAAAAATCATTTTTTTCCCCGGGAAAGCATGCCGCCGGACCTCCCTACAGTATGGCCTTCAAAGTCTTGGAAATCGGTTGAGGTTGTTATCTGGATCCACGCCTCATTATTAAGTTCTCTTTGTTAGAAATCTGGAGGAACCAAATTCAGGCGTGCAGTGGTTCTTGGTTCTCTGGTTTATTTATAGGTAATGATTAAAAAATTTATACTTGAAATGCCCGCTTTTGATCAATCAAAACTGAGTAGATATGGTAGAGCTCTGAAACATTCACCAGTAACTCATTATACGAAATCCATAAAAAATTATAACAGTCATTGCACACCTCTGATTATCCTAAGGACTCTTAATGATCGCACAACAGTTGGATTTATCTTTAACAAGTTTCTCGTGGAGCTGAGAGATTCGATGATTATTCCAGCCAAGGACAGTATGACGATCACAAGATCAACTAAATTCCACCTGCAAATATATTCACACTGGCTAATTCAGTTCAACAAAGGGCACCTTTAAACAAAGTCAGAAATGATAAAAAGAAAATCATACTGAGACATATTAAAACCTGCCTGTCTTTGAAATATCGCACGAATCCAAAGGCAATAAACTTGAGTATCACCTCCAACACAAAGACACCGGTGAAAAAGTAATTTGCAATCTCCACGGACATTTCGAATGTCTGCAAGTAATACAAAGAATGGATTACACCATCTCTTGATCAGTGCATTTAGGTATAGTGGTAGCATAAATAATTGAACTGAGGTTGCTACTTTTCTCAAAATAATGGCTCAGTTGCGAGACAAATTGACAGATCTCCGCGGGGAATCGAACTGCTTTCAGTTGAGGTGTAATAATTTTCATATTTATATTTAGCGATGCAAAACTCAGCTTCGTTTCAAGCCAAGAATAATAACTGCCTATAAATACTAAACAGAAATGCATCTTCAGACCGGCGTGCTTATAATCAATCTCTCTCTCTCTCTCTCTCTCTCTCTCTCTCTCTCTCTCTCTCTCTCTCTCTTGATACCGGTTTGGCGAAGAGCTAGAAACGTCAGCTAGCTGTTGGATCTCTCAGTCTCTGGTGGCCAATTTATTTCATTAACCCAGCAGTTGATACGATGCAATGTTTTGTTCTGATATGCAACACAGTCCCCGATGTTGCTTACCTTAGACATCTGATAGTGCTCTAATGACATGCAGAGGACATTCACAAAGATCACTAAAGCAATAGTCACGTCCCAGTACGGGTGAAGACAAACGCCATGTATGCGCCGTCGCCATTTGCTGTACCCTTCGTAATAAGAGCGCTCCACTTCTGAAATGGTCAGATGTGCTGTCAAATTAACAGTTGCCGTTGAAAAATTAAAAGTACACCAAGCAGATAGCAATTTTGCGCGAGGCCTGGCTTACCGGCCGACTGACTGACCGGTCAGTACGCAACTATTATAACAGCCCACGCGATTGGCTCAAAAAACAGTAAAAGCATTCAAAGAAACAACAGAAACAATTAACCCTAACCCTAAAAACGATAGAGCTGCGTCCTAACCAGATCCAATTAAATTAGAGGTTGTAAACAGCTGCGTGGTATCTGGACTGACCGTGTGACCGATGGTCAACTAACTGAAGAGTTCAAAGAAAATATGGTCGGCAAGCAGACGAAAAAAACGGTTAATATTTACCTTCTTGATTCTTGCTTTTAGCTTTTTCTAATAATTTCTTTCGTCTTCTCTGCTTTTCCTCGTCCTCCAGTCGCTCACGACAGCGCTGAAAGTTCTCCACAACAACGCCTACAATCATATTTAGCACAAGAAACCCACCCAACATCAGAAACGGGATGAAATAGACAAGTCTCCACTCTGCGTAATTCTTGATGGGCTGGAAAAAAATTACACAAGATAAGGAGAGTTGATGGAACTTAATCTAAATGAAGATAAATCTTTCAAGATAACTGAGAAAGAATTGAACGATAGTTGATCAACGGTGTTCTTTACAAATTAAATCGGCTCTTCTCGCTCATATATTTACCTGTTTATCGACTCCTACAGCATCGATACCATTGTGCATAATCTCCACCCAACCATCCCGGGTTGAAAACACAAATAGTGAAATGAGGGCCTGAAAATGAATGAACGAATGAGATGGTTCAGAATTTATTCTCAGCAGACGCACTATCTAGTCCTACCTGCCTTTTCTCAAAGAAAAGCAGGAGCGGAACCAACCTAAGCTTAAGGGCGTAAGTTCGCGCGGATAGGGAGGGTGCACATGAGAGTCAAAACCAGCGAGACCTAGATGAGCCCGCAAGCAGCCGCTTCAAGAACAGCAAGGCGAACCAGGGGGTAGGTACGTCTTGTATGGGGAATTAGATTGTATCGAACACAATATTAATATTTATTAAATTCTGAACCTCGGATGATGCATTTCTAGCCTTTTCATTGGCTAAGTGAATCTCGGTTATAAAAAATTACAAATGCGCACAAAACCGCTAAACAGGGTGTCGGCGCTTAAGCCTGGCTTGAAGAGTACTACATCTTTACCTTGGGTAAGTTGTCAAAATTGTACATGTGATTTTCCCATGTACTATTGCTATTCTCACACTCTTCTTTGTTTGTCACGTTGCTATTTCCTTGGCAGTGATGAAACTTACCCTTGAAAATCTGAAAGGATAAGAGCGGAAGTACAATATTTGTACCGGTATACCAATTTACAACTGTATTTAAGGGTCGTTTTATGATTCCATCAAGAAGTGCGTCCACAGGGAGTGAACCGATGTGAATCCACGCTCTGATGAAGATAACACTTCAAATATACGCCGTTACCAAAATTCTTTCTTCCTTATTATTTCTCTATGTGCTTAGATATGCTTGCTTGCATACGTTAAGAGAGTTAACCCGAGGAGCATGTGATTTTGACTGTGACTGTTGGTAGCAAATGCCTTTAATTAGACCAAAAATTTGATGTTATTTTCACCTGAACTCCAAGTATTCCGAACATGACGAAGAAAATAGCTGCTATCAACACAGTGTTTCCAATTGGCTTCAGCGAGTAAAGAAGAGTTTGAACCACTAACTTGAGTCCAGGAGCGCGCCGGATCATTCTACGATGAAAAAAGATGCCAACTGCAGAAACGTGAAAAGGATGAGACTGAATGTGATACAATATAATTTCTCACTTGTCTTTATACTCTCAGAGCCTAACCTTAATGGCCTCAGAGTCCTCAAAGCCCGGAAAACCTTGAGCGTTCCCAGTACTTCCGGTGCAGAGGCGGTGCTGTACGTAATGATGACGTCAGTCCAGGAAACCAGCACAAGAATGCCATCTAGAACATTCCAGCCATCTTTCAGATAGGTCCCAGGTCCCAGAACAAAACCATGAGCCACGATCTGTCACAATACAAAACGAGCTGACATTATTTTATTAATAAAGCTTCATTATTTCTGGCTGGGTTTTGTTTTAATGCATCCAATTCTACATACAGATTTCCAGTAGGTGCCAAATATTGTGTGCCGAAAACATTGCATGCAGGTGAGTCAGCGTCACTCAGTAACCGACCAACATTGTCCTCAATGCTCCAAATATTGACTAAGACTGTATTGCAATAGTTTTCCACCTCTTAGCTAATACTAACCTTCATCATCATTTCAAGGCTAAAAACTATCGTCAGTACAACCATGGCAATATCAATTACTTGGCGTTTCTGGCGAGAAAACAGATCAAGAATTAATGAATAATAATTTGAAATTAACCGGATTTCAAGGGGAAAGCTTCACTGAAACTAACATGCTGTTGTTCTGCGCCGGTGCAAGATAAAGCACTAAACTTAGTTTGATACCAGCCGGGTAAATTCAGTCGCCAACGTAAGGAAATTCGTAATTTAATTGATGTTTCAAGCATTAGACCTTATTTGGAGCGAATTTAGTGCATCTGAGGAGGACGAGGCCTGACAATGAACTCAACCCACAAATCAATAATTGGGTAAAAACTGAGGGGAAAAAAACTACGTACAAAGAGAATCCATGGTCACCTTGTGATCTGATGGAATGTTAGGTTCTTCCAGAGCCAAGACCACGCAGCTTATTAAGATGAAAGCCAGAACAACGTAATCAAAGTATTTATGTTCACACACAGTGATCAGAAGACGTCGAAGCCTGAAAAATATTTTTAAAAATGCGTAATAAAATTCGCTCAGAGAACCTGCTGGGTACAGTTGTTTTGGTTTGATGTCGATAGGTTTTCAGCTTGCTTGACTATCATGAGTATACGTAGTTCAGCTGTTGACGACGTCACACTTTCGCGGAGTTCTCCAGAGTTACCATTGGCAAATTAATATTTGAAAGTCCTAAGTATTCTTCGGAACATTCTTTACAATTAAGGTATGAACTGATAGCGATGATCAGTACAGAATCACGCGGTTCAGGGGCCCGTTTTATGAAAGCCCCGAAACTTTTTGGGCGTATTTTGGGTGCCACAATTCTCTCCGTATCTTGCAACACAAGACGTTTTCAGCCCTGAAACTTTGCAAATAGTTTCCTCTTTCTTATTTTGAAAGCATGTTAAAACACCAGTTTTTTGGAATAAGCAGATTGCAGTTTACAAATTGCTTTTCTGGCCTGTAAACTCTTCGGGACTTTCGAAAAACGGGCTCCATGACGGTTGTCGAGTCTTGCAAAGTAATGCCCAGCTGGTCGTGGCTGTGCTGTTGTGTTCGCAGAAGAATTGATGTCGGTGGTCACTAAGCTGTCTTCTTCACACCGTCAAAGGGAATGAATTAGTGTGATTTCGCACAGCTAATAAACTAGAAATGTGTCTTACCGGTTGGAAGGAGGAAACAGGTAAATGGACCAGTCTTGTCGCAGGTATCTAAACTTTGCCCACTGTGTCTTCTTTGCCGTCTACAGACGAAAACGCAAAATTAAGACATGGAATGTTCGTTGGTTTATAGGGAAGACTTTGCTTCATTTGTTTCCTTTAGTATCTGATGTGTGCGATGTTTTCTCTGGTTATTGCACTGGGTGTTCACTCAATCACTCAATAACGCACGGACCTACTCACTTTTTAACTGACTAAATGCGTGACCATACAAGAAACTTGCCTGATTCTCGCAGCGAACGGAGACTTCTTGCTGATGGTAAATTTTGTCATTTGTGCCACTTTCCGAGCTCATTAGGGATATTTCTCTGCCAGACAGAGATGTCTTGCGACTTCCCCGCCTCTGGTAGCTACAAGAACTTGGAGAACTTGAATTCCCCACAACTGAAGAATACGTTTCCTCTTCTTTCTCCGACGTGACTTTCGAGGTTCTTTCGTAGAGAGTGCCCGCCACGTCTTTTGACACGCAGGTCTCAACGTTAGTAGTCTCACTGGTTTCTAAATCATCAGTAAGTTCGAGGCCGGGATTACACAATGAAAATTTGCCCTCATTGTTTTGTTTTGTTCGTCCGGTCTTTCGAATGATGGACATGGACGCTTTTCGCATGCTTTTTAATTGTGGCATTGTGAGAAAATCTTCGCGGGACTGGTTCATACACCCTGGTGATTTATCCACTCGCTTGCTGCTCTTTCTGCCATGTCCTGCTTGTCCCTGGTTTGTTGAAGTGAAACTGGGCGTAAAATTTGATTTAAACTGGAACTTTGAACCTGTTTAAAAACATATTCAGGGGAAAGTCAACGTAACTTTTTTATAATTTCCTAGCTCTCATAAAATAAATACGGTTTTTATTACAATTGAGACATCTTGTTGCCAGTAACTGAGGTACAACTGATTAAAATATTGTTAGTATAGCAAGTTCATAGTCGAAGGCCGCGCCTGACTGTTGAAACCTTGTTCTTAATTACCTAGAGCATTACGTAGTCCGTGGCCGCAAAAATCGGGCGGTTCTTCCCGGTAATAAGGTCCTGGGCAAGAAAACCGTGAATCGTCATAAGTAATGGCAAGTTTCGGCTTGTCTCTTGTTCTTGAGTCGGGCGCATGCTCCACGCTTTCTTGCTTCGTCTTCGGTGTCAGTTTACTTTTCTAGAGGAATCAAAAAGAGACAGACAACCAATGTAATCTTTAAAATCCCAGCTGAGAATCACGTTATTCCTTCCTCTGAAAAGCCCCACCTCTGAGAAGTGATAGTACGACTCCCGCACGAATGGCCACCTTATTCCAAGTGGAATAAAAGAGAATTTGAGCCGAACAACTGATAATAGACTATGCTTACCCCAGTACTGGTGAATCCTTCGACCAGTATTGCCACCAAGAGGTTGAACAAAACATAATACCCGATAGACATCAATGCTGTGAAGTAGAGAGCAGCCCATTTGCCTGTAGCGCGCATGCCATCATACATCACTAAATTCCAGTTCTCCTGGGTAAGGATCTAGCGAAAGAAACAGAGTTTTGAGCAGGTAATCGTCCCAGGCTTCCTCCAATCAGTCATGGTAAGTGGTTTGTAGTTTCTTTAAAGCATGGCAAATCTCTTAGAAATCATTTCGTTGTCCGGTTAAGAGTGTAAAATTTAAATTTCACTACGTTACTTATCAATGAATACATGAATTGTCTCAATTATACCGAAAATTGAGTCTAACGTTCATCTTAAGCTAATTATGTGGAGAAACATACCTGAAACACAGAGACCATCGCCCAAAGAAAACTGTCAAAATTACTCCTGGAGGTGACGAGCTTTCCTTCGACGTTGGGAAAATTAAACTTTCCGCCAAATAAGTTCATGCCAAGAATTGCAAAAGCGAATATGAAGAGAAAGAGCAGGCCAAAGAAAGTCATCACACTTGTCATCGTTTTGATAATGACTAGTAACTGGTATCGAACCGGTCTGACCAGTTTGAAAATCCGGAGAAGCCGAATACTCCGGAATACTGAGAACGCGGAGTTTTGTCGGGAAAGCAGGATCTCGCAAACACTGCAAAGTGAAAATAAACGTCGGAGTGTCTGTTAGGAAGGGAAGTCGTTTGGGGAAAGACCTCAATGGATTTGACTGTTGAGAAGGATTCAATAGGGACCTTTAGATTGAAGTACGACGACTACGAGTGCGAGTTTTCCGTTCTGAGCACGCGCACTTGGAAAAATTTAGACCATCAAATCTAATACGCGTGCTCGGTACGGAAAACTCGTACTCAGATCCTACTCACACTCGTACTCACACTCCAATCAAACTGTCACTAATATTTAACAATTTTTCGCCGAAGGCGAAGTGAATATTGGTGAATATTTTACCGAGACGTAGCGGTGAATATAAGAAAGTGCACAACAACGTGCTAAAACACGATAAAAAGGCACGAAAAGTTCTTGCTTAGCTTAGTAGCCGCGCCTCCAAAATGTTATATTCACCGGGTAGCGCGGAGAATATAACACCGAATTCTCATATTCACCGCTGAAAATTATACTAAAATAATATAACACTTGTAAAAAGGACTCAATGTAACACGTGTGAAAACTACTGTTGGCATCACAGAACAAAAATTAATTGATTCCGAAGTTTATGGGAGTCTTGAGGTCTGTTTAAACTACTGTTTTGGCAGATCATTCCAAAATGGCCTCCATTTCAATATAGTATAAAGTGAAGCTTGATTCTCAGTGTCCTTTTTGTTGTGTCAATTGAGTTAATTTAATCTGATTGTTTCTTTTTTACTTTAATGTCATGTATAGGTGGTTTTCACGTTACGTCATCGCGGCCATGTCGCTCTTGGACGAAAACAATAGACCTCTCGCTAGCTTCCTTTTGTTCGTCTATTAGCAGTTGTACATTTCACCAATGTCATCTGTGCCTCTAGAGATTGCATGGTTACAAATATCGTATACAGTTTTTTGAAGAAAATAATAAAATCTTTAAACTTACCTGACAACAACGATAATTCCATCAAAAGCGTTTTGTCCATTGCTGAGATACATTGCAATGCCATCGCCCAACAGCTTAATGACCATTTCAACGCAAAAGATAGATACGAAGATGATATTGATAGTCTCCAAGGCGAGAGTTAAACTATAAGGCTGCAATAGACAAGAAGGTCAAAGTTACCTCTCCTCTAATTCACTTGGTAATAGCGCATTTTTTTCTCGTGATAGACTGTGCCATGTGACGGCCTTCGTAAGGTGCGCCATCTAACAGATATCGTCAGGAGTCACATCATTAGTCAGCCTTTCAGAGAACAATAAGATAAACAACTGAAACAATGCATTCCGACCCTGAAAAATAGCACCAACTGCTAAGGAATAGACGTTTTGCGAAGTAAGCCCATCAAAATGACGAAATCACTGGTTTGCATACGATGAATACTTATAACTGATCTCACGCGGAAAATATAATAAAATAAATTATAACGTTTGTTGAATCAGCATCCCTCCTCTCTCACCCCC
>BLFK01001094.1:715878-718378 GCA_014634185.1 Astreopora myriophthalma
GATTGGGAAATCCGGATTTAGATCTTAAAATCCGGATCTTCGGATTTCCAATCGAACACAAAATCCGAAAACGGATTTCGCCGCGGATTTCATTAATTGAAATCCTTCCCTGACATGGATTTCAATTAACAAAATCCGTCGCGAAATCCGTTGTTCGATTAGAAATCCGAAGATCTGGATTTTAAGATCTGAATCCGGATTTCCCAATCGAAAGCACCCGCAGTTTTCGGCGATCTGGTGGCCTTCTATCATCGATGTCCATTGTGGGGTAAAGCCCACACCAGCGATGGAGTTATATATAAATTTTGTCTATCTGCTTTAGGTTTTGCTGCCAGATCGCCGAATAGATCTGTTGTACCTAAAGGTATTTGAATCGTCCCGCCTAGACAATATTCTTTTAAATGCCATGTTTATATTTACAATTGTTCTCCGTTTGCCTGAAATATTCACCTGAAATATGGCGATCCATGCAATACCAATATTGTCAAAGGATGTTATATCATAAAATGGGTTTAGCCCATCTGGCTTGCATGTGTTGTAGTACTTATTCCAGTTGACACACTCGGAGTCGTTTAATACCGAAGTATTTTCAAAAGAACCACGACATTCCACATTTCTGTGATAATATGGGCCGATATCAGAACACCTTCTTGAGCCGGAATCTTCTGGAAGGGAGCAGACAAAATCCAGCGCACCGAAGGAAGACTTGTAAAAATGTGACCTGTCATATCTAAGGAAGGTGAAAGATTTACTATTCGTTAAAATAGAAACTTTTGTGTCCTTTTGATTTTTTCTTCCAAAGTGTCGCTTGAGCGGTGTGCTCTCTTGAACGGTGAGAGGGTCTGGGAATGAAGTATTTAACCCTTTAACCTTTAACCCGCCAGTCGATTTTACTTTTCACTGGGCCACCTCTCGGGTGGGGGTTAAGATGTTTAACGCGGTATATTACCTGGTGAAGAAAGTTGAATTGCTGGTGAAGTTAGTAAAGCATCGATTTCTCAGCTTCCCTTGCCATAGCTGTACGCTGATGATGCCGAAAACAAAGAAGATCAAAAACGACAGCAGAAGCACGTTTCCCAACATTGGAAGGGTGTCTAGGAGTAGTGTGACGAGTATGCGAATACCTGCGAGAGAAATAACCATTACGACCACCAGATGTATACAAGCAAACCTCCCCAAGTGACAACTGGCCAGACTGGTAACTGTGTTTTCGCTTTTATTCAAGGACAAGAATAAAACAGCAAAATCCTGCTTTAGAAAGGTGTTTAGCCGCTTGTCAACTTACTTGGAACTTTATTGATGGCTCGAAGCGGTCTGAGGACCCTAAATGCCCGTATGATCGTCAGGTAATTGCCATTTGATATTGCTTCCTCAATCAAGCTGAAGCAACACAAAGAAAACACAAATTAAAGAAGACACAAAGAGTAACTTCAGGGAGAGTGCCTGCAGTGCGGAACCGGCGAGGGGAGCCAAACTGAGAAGTTGGATCAGTACGAACTTCTTCATCTCCGTCGTTTCTTTATTTACTAGTTTTCCTCCCCTTGGTGCCTATCTTAGTTTCCCAGTCCTTAAGGTACCGAAATTACATGTTAGTTTCCGTGCCACGGCCAAAATATAACAAAAAACCTGTTAATTCATTTCGCATCAAGTTAATGAATTTTTCTCTCACGTTTTACCGCCGACAAAAAGAAACATTGTCTTATTATTACTATTGCGATTACCATTACCATTACCATTGCCATTGGCATTGGCATTGCCGTTGCCGTTGCCGTTGCCGTTGCCGTTGCCGTTGCCATTGCCGTTGCTATTGTTTTAATTTGAGGGGATGCAACCATTTCAAATTATGTCCTCAACTCGCAGCTGTCAAGATGCCCTCAAATTCCACAAGGTTACCTTAACTGTTTCGTGCCAGGGTTTGCCAGACAAACTGGCTGGTTCTGGTTGAACTTTAATTTGCTCGACAGAGACACTCACTGAATAACAAGTAATTCTTACCCAATAACCACAATGAAACAATCAAGTCGATTCCATTTGTCCTGTAAGTAACCCTTCTTTCCAATGACTCCCATTGCTATCATCTTGATCACCATCTCAACACAAAAGAAAGCGAAGACGAAATGTTCGATGTTCTCCAGAACTTGGCACCGGATTGTGTCACACTCTTTGTCGCTCGGGTTGTACATGGCTAATATCACACAGTTGACGAGGATTACAAACATGCTGATCCGCTCAAACCATATGAAGAAATGTTAAAGAAGAATCGACAAAAAGATGGTATCGGTTTAAGAGTCATCGACTGACTTAAGCTGTCGTGGCTGTAATGTCAAGTGTAACTTACTTTACAGCTCGCTTAGTTAAACTAGATACAACGCATTCGCCTTATACGCTAGAAGCGTGGATGTCAATCTCGTTCCAAGAGCCGCTTTCTCTTTTGGTCAGCACCAAGAACGCGAACTCTTGCTACAGCCAATTTTTGTAACCGTGTATTGTGTCTAGTGCT
>BLFK01001094.1:723378-732498 GCA_014634185.1 Astreopora myriophthalma
AGAGCTATTTGAATTTCAGAGGTTTGTGAGTTTGTTTTTTTTAATTGCTGTTGTCATTGTTTCTGTCACATGAATTTTGGGCTTAAGTTCAGAGAAGCAAAAGCTTTCTATAATCATTCTTCTTCCATTGTTCTCAGGCGCTGTGAGTGGACAGCATTTGTCTTTGTGTTTGGATACCTGTTCTTCTTCCGAACTTGCTCATATTATGGATTTCAGAAGCCCCCAGCACACTGTAATGCTATTCAACTTCTGGTTACTTTGAGGGTAAGTTGATCATTTTTGCGTGATAGTCTGGAAATGACACCAAAAGCAGAACGTCTAGTCATGATATATATATATATATACATATACATATAGATATACATATCCATATATATCCATATATATAAGTTAAGATAAGGAAAAAACAAGGAGCCTTGTTTTTCCTTATCTTATGTATCGAGCGCTTTAACACAGAATAATCAAAACACAGACTTCCTATTATATATGTACACACATATGCACATTTATATCTCACATTTTCTGTTGATGTGTTTTTCTCTTTCAGTGTTGCACATTAGCTTTTGAAAGTTATGACACAGCAGAAGCCACTGATGCAGAATCCAAATCATTTGAGCAACCATCATTCTATGAATGTCTCAGCTACTGCTATTGTTATTGTGGACTAACAACAGGCCCCTACTATCGCTACAAGACTTTTAAGGATATGCTCAATCAAGAAAATTCTGAGCAGATTTCTACCTTCATTCCAGCCATGAAGAATCTTATCACCTTCCCTTTCTATGCTGTAGTGTATTTACTTTTAAGCCAGCATTTTCCAGTCAGCCATATTGCAAGTGAGGAGAACGTCAAACATCCCATGGGTGTTTTGTATCAGCTAGCATACCTTGTGCCAGCATTCATTGGATTCAGATGGCGTTTTTACATAGGTTGGCTGTTGGCTGAAAGCTCCTGTATTATGCTTGGTTTGGGGGCTTATCCACATTGTACAGCTCCTAAACCAGGATTAGGCCCAACCAAGCCAATTTCTGAACAAAATGGATCAGTTAAAGGGAGTGAACCAGATGAAGTTACCATGGTTAAAGAAGACACCTACAGGTGCCAGTAAATTCTGTTTACATCATTCAAGTAAACTGCCGGTGTAAAGAATTGTTACATCTTACTATGCTTTTGTGAGCAAGGACAAGTGTGTGAAATCAGGAGGGTTAAGGATGGTCTACAACAAGGGGATTGGGGTATCAAGGATGTGGACAATTAAATACAAATTTTTTGGATGGATCAAATTCCCCACCCCTTCTTGTTAATAGAAAACTAATGGCACCTGCTTGAGAAAACAACAAAGTTCAACACTGCTGACAACAGTACTGTTATGTTTCTTCACAGCTTTGAAACAATTCACACTATAAAAATCTTTGAAGTTGAGTTTTCACCATCCATGGCAAGCACGATGAAAAACTGGAACATCACTATTCAGTGGTGGATGTCTACCTATGTTCACAGAAAATTGCCATTTAAGAACAAAAATTTGAGGTAAGTACTTACCTTGTGTTTTTCTCTAGAACAGGATTATTTATAAATTAAGCAATTCCTAATAATAGTTAAAAGTGACCTCACTGTTCACCCTAATTTTTGCAAGTTGGAATAGCTCATGAAATATATGGATAATATAGTGCAAATTAATTGCTGAAATACCTTTCCTTCAAATTGGGTTAAGTGGCATGCAGTGTACATCCACATGCACACAGCTTTGAGAAGCTTCATGTAACACCAACTTTTTCTTCAGTTGTGAACCATTTCAGTCTAGAGTTCTCTGCTTTTTTTGAACACCTCCACGTCAGATGAAGCGCTAAATGTATCAACAGTTTGTGTGACACAGTTGTAGAATGTGTGATGTTATGTATAATTATTACTATTACTGTTATTATTATTATTATTGTTGTTGTTGTTGTTGTTATTATTGTTATTATTTTATCATTATCACTATTGCTATTGTTATTGTTAAGCTGGTGACATACAGTTCAATATTTGTTGATCAACAAATTGGTGCAACATTGCACAGTGTTGAACTGTGTTTGACTAGCTTTATTGTTATTGTTGTTTGTTTGTTATTGTTATTATCATTATGGTTGTTGTGTTTTTTTCAAATAAAATCAAGAATGTTTTACTGATTTCATGTTTCTTGTTTAGGATGTTTATCACACTTCTTGTGAGTGCCTTTTGGCACGGTGTTGCCCCTGGCTATTACCTCACATTCTTGATGGTTCCACTTGTCGTTATTGCTGAAGTGCGGATGGAGAAAGCAGTCAAGCCTTACTTGTCGCCAAACCTTTGTTACTGCTACGACTGGATTAGCTGGTTTTTCCACTACCGCTCCATGGAATATCTGGGCCTTGGATTTATGCTACTTCAACTGGAGCCCTGCATTGCAGCATGGAGGAGCATGTACTTCATAGGACACATTGTTATCTTTGCATTTATTTTAATTCCCAGTTTTATTCCCAGGAAGAATGTCAGTGAAACAGAGACCCAAAAGAAACTATCTTGAGCTATTGCATATGTTGCAGTTACAAATTAGATCTGATAAAACTAATTTTAACCTAGTTTGATTTTAAATTTCCTGTCTGGAATTCATCATCATAATTAAGACACAAAGAAATTACAAATCAAACTAGGTTGAAATAACTTCTTACCTACATATATAGCTATGCACATATATATCTGTAACGTCTCTTTCATGACAGACAATCAGATATATGATAAAATAAACCCACCATCTCATTTACTATGATTAAGATTATATTATTTCTCTTCCTAACACAAATAGAAATGACAGTAATTACCTTATTGGTAATTTCTAACTTTTGGTTGACTCCCTTGCCATGTTTTGGTCAATCAAATTAAAACGTTACCACCTTATGAATAAATCAGTTTACCACCAAACTTTACCACCTTATGAATAAATCAGTTTACTTTGTCTTTAGACTCAAGCTATGTTGTAAAAAAAGAAAGCTGTATTTACTGTTTTTTTGTACATAGATTATGGAGTTAGTAAACAACTAGATTTGATTGAAACTTGTCTTGACTTTGCATGACATGTATGTATGGCTACAAAGCCCAAAGGGATGTGCGCTTCAGTGTATCTTGGGGGGGCACCTCCCCTATGAAAATGACAGGGGTGCTCATTTAATACACCTAGTAATTTGTGGATTTCACGCTGTTTTTGATATTTCATCAATCCATGGGGAAACTGCTGGCACACGCTTTCGCTCGCGGATGTCCTCGCTCACAGATCCAAAAAAAAAGAAGAAAAAAGGGAGGAAATTGGCACTCACGGGAGGGAGTTGCAAAGCAAAGCGTATGGAGCAAAAAGTATCATGCCGTGCACTGGCCGGGAATCGAACCCGGGCCTCCCGCGTGGCAGGCGAGAATTCTACCACTGAACCACCAGTGCCACACAGAACACATGGTGCTATTTGTCGTTATTTGAATTATCGGAAATATATAAACAAAAGATAAAAGGTATCTCAAGTTTGTGTTATTTTTTCCCACGCTAAATTTTGTCGAAGGAACCATGCGACTGACTCTGTCATTTTTTTTTGGGCCCGATATGCCACATGAATAAAGAAATTAGCATACACCACCAACAAACTGACTTCACACATCACCGCTGACTGACTACCAATACGGAGAGTTAACCTGGCGTGTAACCCTAGCATAAGTCCTTGCAAATTGTTCCTTTGCGCAAAAAATAAGCGTTGTAAATGATAGCAAACTATAATCCTGTCTCTCAAGCCCTTCTGGGAACTTTATTCACATGGGGGGTGACGGCTTTGGGATCTGCGTTTGTGTTTATTTTTAGCACCGGTCAGGTATTAGCTGTAATTATAAGCTTTCAATTTTCTTCACTTTTAAATATCTATTCTATAATTATGCTCAAGTTTTAGTTGTAATTTTTTACTTTATGATGCAATATTTCTTTATGACCTAGAGAGACGTTTTGGATGCCAGCCTGGGATTTGCCGCCGGGGTGAGTGGATAACAAAGCTTGTCAGATTATTCATCCAAGCTTTTATGAAGTCAAATGAAGATCGACACAGAACAATTGACTTAACACAATTTAATTAGCTTAACTGAAAAAAGTGATTTTTTAAATTCTATTTTCGTGTAATTCACTTCGATAAATTTGGAGCCATTGGAGAATGCCCTGCAACTTCTGACCGCTGTTTGTTTGCATTTGGCAGCACTGGTGATGATGATGATGATGATGATGATGATGATTAAGATGATGATGGTGGTGGTAGTGATTGCTATTATTATTATTATTATTATTATTGTTGTTGTTGTTGTTATTGTTATTTGTATTGTTATTGTTATTGTTATTAAAATCCCATGCAGGTAATGTTAGCAGCGTCATATTGGTCCCTGCTAGCTCCAGCAATTGAAATGGCTGAAACATCAGGAAGTTATGGAAAAGATGGAAAATTTGCTTTCATTCCAGTGTCTATTGGATTTATTCTTGGAGCAGTATTTGTATTTGGAGCTGACAAACTTCTTCCCTATCTGGTAGTTCTTCACACCTGTAATCACTTTTGTATTTTAATTTTACATCTTCAACTTTTTTTGAGAAGAAAAATATTCATATTCTCCCCAAGGAGGTCTTTCCCCAGTTTTTGGAGCCTGGATAATTTTAGCTGGTGGATGTCACGTTATGTCTCAGATACTGTGTGTGCTATGGTTGGGTCATTTAGCGACCCATGTTCTACAATACGGACCACTTGACTTCATGATATCCTTTCCAGCTCAATTTGATTACCAAGAGATTTAATAAACATCTTACTAGCCATGGATTGAAGTGGAAAAACACAGTCTTTAACTTACAGTAGAGCCCTTGAACTCAGTTAGTAAAAAAACATGGCAAAATGGTCTACTGTGGGTATATATATATATATATAAATAAACCCACCGTAAACCATTTTGCCTTTTTTTGCCTTTTTTTTTTTTGCGGTTTAAATAGATGCAGTTTATTTTTTTGTTCCATTTTAATGTATCTAAGACGATGGAAAATAACAGTTACACAGGTTTAAAATATTTTGAACCAGGAAAAAATTTAAACCACAAGGCATACCAGTAATTTATATTCATGGTGCCATGCTATAATATGAAAATCTTTCCACATTTTGACTCTGGAACCAGTGTAGCCTGATAGTGACTCATCCACTGGGTAAAGTTATCCAGACTTCGAACATTTGGGGCCTTGGGCATGTGAATGGATTAAAGTACAAGGTCTTCAGGCATAACTGTCTTGTTGGTTTCTGATGTCACCATGGGTTTTTGATCAAATTTCTCAGGTTATATGCATTAAGTAAGGGTGTTTCATTCAGAATGCCCTGATTTTTGGCATGATTATGACCTAGAAAAGTTCACTGCACAAACTTGACGCTTGTGATTAGCAACTTGCTGAGATGGGTTTGACATTTTTTTACAGGGTTTGGACTCATCAAATGTAGCTGACACGCTTAGTGGAAATATACAGAATGGAAGTGCGTGCAAAGAAGAGGAATTGACAAATGATACCTATCAAACAGAAATTTCAATTACGACCTATCCATACAGTGTTAGTAAATCCCAGCTAACACAGAGAAAGAAAACAGACATTTTACAGAGCAACAAGAAGGATGTTGAAGAGCAGAAATCAACAAAGCAAACAAGTTGGAGGAGAATACTTCTGCTTATTATTGCAATAACAGTCCATAATGTACCAGGTGACACTTCTTTGTATGCAAGTCATGCATTTTTACCAGCTGGCACTTCTTTGTACCTTATGCAGGTCATGCAGATATTTTAAGGATGTTTATTTCTCTGTACTTGAATTGGATCTATTTTGCAGAGGGGCTAGCAGTTGGGGTAGGATTTGGTGCCATAGGAAAAAGTGCTTCAGCAACATTTGAAAATGCAAGGTAGATGATTTGCTTTTGTGACTATTTACATGTACACTTCTTTGATTACAGCAGACAGTAGCAAAATTGTAACAAATGAGTGGTGCTTGTGGCTAAATAGGAACTCAGTGTAAAATTGACGTGACTGTTCTGTTAACCCTTTAAGCCCTAAGGGGTCTCCATTTGACGAGTAAAATCGTCTGGCATTAGCCAGAGTAAAGTCTATAAAGTCACTCTTAGGGGGTAAAGGGTTACTGGGGTAAAGGTTTCTGAGGGGAGATGTCGGGGGGGGGGATTTGTGGATCTGTAACTACTTGTCTGACTGTAATTTGAGGACTTCTTTTAAGCTTGGTTGAATATTATAAACAAATTTAATTCGTGCACAAGGATTGCGTGACCAGTACTAGAGCATCTGCACTGGAGATGTCTGATAGATTTAATGTGCAACACTCTAGTCACAGTAAAATTCTTTTTCTTTCTTCTTTCAGAAATCTTGCTATAGGAATAGGAATTCAGAACTTTCCAGAAGGATTAGCTGTTAGTCTTCCCCTAAGAGGGGCAGGATACTCTGCATTGAGGAGTTTTTGGTTTGTTTTCATTTGTCATACTGTCATAAGGTGGCTTACTACAGTTTTGAGAGAAAATAAATTTCCTTATGCATGGGTCACATAAGCAATATAGCACAAGCAGCGTGAGCAAAAATTATGCAAGTGACAAGGGAAAACCCCTGAACAAAATGGCATCTGCACGGAGGTTTTTTTGGTGTATACAGTATTGTGCATGCTCAAAATGGAGGTCGCACAAAACCTTTTTTGATCGTAAATTTCTTGAAATCTAGCCGTGCGACCAATGCTCAATTTTTGATATTTTAAAATATATATCAACATCAATCTGCAAAACATTTTCAAAATCTGTAAGACTGATTTCAAAATATTTTTCGAAATTTCCATTGTTTTACGTTTTCGCTGGTATGCGAAAAACTCTCTTACGGATTTTTGTTTTAACTGGTAAGAAGGTTTATTTTATCCAAAGTTTTAAAGGTAAGTTCTCTAGGTAGGGTCATACAGATGGTTTTTGAGTAAAACGTCCTCACAGAATTAGAACCCAGTCCTCTGACAACCACTCAGTGGCTTGTTCTAAGCCACCTCTAGCAAGAGGACGGTGAAATTACAAATAAACAGTGTCTTGTACCGTGTTTTTGACTTTGCATTCAGTACTTGTTCCCACAAGTGGTCACCTGTGATCAAAATTATCGAAAGCATCGGGTGATGCTCATAAACTGTAATAAGCCATTTTAACTAAAATGATAGACTGCCTCTGCAAGAAATTTGCCAGTTTTAAACAAGGAAAATTTTAATCTTAATTTCAGTCACTTTCAAGCTGCAAGAATTAATAATTTGGCACTGTAGTCTTATCACTAGCCACCATCTACTAATGACAGCTGCATGTAAAGATCTGAATCTTTTGCCTTTTACAAGGGGTTTACTTGGCTATCTGTGTCAACTGAAGTTACCAGTAGAAGACATTGTTCACTTTTTGTCTTACTCTAGGTATGGTCAGTTAAGTGGTATGGTGGAACCAGTGGCTGGTTTGTTTGGTGCTGCTGCTGTAGTGGTGAGCTATCTAAAACTTACATTTTCAATGCACAAACTTGATTATTACCTGCAAATAAATTAGTGTAACTATAACTTATTGAAACGGAATCAATTCTCTTAGGTTGCTGAGCCACTGTTGCCGTATGCTTTGGCATTTGCTGCTGGTGCCATGGTTTATGTTGTAGTAGACGATATAATACCTGAAGCTCAGACGAGGTAGCTGAATTTTTTTGTTTTGTTTTGCTCTGTTTGTTTGTTTGTCTGTTTTCATATGTTGAGGTCATCATTAAATTCACTACAAACTTGATCAATGTCTGGAAACTATTTTGAATTTGCCTCTAATATAATATGTAGGTGGATTTCTGGCATGCATGATGTAACTGAATCAGTTTTTCAAATGTATTATGTTGAAAATTGTTTTAGTTTGTATGTAGTGCAATAAACAATTATTGGAATCAGAATTAAGGGTTTTTTTTGTTCTCTTGCAGTGGTAATGGGCGTTTGGCTTCATGCACAACAATTGTTGGCTTTGTGGTTATGATGTCTCTGGATGTGGGACTTGGATAACATAACTATTTCACTGTGTTATTGCTGTTATAAACTTCTTGTATTAAATACAATTGACACTTGCAAATTTTGCAAGTGTCAATTGTTGTAGAACTTGGGTTTACAGACTTAACACAGATCCCATCGTTAGAGAAATGTCACAGTGCATTGTTGCACAAGCCTGCAATCTAAAGCAAAAGCTAGTGTATCACAAATATTATTCTGGTTATTGTAAAGAAGGGCTACAAGTAAAGAGGACAGAAATGTTGTTATTTCTCTTTGTAATAATAATCTCAGCTGTGGTGACATACGGTGTCCAGTACTTTGCTACAACTACCTTGGGTATCAAGTTCAGCTCTTAAGTGGGTTAAGACAGTACTGCAATTAAGCCATGTTCTAATCAAGCAAAGGACAGGGTACAAATGTTGAAAATCAATTGGCTTTGATTAGGCTGAACATTGAAGCCTACCACCTGATCTGAAAGAGCCTGCAAGCATTAGTGAGATAATGAAATTTAAGCATGATTGGAGTAAGGGAAAGTCAGTGATGGGCTTTTAAAATCACTCAAACAAGAGAGCTAAGCATCCATTGGATGGACATGTCCCTGGAACCATACAAGTCTTCATTAAATTACAGATTCTCAAAATTGTACTGTCTTTGCGATTCAAGCAATAAGACTCAATTTTGGTAAACATAAGCTTACAAATGTTTAGTTACTCTTTCCAGTGAGAGGTTTAATTTCTCGATTCAATGGATTTTTAATTAATACTCTCTCCTCTGATTCTTCTGCTTGTTTAGAACATGGCTAATTAACCACTTGCCGCAATGTTCTATACAACTCTCTTGTCCAGTAATAAGTCCAATATGGTTGCAGAAGATACGGTATAAAAGATGTCTTGTAATGCACAATCCTTCTGGTCTAACCCTCTGCCAATTACTCCTAGCCTGCCAGTCAGCATACAAACCTGCCAGCAGTGCCCATTTTACCCATGTCACGCAAAATTACAATGAGCCATTCCATTTATTCCCCCCCCCCCCCCCCC
>BLFK01001094.1:732564-750468 GCA_014634185.1 Astreopora myriophthalma
CCCCCCCCCCCCCCCAAGAAAAAGCAATCCTTCAATAAGGGTGGGTGGTGCGGATAATAAATGGAGTGGCCCAATTTTCCGGGTTTTTTTATTTTTATTTTTTAACGGAAAAAAAATTTCACAGATGGATTCATTATACCGAATGAAGTGCACAGGCAAATTCAAACACTTGCAAATCTATTGCAAATTGGCAGTAATGTGTTAACATTTTACGTGACATCGAGAAACCACATCGCGTCACATACAAGAAGTGTATTTTGTACCGCAGACTGAAAGATCGGCGGGGATGGCCGCTGTCGATCGTCAAAACTCTCAGCGTGTACTATCATAGCCGGACATTTACCAGACTTTTGTCGGCGAAATGAACGTAGCAAGATTTTCCTCTTACAATGCTTGTCCACGAAAGACTAAACAACATCGGAGAACCCGTAAGCTTATTCAAGAATTCGTACTTTCGCCTAATGGATCCTTCCTCTCTCGACAGAATTTCAGAAATATTACAGCAAGATGAAACCTCAAACCATGCACAACGACTTTCAGCAGTGATTCTCCTTGTGTTTGCAGCGTTCCTTTTGAACTCAGTTGTTGGCCGATTGTTGGAAAGGTTACGGCGTTTGTTATTGCGCAGAATGTTCCTTATCCCGCCGGGAGCTGAGGAAGGACGTGAAGAGGTTGCGTTTGTATTAGACTTGGCATTTGGACTGGCTAACCTGACTTGTACTGCTTTGCTGGCGTGGGAGGTGAATGATATAGCTACACGGATATTGCAGGCTGGTCATGAGGCATCACAAGCTGATTAGATGTCTTTATGATACAGGCAGATATCGGGGACGGCGGAGCGTAATTTGAAGTGGGGGGGGGGGGGCTAAAAAAGTATAATTTTTACGCTGATGTTCACAGAAGCGAGCGCCGATGGCGTGAGCCTCTAGAGGGGACTGGGGGCATGCTGCCCCAGAAATGTCTCGGAAATGCTATTTTCAGCATTCTCCACGAGATATTTCGTCAAAAAATAAATCTGAAGCAAGTATAAAATCACGTGTATTTTAAGTTCACACATCCGATATTGCCGAGACTTTTTAACTTGATAAAAGCTTGACGTGTGTAGCCTGCAGGGGAAATGTTAAAAATCAGTGGTGTAGAATTGCTTGCGTTTCCAGTCGTCTGTTCTCCACTCATTGTGCACCAAGTTATGATCTCTGTCCACTTTAGGGGTCACGACCGACTCCTTTGTCGGAGTCAACATGCTGCCTCACCCACCCATACACGAAGTCAACACAAGCTGACATTTACTTACTTGAAGTCGTACGGTTCCTACAGACTACAAAAGCGCATCAGCTGCGTGGCGCTAAAAGACATTCATCGGATTTTCCCCGCAAAAACTGTCAAAGTTGCAAATCGCCCCGAGCACAGGGAGCCCAGGCTACCGCTGAGATTGCGTAAAGGATTTGTATGGAAATAATGAAAATTTGAAAAAAAAAATGATGTAAAACATAAGAAAACGTCATTAAAAGACAATGTTTCACAAATCCCGGCCTGTCTTAGGGTGATTTGCAGTTGGCATTCTGAGAAAGTGTTACGAATTAGCGATGACAATCTGATAAGCAAAACGATATCCTTGTTTGCTTTCGACAGCTTTTTTCAAAGTTTTGCCTGACAAGTCAGCAATCTCGGAACTTATCAGTGAGAAACGAAGTGGCAACATCGCCAACTTAATATAGACCATTGGTTAGAAGACCACCCGTACTTTCTATTATCGTCTCTATCACCCATCCATTTCCGAAATGGAAAATGGATTGAATTTGGCATTGTGAATAATTATACATTTGGGTAAATGCAATGTCATCTCCTGATGTTTACATTAATTTCCTAAGGCAAAAGGTCAAAATTCTAGTTTTTCCTTACTCGGAGAACAACTAGAACGAATGACTTGAACTTCCTCATACCATTTTTTACCGCCATAGCTAGTAAGGGGCAAACTGTACTGAATGTGAATATGAATTTGAAATGTTCCAAGCAGACCACTTGAACTTGGTATTTTGTTTTCTAAAACCGCTGTTATCTGCATTTACCGGTAGGTAAATTATCGTGTAAGTAACAGCAAGCAAATCTACCCTCGGTGTAAAATACGGCACAAAACTGATGTTCAAGTCGGGCTGAGCATGTAAAAAATGGAATAAATCGGCTAAAAAAACTGATAGAAATTACTGAAACAGTTCAAATGTGGTTCTAGAAAAAGTAGGAAAATTATAAAGGAGCCTCGCCCACGTAAGTGGCCTTGTTCTCCTTTTGAATGCTATTTGAATATTTATATCGGCGAGACCCTTAGCTCACTTGAAAATCCCCAGATTAGGCTTTGACAAGGACAACAAGCATTCTGGTGAACTGACGTTTAATAAAAGAAAGAGAACGGGAAAAATTGAATCTTGCTTTCTGCGAAAAAACAACAACTGCACGGTCTGCAAGTCTTATTAATTATTCTTGTAGTTTAACATGGGAGTATGACTTCAAACAGGAAGTTCAACGACATCGTGATCATAATGGCTTAAAATTACCACAGAAAATGAAATTCAGCGATCTCAGATGGCAGCTGTTCTGTGCGTAGTTCTTTTCATTTAACTCATGGCGAAAAAAGACTTGGTCTTAATGTACATACAAATGGTGAAGTGTGGCGCGAAATAGCCATTCATTTATAGCTTGGAGTCCACTCTCTAGAGTGTATATCCTAAGCGGTTAAGACATTTGCCTCAAGATGGAAAAATACTTCAAGCTGCCATCGAACCCAATGCGATTATTTGGTCACATTTTAAACATAACCTCGTCTTGTAAAACATCTGCCACTGGATGCGCTATTGTTTGCATAACTTAAGAAAAAGCTGCGAGAAGTTGCTTAATTTTGCGTCTGACGGTAGCGAATCATTCATCTCGGCGATCTTCAGGAACACCCCGCGGCACAGAACGCTTTGCTAGTTAAACGGATACTGAAAAAGTTCTGAAAATGGAAATGTTTTTGCGAGATACAAACATAGTTCTCAGAGAGGACTCGGAGTGAAACCTTTTAAACCGTTACAAGAATCAAAAACAAACGGACCCACGGCCGAGGTAAGAAAAATAAGCACTGAGTACTCTGTTTATTTTGCTTTCCCATAAATCGATTCTAAATTTATAACTTATCTATTTTGAGAAAGGATAAGATAAAAAATTATTTCATCGTAGCAAGGAATAAAGCGTCTTGAGAGATTAATTTTGATGGATCATACTTCGTTTACTTTCAAAGGAAAGACGCCATGAAGGATACATCCGAGCCTCTAGCTTCCAGTTGTAATCAAGACGATTTCCTGGCGTTACGGATCTTTCAAGGAATCGGAATGTGTATTTTTATTCTTACTGGTATTCCCGGTAATTTTTTGGTTTGTTATTTAGTTCGCAAAACTCGGCGACTTCGAACAGTTACAAATTTGATAATCAGCAACTTAGCAGTAGCAGATCTCGGGGTGTGCCTTTTTAATATTCCCGTTTCCTTAGTGACTGTGATCTTCAACTGCTGGATGCTGTCCGATTTGGTTTGTCGAATTGCAGGCTTCACTTTTGCGCTGTTCCTTTTTGAGGCCCTCTGGTCCTTGGCGCTTGTCAGTATCAGCCGCTACTGGTGCATCGTGCAGCCCGCAAAATTTTCCTCCATTTTCACAAGACGTAACACCATGGCTATGATTACTGCCACCTGGGTTTTATCCCTGTTATGTTCACTTCCGCCACTGTTTGGTTGGTCGAGCTATGACTTCACCATCGGTAAATCTACCTGCTACTTTAAACTCAGCGAAAACCTCCCTTACACAGTAACTTTAGCCATCGTGGTGTTTATATTGCCATACGTTTTAATAACAGTTCCCTACTCAAGAATTTTCCGCTTTATACGAGGACACAGCCGTAAAATGAGTATTAACAGTGTGTCATCAAGTTTTCGAAAAACAAACCGACCAACTTTCCAGGATTTTAAAGTCACCAAGCTTCTTCTCGTGGTGGTTTGCGTATTTGTAGCATGTTGGACTCCTCACATCGTTGTCAATCTCCTAAACGGTTTTAGTATGATTCAGCCAATTCCTCGGATACTTGACGCTATAAGCACATTTCTGACTTTCTTGTCGAGTTCGTGCAATCCATTCATTTATGGACTCATGAACAAAAAATTCCGCAAAGGATTTCGCGCGATTTTGTGCGCACCATGTCAAAAATGCGCCAAGACGAAAGCGACGAAACTCGAGCGAAAAATAAGTGGCGAAACCACCAGGAACTTGAGTTCGAAATCCCGAAGCAGTCATAGAAGGGAATGGAAAATTGTGAAAGAGACAGTACCAACAGTTTATGAATCTTGCGTATGAAAACTGTTCGTGTTGAGGATTGGTGGATTTCGAACCACATCGTTCCGCAACTGTCGTAATGAGTATGACTGACGGCAGTTACGAAGCAAGAGTTATAATGCACCTGTGCACGTGATTCGAAAAATAGCCGCCATTTTAATATTCCGGGCTTGACCCTAACATCCTTTATTTTCTCCTGCCAGGACTCATAATATCAATTTTTACCTACATTTTTAAGTGCCAACAAGAAAATTATTTCTGTATTTGATATCAAGAGGCTTTGCGTTGTGGTTCGTTAACTCTCTCAGCTAAAAAGCTGTCGTCGTCAACAGATGGACTCCGACACGAAAGTTTCCAAACCAGTTAATAGAGTTTGTAAATTCTCAGTTTGCCGGCTTTATTTATTGATATTTTTACTGGAGCGAATTTTTAACCGTCAAAATTTTTGTCCACAGTTTTTTTGAAAAAAGAATTTTTGGCGTGGGTCTTATTTAACGAAATTTCAATTCCTAGGGTTTCCTTGTGACCGATATTCAAGTATGTCTCTCCTGCGGAGAATCCAAACCTTTTAGAGGACATCCATGCACCCATTAATAGGAGACCGTCGTGACTCAATTTCTAAGTCCGGAGAAGGCGTATACGGAAAGGCTGGTGGATGTGAATGGGGATTCCCTAAAACGCAGGCGCAAATATCTACCTTACAAATGTATAAGATTATGTTTGGATATCGGGATATTACCTCTCAGTCATACGGCGGTCTTACAATAGGTGTCTCGGAAGGTTTACTTTTATCTACTTTTGAAACCTTTCTAACATTAGACATCCAAAAATCTCATTCGAAACTAACGAGTTACACGATAATACGACGAACGAACAAACGGACTTAAACGAATATGAATTGCGAACTTGTTATATTGTAAAAAAAAAAAAAACTATCACTACAGACTGGAATATTAACTACTTGTTGAACTCCCAATGGGGAAACCCCAATTAATAGTTATTCTTGAGTTCGTTGCTATTCTCAACAATAGGTCAGTCATGGGCTTGAAGGAATCATACTTTGAAGATAATAAGACCGCAGGCCTTTCGTACGATTTATTTTCCTCCCAGGTGCAATGTATTGGTGCACCCGAGGTGCACCAGGACATGCATCTGCGCCTGCGCAGATCAACTGCCAAATGAAAACAACAAATAAAAACAACCAATAGCGGTACCTCTGGACATTTACGCCTGAGCGTTGTAGCGTGACGATAGCCCGCGATATTTCGGCCCGCGGATCGCTTATACCAGCCTTGATCATGAGTTGTTGGTCCTTCGCCAGCTTTCGGATACCTATCCCCGATAGGCAGTGAGGAAGAAACATGTCGGCCCCTAGACCATATCTGACAGATCCCTTTCGTACTCGCAGCTCAGTTCCGCTCAATTTAGAGTAAGATTTGGAGCAATATATATTTGACAAAGTAGTCACTGTGTCTTGCGTATGGTACGAACATTTTTGGTACGCACTGGACATGGAATTTGCGCAAAGAACTCAATATATTCTTACACCTAGCATAGGGTTTTGGACAGCTGAGTGTGTATGTCTTCTAAGAACACGTAATTCACAACTTTTTCTTGTATATACAGTTCTTTGAGTTGCGAGTCAAGTTTTGGATACAACAGATTAACCTTTACATTTGCAGTGTCTACGAAGGAGGCTAGATATTCTGATGATCTGCTGAATAATTTTCTTTGTTCACACTCCACCTGTTGCTTTACCTCAAGCTTCAATTACACCCACAAGGAGCACTTAGGCACTAACTGCATGTGGTCCATATAAAAGGGGACCTCTCTCTAAGCACTCTGACTCCAATAGTCATCCACTCTCGCTGACTGATCCACAATTCTTGGGCGGAGTCCAGAATACTGAGCACTGCGCCACCTTTCCAACAAATCGTGCGAGGATCCATTTCCTGATGCAAACAAAACAAAGGAGATTACAATAATAACAAGATGCCTGGAGGCGTCCACGTGGGATGCGTTGATCGATGAATGGCTGTCAGCCGTCAGTGTTTATACGAACAAATAAACCGTTAAATAGAAATGCTTATGTCAACATTCAGTGTAGCATCAACAAACAGTGTTGCTGGCGGTGTTGCTTGTACTATTTCGCAAACAAGAAAAAAACAAGACGAACAAGTCAACAACACGGATATTACAAATAGTCACCCATCCAAGTTGTGACAGGTGTTCACTACATTGAAGCTGTTCAAAGCAGTGGGAGGGACTGTGGGTGCATACTGTAGTGCCCAAGTATAAGATTGAGGGGAACCGGCACTTTGCGTGTTCACATTTAGTGTCCAGCGTGCACCCATACTAAGGCACCGTGCCTGGCAACGAGTGCGAACACAGCCGAACTGCTAACTCACTTTGGGTCTTGCGATCACTTCAACCTGATCAACAAGTTTTCGGTGTGATGCTGGAAGTTTGGCTTGCAAGCGTGATTGCAACATGGCTGCAGCTCCGTTAAACATGAAACCGCCTCCAATCAACAGAACAGAGCCGTACATTTTACGTTTGGTGTCCTCGGTTGCTGTGAACAACAAGAACATCAAATGAATAAGCAATGACCTTGTTTCTCTCCTGGCCTAAACAACAGGGTCAGTATGCAACTATTACAACAGCTTTCCAGATTGCTTCAGAGAACAATGGACCAAACAGAAACAACAAACCCAGACCCTTAATCCTAAACACAATAAAGCGGCATCCTATACCGTAATTCTGACCGATCCGACGAAAAAAGAGGTTGTAAAAAGAAGCATGGTATCCAAAACAAAAGTTAAGTTATATTGGTTAACCAGAAATATGTCTGCAAAATGCAAACATATCTCTGGCCTTATTGCCTTTCTGCTCCCTCACAACAAAAAATCAGATAATTTACTCGATGAGAATCCATACAGATCAGATTCTGATCTATGTTTACAAATGCATACAATCGACTCCCAATAACTCGAACCCTCCCTAACTTGAACCAAAATCGATTTTACCCTCGGTAACTCGAGCCCTCGATAACTCGACCCTTCCGCTAACTCGAAGCAATTTTCGGGTAACTACTTGGTGTAGGCAGTCATATAGTGGTCGTAGTGTTTTACACAAGCAAAAGGGCCTTTCATAGCAACATTCTAACAAGAAAATGGAGAGGCAGTGTCCACATGAACATAATTATCTGTCAGTAACCCCACTGAGACACACCCCTTGAAAAACCAAGGAAGACCTCATTTAAAAAACAGAAGGTCTGTGAACAAAATATATTTTACTCACGGCAACAGTTGATGCTGTGCAGAATTGCTTGATCTAGACCAAGACTTTTATCAGGGGTAGGCTTCATCTGTTTGATACCAGTCTTCATGGTAGCTGTCACATCCTGGTCATGGTCGGGGGCAGACTCAGCAATAGGTCCAGACTTTGACACCGAAGATTTGCTGGATTGATCCTGGGTTTTTTGTGACTGAAGATCATCAAACAAAGGAGGACATTCAATGATAATTTCGAATGTATAGTTTTTTGAGAAAAAATTGAAACACTTTTAGCCTCATGTTGACAGATCATTTTACAATATTGCTCTATTTCTTTTATTTTGTTCAGGGAAAAACCCTGCCAGCTAACTATTCATTTAGGTAGATGAAATCCAGAAATACTACTACCAGTAGCTGGCTGATCTGACATGGCTGTCAATTGAAGAATTTAAACATCATGATGCAATTAGCAACAATGTCAATTTCCCCCATTTACAAATTTTACAGAATTAATATTCGACTGAAAAGCTACTTTATGATGAAAAAGGGAGGAATTTGGCTGCCTGAAAATAACTCCTTAGTTAGAGGAGCCAAGACAGACAGATAAAAACACCAGTTTGCCAGAAAGGGTACAGAAAGTTAAAAATGTATATACCAGTTAAGGTTGGTACAACTCATCTCTTCTGTGGCGGACCTTGAAGGAAACAGTTCTGTTTACCGTCTAAGTTTCAATGTCATAACCTTGCCTGTTCCACATAATTCACTTTAACTTATTGAGATAGAGTTTTGTTTTGTTTTGTTTTGTTTTGTTTTTTTGTTTTGTTTTGTTTTTTTTTTGGGGGGGGGGGGTAGGAATAGAATTGTACCCCATCTTATCCCTCCCACACAAAACCTCAAAATGACAGAATTGGACTCGGAGAATGAGGTCAGCCTTAATGCAATAAATTTACAATAAAAACAAGCAAAGATTTTGAATTCAATTCCTGCCAATAGTTGATGACCAGAGAACCATGTCAGTGACTATTATGACAGCATAGCATCGTTGTGTGTTCAAACCTCAAGCAGGTATCTGTCATCATACAAGTCTTCTGGGTCATCATATTCATGGTCTTTAGTGTGCACCAACTTTTCACCCACAATGCCAAAAAGCTGAGGAAAAAACATTCCCTATGGATGAAGGATACAAAATTGTGTCAATCTCATCTTCTAAATGCAAAGGAGTTTTGTGTGACATTAATTAGCCACTGTCTCCTGCAGTGGATAAAATTAAAGCCATGAAAGACCATGTTCCTTGTGCCAATATCTTGCAAGTGCTCTGCAAGAAACATGTTATGCTTACCATAGGTGCTTCAATGGCTTCATCACCAATCTTGAGCTGATATGACCGTGGAGTTTTAAAAGGACGATGAACTTGAAACTCGTGAACTTGGCCACCAACAATATCCTAGGTCAAGAAAAATAACAATGATCAAAGGAAGAAACTAATTTGTAACTAACCATCAATCTTTGCTATGTACATAATGTGGCTAAATGTAATTTAGGCTAAGTTAATCTCGAGTCAATGCGTCCAGCGGTCTTCCCAACAAATCTTCATGCGGGGTGGCCGCAGGGGTTTGCCTCGCCATGTGCTGACGAATCAGCCTTATTCGCCATCTGCTCCTGCTTTGCTGTCATAGCGGTTTTGCTATTGTTTCGCTGGCAAATTTACTACCCTGCCCTTCCCACCCTTGTTGGAGGTCAGACCCAGGTAAGTACTGTGTTAGGTAAGTATTTCCCCTGAAGTTCCTTCAGTGTGACGGTGCTGGTTGGTGGCCGCTGGCAGGGCTGGTTCCCGCTCACAGGGTCGCCATGGAAACCTCCCTGCCGTGCCTCATACTTGCACGGGGCCCCCACCAACCTTTCTTGGCACCAGTTCCCAAGCTCATCTACTGGCAATGAGTTTAACATATATTAACCACCAATTGAGATAATTTTTCTTTAGTGTACCTGAATAGAGCAATCAACAAATGAGTTACTTATCTGGCTCCCATAGTGGCTCAACTACATTTATGTACATACCTCACTAAGATGACAAAATGTTTCTTTTAGCTCATGCAGAAGTAGCACATCAAGTCTGTTAGCAGTATCACATTCCTTGTAAGGGAAACTGACCTTTGTATAAAGAAAAAAATATGGTGTGTCAAATGGGTGCGAAGGTTTTGTGAAAGCCTCATGAGGATAGCTAAACCTAATTTGGTTCATAAACTGAAAGCAGCATTTTATCAAGATTCCTTGACAGTTTGTCCACACCCCTTTATACCCATATAACACTGAACCAATTTCAAGCAAATGTTGGTTGCTGCATGCTGCCCATCAGTCATGTTTTGACTTACCCTTCTCAGCAGCCAATAGAAAGCCCTTGTTATGTCTCTGCCTCCGTATTGAAGCCACAATCTGATGATCACAAAAATCACAATATTTAAGATTTTGCTAAATCAATTTCAAGGCCTTTGTGTTCAATCCAGAAAGTAAGAGTGTTAGACTAACATTCTTTTCTAGAATTAAATTTATATTTACAATAGCCTCAAAGATCTTCAAGGACCTGCTAAAGATCCTTAAGGTTAAGGATTGTTTAAAGATCTTTGAACGATCTTAGAAGGATCTTCAAAGATCTTCAGTTGCTAAACTACATGCAAAGACCCTTAAGGACATTTTAAGGATTTTGTTGGGATCTTACAAAGTTCCTTGTGAAAACTAGTTCAAGGATCTTAGCAAAGATCCTTGAACATCTTCAAGGACACTGAGATCTTTCAAGACCCTGTCAAGATTTCTGAGGATCTTTAAAGATCTTGGCAAGATTCCTGCAGGATCCCTGAAGATCCTGGCAAAGATTTCTGAGGATCCTTGTCAAGATCCTCAAAGATTTTTCAAGTTCCTTAAAAGATTTTCACCAGGGTACTTCTTGACTAAGCATGCGCTTGAAAATGCAGTCCACTTTGCATAATGTACACTTCATAAGGTTTCTTTCATCAGTTCTCAACATGACTCAGTCCAAGCTGTCACCGTTACAGACCCTTTGTGCAACATAATTACCTGGAACTAGGAATAACCAGGCCATCTTCAACGCAGCATATACTCGTCTTCTCATCTCCTACATCAACCACACAAGCAGCACTTAGACCACAGCCAAACACAGAGGAAACCGACTCCTGCAAAAGAAAGCAAAGCACTCTGTTTATCACTTTGTCCTCACAGAGAATGTTAGGTAAGTGTTCTTCTTCATCAAACATTTTCTTGTGGTCATTTCTCTGAAACAAACTGTGAAGGCAACACTCAACCACTGCTCCAGAACAAAATCATGTTTAACTCAACGTCTTTATGCCATAATATGCAGCTAGCATAACTAATGCAGATACAAAACAACCACTGTAGTGTAGGCTGTGCATTCAATTGGTATATCACACAAAATAAAATGCCCAATACCATTCAAACTGAGAAAACTAATTTTAATAATAATTGATAAAATAAACACTAAATTGACCAAACCCCTGAGAAAAATGATACAAATTAAAATAATGTTAAGAATGTCCCAACTGGTGGAAGAAAGACCAGTTGGCGATTTACCATATAGAACCACTGGTGGTACCAGTGAGACTTCAACCCATGGCAGTCTGTAGATTGCTAGCAGTCCCTACTCAATCAGTTGAGCCCGCGCTTTTAGTGTGCAAGTTTTAGACTAAAAGCACACAGCTTGACTGACTCGGGGGGGACTGCTTGCAGTCTAGACACTCTGCTGCCCTAACCATTCAGCCAATTGCTGACTCCCTGAACAATAGGTCACCATCAATGGAATTTTTTAATTATCATATTCACTTCTAACCTGGTGAATGATGACAGATGAAAATCCCAGTTTATAAAGCAAAATATTCATCATTTCTTTGATGTGATTCTTTTCAAAAGAATCTGGAACCACAAGAACTGCTCTGTAATACTGTGGAAATAAAAAACATATTTGAAAACACAACGTATCCATAGTTTTTAGAGCAGGTTTCCATTGAGTGTTCAAAGTAATCACACTGTTGCTTTGGTTTTACATTACTATGTTTTGTGAAAAATCTTGCACTTTGGCTGAAAAATCTTGCACTTATTCTCAACCAGGCAGAGGCAAAAGCAAAACCAACTGTGAGCAACTCTCGTGCATTTTCCTTGCTTAGTGCCAGCTAAAAGTCATTGCTTTGTACTATGATTGCAAGACTATCACCCTATGTTGAATGGCCTATGTGTAGCCCTACTGACTTCCTGTTTTTCCTTTGGGGGTGGGTATGGCTACACATAGGCTATATACTGAACAGGTCAACCCAAACATTGCATTCATTCTGCCATTCGTACCAACCCCAAGATCTCGAAGTGGAATCGTGAGATGTGTTTGAATAGCATAAGCCCATAAGGTCTCCAGATCGGCACAAACAGCAGTAAGTGAACCTCCTGGCCCACTGCGTAGATTCAAACGCCCCCCTTTCATTGGCCAGTGAAGAGTGTACGAATCATCTGGATGAATGTACAAAGCCTGAGTATACAAAGAATTAAAGAATTAAAAAAATATATTGACCACTCCACTTGAGGGACTTTTCAAGGCCAATGTAACAAATAATCCAAATGGACATACTACAGATTTACAAACCCAAGAAGAGAGGGTGGGGGGGGGGAGGGGAGGGGAATAGACAAAACCTGCACTACACTTAGCCCTGGTTTTTTCATAACTTTTGAGTACCAGTAATACCATGATGTTTGCCTGTAAAACACAAACAAAATCAAAAAAATAATAATGTGGCCTCTGGATTGCCACTGATTAAACTTAAAGCAACCAATCATTTGCTGTTGAATTTACTCACTCCCAAACTTACAACTCAATAGTGGCTTTGTTTCTTACAAAACGATGCTACAACAACAATGCTGGCAGGTACAGTGAAGGTAACTAAACTTACAGGTTCCCCAACAATGATGGGAGGCGCTGCACTGGTGTCGGTCCACTTAATGGAAGACTCATCATCAACATGCAACTCAGCTTCCACTTTAGTATTGAAAGCTGACACCTATAAAGTTGTAATGATTCTTTACTTACTGGTACTTGTAAACTTCAAAAATTCTTTGTTTGTGGTTGGCAACTTCACTATTGGTTACCACAAACATTGAAAAGTAAACATGACCCTAAAGTGTTGAAAGTGAACTCAACATCTGCAACCTCTGCTCTCACAAAATTAAACATCACCACTAGAAGACAAAGTAAGACGAACTGAATGCAGGGTGATCAAAACCTTACTTTTACAATAGTGGGAAATAGTACAGCAATACTTCAACTTATTTTGGTGTCTAAATTTGTTACGTTCATTTCACATATATACTAACTACTCTCTTAGACGGTATTCGGGTTATGGGTAGATGACACTGTTTTAGGCTATACCACTTCCCTTTTTTGTTATTGTTATTGTTGTTGCTATTGTTGTTTTTTGGCACACATACAATATTTAAGGGATTGGTCATCATGTAGAGATCTAGAGTGGAGTCCTGGTGCCAATACAATTGAGGGTCATTGACTTTTATGCAGGAAAAAAAGGGGGTATCATAAATTTAAAGTCTCATTAACAACAGAAATGCAGGCATTGAACAGTTATTAGGAAGGGGAAGTCAGCAAAAAGCGTGGTTCACAAAGGCAACGGTCAGGAAAATTTTAACATGGCCTCCCTTGAATTGCAACCCCCCTCCCCTCTAAATAATGACCAGTCCCTAACCTGTGAAACAGTGGCTTGATGTTTTCTTGATCCAGATGAACTTTTCCTGGACCAAATAGCTTGTTCAATCACACTCAGGGCAAGCTCTCTCTGTGTTTCACTGTCTGGATGATCAATTCCATCCCTGAGCAGCAAGCTTTGATCAGGAAAATCCACTGCGCATTCTGGAGGTTTCCTCCATGCAATGACGTGAGGAATGCTCTGGGGTAGGTGGTCTGTGGCACGGCCCAGCCACAGGGAGGTTGAACCAGGATGAAGAATCACCACCGTAGATGCCTGCAGGGGCTGAGCATAATTGTACCAAATTTCTTATGAATTCATCTATACATCAATAACCCAACAAGGTTTTATCTGCTTTCTGAGCTATTTTCTTCATTTTATTGCTTTAGTTCTTTTGCTTTCTTTGTTTTACGCCATCCGTGAGTTTCACAGGTTTGGATCACAACTGCTGCCTCACAACCGGTCAGTATAAAACGCGGACCGCGGACCGGGTATAAAATGCAGACTAGGTATAAAAGGCAGACTGCGGACTGGGTCATTGTTTTACCTTTCGGAAAGTAACCCTAACCCTTAGGCCTAGGGTTAGCCAAATTGAGGGTTAGGGTTACTTTCCGAAAGGTAAAACAATGACCCAGTCCACAGTCCGCCTTTATACCTAGTCCACGTTTTATACCCGGTCCGCAGTCCGCAGTCCTCGTTTTATACTGACCGCCTCACAACTACTGTTTTCCAACGGTCACTTGCAGAGCCTGGGAGCTACCTGTGGTTTGGATGAGCCATGCTTTGTGAGAATTGGCTTCAGCTTAAGTGGTTATTTTCCTTGTCAAATTTATCACCAGTTTACTCCAGAGATACAAGAAGAGTAAAATTCTAACCTCTACTGATTCGGCTGGGAGAGGGCGTTCAACCTTTACTCCACGAGGCATATCTAATACCTACGTCTGACGGTCGGAGACGGCGGACAGGTCGCCATCGTCGCCATTTTGATTCCGAGTATAGGAGCCCGCGAAATCCTGCACAAGCGAAAGCATGCGCATTAAGATCTTAGCAAATTCAATATGGCTGACGCTGGAGGAGAAGTAGACCATCCCGAGGTACAACAAAAAAATTCTGAACCGACGCAGCCTGCAAATAATCACAGCGCTCAAGCGCAGGTAGCTAATGCATCCAAGAAATCATCGAAAAAAAAAGGTAAGTTACCATGGACAGCAACTCAAATGTCTTCTTGACAACTCGTTAAAGGTATTCGTTGGCAAGGTGTGAAGGACTATTTGAAGTGCTATTTATTATTTTATTGTATTATTGTTCTTCCAGTGGAGGTGTTATTAAAAGCAGCGGGTGATGCTCCCATTATGGTGAAAAAGAAATGGACAGTAGATGGATCGAAACAAGTGGCCTACATTATAGAGTTCATAAGAAAATATATCAAGTGTGAGGCAAAAGATTCACTGGTAAGTAAGAACAATCTAGAAGAGAAACCTTAACTTTCATTCCATCAAACCTTCAAGACACTTTGTCCAGGATTTCAAAGTAATGAGATGCACACTCATTTTGAGTTACTGAGCAAGCTTCTTATATTACTTGAAATCCTGGACATATGTAAAGAGCATGAAGGTTCTTTTGAACATCCACAACTTTGAGTACCAAGAAACTCACAAGAACTCAATCGGAAATATATCCGTGTGTTCCTGGTCTAATGCTTATGCTTATGCTTCAGGCATATGCCTTATTCCAAAATAGCTCGTATAGCGATACTCACTGTTTACAAACATTTCTTTTGATATTCAAATTTGTCAACCACTGGAACAAAAGAACCCTTTGTTTCAAGGGCCAATCAACCTCTGGTTGGCACATTAATAACAATAGATGACGTAACGATGAACATCGCTCTTTCAATATTCTTTTGTTTTTATTCAATTTAGCCCTTTTTGCCTCATTCAAGGTGAAATATTCTTTTGAAGTTTGGGCTTAAAGACGAGGCAACAAGAGTTCATTTGAATGAAAACAAAAGAATATTAAAATGGTGACCATGTTGGAATAAGGCATATACCCTCCATCTTTTTCATTTCTTTGGTCATTTTATTTGTCTCATTTACACCCACTGAAAAAAAACTCAAAATTATGGAGTAAATTGTTTTGTGTTCTGTGCAAAGAATGAAGCGAAAAGGAAACAAAGAAGCAAAAAAAAAAGGTTGTCATCCTGTTATCCTCGCTATCTAGGGATAGTTAATTGCTTAACGTAAGTGAAGTTTATTTCTTACAATTTGGCTGCAATTTCACAAAATAACAAAACAGTCCTTTGGTATCTTTTTGTGGCAGACTGTAAGTGTTAATGGCTGTTTTCTTTAGTTTGTTTATGTAGGCCAGTGCTTTGCACCAACTCCTGACCAGACATTACAGAATTTGTATGATGTGAGTATATAACAAATCAGAATAACTTTAATAAGGTGTTACTTTTATAGCGTGCATTCACTGCTCACTGGATATTGTAAAAGCTCTCAATTGACCAGTTCCCAGTTTTGATGATACAGGTAAGCCAGTTGTTAGGGCACTGTTCAGGGCAGTCTCATGTGGTCACAGGCTTGAGTCGCATTTAGGCTAGATTGTTTCTCAAGTCAAGTCAAGTTTATAGCCTATGTACATGTACAATAAAATAAAATGAATAGCCTATGTACAAGGAAATTAAGCTAGTGGCTACAAAAGAAACTTTACAATACAGGTTAAGGTTAGAAGTGGAGTGAAATGAATATTTATCGGGTGGACTTTGAGTCAACCAATTAACAAGGGCTAATAATGTGGTTGACTCAAAATACTCAAGTTTCCCATATCTTATTTCACTGTTATGATCACTTCTATCATAAATTAGTGTAATTTTCAGAAGTGAATATAAGAATTCACTGTTATATCCACCACGCTTACCCAGTGAATATAACATTTTGGAGGCATGGCTGCTAAGCTAAGCGACTATGTCTCGGTAAATATTCACGTCACCTTTGGCAAATAATTGTTAAATCTTTCATATTCTGCAGTTCATTATTATATTATCATTTTATGTATTCATTATCAATAACAGCTTTTTTTCTGTTTTTCCTTTGTTGAATAAGACAAAAGAAAAATTAATGTCAGTTTGAGTTAATGCTTTTGGTTGTCTTTTCCTAGTGCTTTGGAGCAGATGGAAAGTTAGTGCTTCATTATTGCAAGACACAGGCCTGGGGATAACAGACAACAGCAGAAAATATTTTTTTTTTTAAGGAATCAATCTTTTTAACATACTTGAAGAAGCCTATGAGTTTATTGCAGTTGAAAAGGGCAATATATATTCCCTTACCTTCCTGTATATGCTGTATCTGTTATATTGCACGGTGATCAGGGACATTCTGGACTGGAATGGAATAGGCAATGTAATTTATCAATTTGAAAATTTAAGATATTATTGAGGTGACCATAACTTACACAATGTCATAGTAATCAAATTGTATGTACTACAGTTGCCATAAAAAAATACAAGAATTCAAATGGTCCAGACAAATTAAAACAGAGTCGGTTCAAGTGTCAATTATGAGATGCTCAATAATTAATATTGATACAACCAAATTACAAGTGGTTCAGCTTTCTTTCCTGGAATTGAAAAGGGTAATCAGAAACAATGTAGCTAACACATAAATGGATTAGCAGCATATTTCAAAGGGGGACTTGAAATGGTTGAACAATCAGGTCAAAATTTTAATTGCGCAGACCTCCTTTGCAATATCATAGAGAAGAAAACGACATGATCCAGTCAAACAGAAAATGGACGAGCTCTTTAATTGTTCATACAACATATTGAAATGTCAAATAGTGTTGCATAAGATCAAATGGCATATAGATGCATAGCGTGATATATCGGGTAACAAAGGAATGGCTGAAATAGCAATCAGCTTCAATACTGTAAAGAAATTCAAGAGCTGGTGTTTTGAGGGTTAACCCTTTAACTTCCAATAGTGACTTTACAGATTTTACTCTGGCTAGCACCAGATGATTTTACTTGTACATGTCACTGAGGGACCTCTAGGGGACTAAAGCTTTTGAATCAGTGGCCCATGGAAAGAAACTCACCCCTGAATGCCATCTTTCTGTGTACATATTATTGTGGATGCAAATAAATAATAATTATTATTCTGTTGTCATTGCTTGTGGAATCTGGCAGCTTTGGCTTAAGGTCCATTCATGTCCTTTCTTGGCCAAATGTAAGAGCTGTGTCATGAGCCTGCCTGTGGGACCTCAGATTTCCATCCATGTTTTACTTTGTCTTAGTTTAATGAGTGACTGTATCACTGTACATAGCTATGTGAGTTCACAACATAGGCAGCTTAAATAGTTCTAGTCCTGGATAAATAAGCAGTTACATGCCACGGCCTGCACAGTAACAGTACAGTAGATAGTTGTTTTACCATAGCGCCGTCCATATATAGCGATAGCACCTCGATAGCACCTTTTATAGCTTATGTTTGCGCCGGGGGGGGGGGG
>BLFK01001094.1:778553-793553 GCA_014634185.1 Astreopora myriophthalma
CTGAGACGCATTATCGCAATCTTCAATATTTCACTTATAATTCAAAGAGGACAGATTGTAATTGATTGTTGCTTATGAAAACATCTGAAGTCAACCAGGCAACTGTTCATCAGTAGGATGTCTAAAATGTGTGCAACATAGGCAATATTTTAATCTTTATGTTGTTTGATGAACGGGTACGTGAAGCTTAAAAAATGCTGATCAGTTAAAAAAATAACAAGATTGACTTTTTTATTCCCAAAGAAAAGTTTAAAAGTATACTCACACCTGGGCCGTAGCCAGAAAAAAAATTATGACTGAGGCAATGTCCATTGTTAAATTCTCTCTCTAGGTATTTCTAGGTATTCTCCCTTTCTTAAAATATATATATATATATATATATATAAAATGACTGAGGCAAGTGCCTCGGTTTGCCTCATACTGGCTACGGGCCATGCACACAAACACATTGCGTACATATTGCGGTACTTGACCTCTCTTACGTTATTGTGACGTCACTGTTATTCGAGATTGTGCTAGATGTACATCGCTAATTTTGGTTTGTGACACAGTGCAGCGGGGGAATTTGCCTTTAGAATATGTATAATGGCTGTTCGCTTTTAGTTTGACAGTTAATTCTTATGCCACATTTAAACTGTGCTAAGGCTGTAGCTGGAAAATGGCCGGTGTGGTAGCTATAAACGAAAAGTATTACTGTGAACATTGTTTGGACCTTCGACGTTCATTGCTGAAGACACTGGGAGAGAAAAGGGCATTGCTTTTACGGTTACAGAAAGAACAGGGGAGAATAAGAAAACTGTTGAGAGAAGCAGAAAAGGGAAGGAGAAGAGATGGGGAGGTATGAAATAACCAGAAACGTTTAAAAATACGTTGTCGCAAACTGATGACAAGAACAATGGAACTCGACTTTCCTCGCGATGGACTGACGATCATGAGTATTGCGTAACTCGGTCTATCCTCCGGAATCCTCAGAAAAAAACCGTAAAACTATTTGGACATTTCATTACCGTTACTGAGAAAATTCTGTCTAGTATCGTGGCTTAGGTTTTTTCATGGATTTCGTGAGAAGTAGCGAGCTCTCGACTTTTATTAAGCTTGTTTGTTATGTAAGCTTATTTGGAATTTTTGGTTTCTACCACACAAGCGCTAATTAAGGGTGGTCCAAGGGATGGTTTGGGGGTTTGGCCGTAAGAAAAACATGTCCAAACCTCACACAGATTTCCTTGTTTTGCGTAATGGTGTTTCTTCGCTTTTGAAGCCAAACTTTCAGCTTATAGGGAAAAGTTAGGACATTTTTGGAAAGTTTCTGAAGACCATCGCAGCCGGTTTACGGTCATCTCGCCACCAGGAAGACTCACCACCACGATGTTACCAAACTCCAATAATTGTTGCGCTTTAAGAATGAAGAATGCTGTTACTATTTTTCTTTCGTCCAACAAACTTAATCTTAGAATCAGAGAAATCTGGCAATCTTAGTGGCTTTTAGTGGTGGTGAATTGACGCTCAGTTGCGAGCGAGCCTGACCCAAATCAGAAATGATTGCAATGTACGTAATTACATCATTAATTAAACTTAACTCTTCTCGATTGTTCTTCATAAATTTAGGGGCAATCAAATCCAAGAGATATCTCTAGATCACCCAGTGAAAGCAGCGGAGAATATTGTTTAGAGCAGCAACTGAACGAGGTAAGACAGCTATAAAAATTCTGTAAATTATTATTTTTAGGGCACATGACATCTGATTAAGAGGGGGTGAATCATTTAGCTTCCCTTTCTACTTCGTGCACATTTATGGTCTACTTCTACACATTTGTGGTTCTCTCCTTAAGGAATTATCATGGTGATCTCTTCAAAATGATGGAAACTATTGGTCTTAGAAATCTAAATGTCTCAAAAGCCAAGTTATTGTGGAAATCATTTTAAAGAGATTGTGATTAACCAGCAGACAGTGATGCAAGGAAACTACACTACTACTGTACTGTAAATTTCGGCCTTGCATTGGTTTGCATCAAGTTGTCCATCCCAAATTACATGCAAGTAAAGCATTTTGCACTCCCCACGAGCCCTGCACTTTTTAATAATATATATAATGGGCAACTTTCAGCAGCAAAGTAAACACACACAGTAGATCGATGTTGTGTACATGGTGGCATTGATAAAATTGACTCAAGACCTGTGGAATTTGAATAACATTTTTGCTAGAGGGTCGTTTTTTTAAAAACCATTTGGCACCCCCGTTGTTTGTTCCCACAAATACTGACAGGGCATTTCTGCTTTGAGACTCTCAATAAAATAAATTGTATTTTTACTTATTTTCTTTTTGAAGGTCATGGAAGTCAATAAAAAGTGGAAAGAAGATTATGATGCTTTGAAGCTTCGATATCAGACAAACAATGAAAGTATTCAAGAAGAATTAAACACAACAAAACAAAAGCTTGCAAATGCAGAAACACAAGTCCTTGCACTTGGTTCAGAAGTCACCAGGCTTGCTGCCACATTAAATCAAATGCACCAAAGAGAAGGTGCTCCTTTGTCATCAATGGTTGACGTGGAGAATTACGAACTATTCAGACAACAGGTATAGATTACAGTAGTGGGCAGAATGTGTGTTACAACGAAATTCAGGTTACAATGATTCCAACTCAGTTTCATTCTCAATTTGTTTTCGTCTTCTAACCCTGAAGTTTAAAGCTGGCTCTGTGATTTGGGTACTAGATTCAAATTTCAAAAATTCTGGTGACATGTTGTGTTCCTTAAATATAAAGATAAACAGGATGGTTAAATTTGATTTCAGATGCAAGTGTACAAGGAAGATTTCTCAATTGAGAGAAGGGACCGTGAACGAGCACAGAGTGAGAAAGACCTTCTCCAACAGAAGCTGGAAGACGCACAAGAGATTATTGCCGCACTAACACAGGAGGTACATTTAGTAAAGTTGACTGTTAGAGAAGTGTGTAAAAGGAAACCCAATTTGGCATAGAGAATTATTTTGAAATATTCTCCTGCAGAAAAATTCCAAATTTAGTTTGCTTCTTTTCCTCTCTTAATAGTTCCTGAAAAGTATGGTCATTGGTAAATATGATTTATTTAAGGTTGACCTTTACAAAGAACAGTTGAAGGAGCCTGGAGAGATGTCAAGGCGGTTGCGCCGTTACTCTGACCCACCTCCACTGCACACGTCCTGTCCTCAGTACCAAATCATTTACCCAGTTAATGGGCCTCCATCTTCATCACAGAGGCGATGGAGACAGGAGCAACAGAGACAAGTAAGCAACATCAAAATAAGTGCTTTCACTGTAGGAAGCCTATGGAGAACTATAGACCAGAGAATCAGGGTTTCTATTAGAAACCACGACCTGGGTACTGGCACCCATGTACTTTAATGGGAGTAAATGGCTTCTTTTAAGTGCAAATTTCAATAATATCGGCACCAACTCACATTGGGTACCTGGCTACTCAAGATCAGGCACCCCTCTACGTTAAAAATTAATGAAAATCCTGGAGAATGTGCATGTTGATAGTGCAACTTCCCAGCAAGGAGGCACAAGGCACACTGTATCCCCTGTTCCTTCCTTTGTGTTTCATAGGTCTAAAGCAAGAAGTACTGTTTGACTTGGCCCCAGTTGGTTACAGTGGATGTCACTTTTCAGTGTTTAAAGTTTTTTTTATGTTACAAGCAACATTTTCTTTTTGTCTCCAGGGAATTTTGACAAGGGGTGCAATGCACTACACTGCACCCTCCAGTTTCTTCCATGGAGGAGATCTTGAAGTAGATGACAGGAAGACTTGACTTGCTGCTATATATGCAGTAATTATATATTGGTTTATTATTTAATTAAAATTGACTGCAGGTCATTAAATAATCGGCAGACGTGAACATGGATATTTGTACATTATCACTCAATGACTAGGTAGGTAGGTAGGTAGGTAGGTAGGTAAAACTTTATTTAACTGACCATTGACAAAAGTTTCATCTTGTTCTATAAGGAGGTGCTAATGGGATGGAAATGATTTTGCCTCATTTCATGTAAGATGTTGTCAGTAATATTTCATTCACATTTGGTCTTAGTAAGTTATTTTGTTAAATAAACAAAAGTTACAAAAAGAGTAAAGAGGTGGGTTGCAGCTTTTCCTATCTCTCAATTGAGCAGCAAATACCTGTAAATTACAATGGGTTCTTTGAGTGTTTCCATCATCCAAACTGACATTTTTCATTCTCTTAATAGTACATAGAAATCCAAAAGTCATTATGTTGCCTGAAAATGCTAATTTAATAATATGTAGTGTTGCAACAAGTTACTAGTATGGTTAATAGTAACATTTGCACAACAGAGATTGTTATTTTTAGCACTTTAATTGGAAAGCATATTTAGATTATGATTTACCAGTACTTATGAAATATCAAACAATGGTTAAGTCCTCTAAAGTTGATATAAAAAAGTTACGAAAAAGAAAAGGAAACACATCATTGCCTGACAAAATAAATTATGCAAGTTGACGGAAAAATCATGCTCATTTTTTTTCAAGTTTGAGGTAGCCAAACTGTGATAGGTTTACTGAAAAGTCATTTGAAGGAATTGTCAGATTCAGTTCAAGCCAAAGGTTCTCTTAGCTTTGACAAAGCAACTGAAACCAAGGCAGATTCCAACAGAAAATGAAAACTGACAGACCCACTATTTTTTTTTTTCCACAAAAATTAACTTTGAAAGACCATGAATTGAGCTATTGTTTCTTGTCTGTGACAAAATATTAAATTGGTTATCATGCATAACTATGATGCTGTGCATCATTGAGTTGACAACATAATTTGTTGGACAATTTTATCATTACTTCTCCTTTGAAAACTTTAAAACTCCATGTTCATAAATTTTATCATTTGTTAGTCATGAACAATAAAACTCCTTGTCCCTTGTGTCTGTTTTGTGTTGCTTAGAAAAAAAAAAACATCCAAATTAATTAAAGGGCCCCTGGCATAAGTGATCTTTTATGACTCCTAGATTGTTGCTTCAATGCATGCTTTTACTCATGTGTATTTGACTTGCTGGTTTGGGTTCACCATAATACAGCACATGTCATACTTTCACATCAGTGTAAGATATATCTGCCATGTGCAGCTGTACGTGCATTAGCTTTTAACCAAGGAAGCATGCTAATGCAAGGGAAACTAGGTTTTTTTTGGTGGGCAGGGGGGGGGGTAGGGTGGGGTGAGTGGGATACAGAGAAACTGTTTTGAAGTTTGAATGATGATTGCAGTTGAACAAGCAACTTAAACAGTTGCAAAGAAGTTTAAAAAAGCCCGAGACCCACCCATGACTGTGTGATTGCACTGCACATTGCTCTAACAACTAAGTTATCAAGGCAACTGGGGGGAGTTGGCTCCTAGCTCCCAGTTGATAGAGCAGTATGCAGCAGTCACCAGTCAACGGTTTAACTCCCACTGTAGCCTGGATCTTTATTAAGGCTTCTTTGCAACCTTTTAAGTTGCTCCGCCACCAGGTGCAATAATTATTCTGACTTTGTAATAATTTTTTCATATCCATTTCATATACTCACCATCACACATATAAAGAAACCGTTTGTAAAATATTTTTTGTTATATCTAAAAACTCGTCTGTCACTGAACAAACTTATTTGAAGACAATTCTAAGTTGCATATACCTCAACTTTCACTTCTACCCGTAATTTCATTAGTGACCAGTGCAATTTTCGTTTCTGGTTCTGATTCATATTTTGTCATCAAATTTAATTTAGTATTATAAATTGAAAACACCTGAAATACTTTACAGTACAAGCAAGTATGAAGAAAGGGATGTTCTTAAAATACTGTGAAATTTTAAAACAGTTGACAATCCTATAAAACAACAGATGCAGTTTTGGTAATGGCCACTTGACAAACTTAGTTTGTGACGTCTTTCTAAAACATGTCTTCAAGTGAACACCTCCTTGAAATGTTCTTACGCATTGATTCTAGGAACTGTATTAAAAAATGATAGGACTTTTGGAACACCTTAGAACAAATCAAAAGTCAATTACTGACAATACTGCTGAGTTAATTGATCAGTCAAATTGCTCATATTATTCCACAAACCAAACAAACTTATGTACAGCTAAGCTGGTTGTAGTTCAAGATGAGGGATGTTCCTGCTGTATGGGAACTGCTAATAAGAACATGACAATTTCTTCTGGAAGAATCAACTCACTTTGAAATCCTAAAATTTGCCTTAAAGAAGGCTCAAAAGGGTTTTCAGCTGAGTGTGTGTAAGCCACACACATCATCCCTGACTGCTCATGTCAGATAGTGAATCAAAATTCACTACAACCGGAAATCAAAATGCCGCATGGAATTGCAAAAACCGGAAATAAAGTTTGTTAGATTTGGTCAGCTATAAGTTAGCTCAGGGACCTACCCTGATTTTTTACATACAAGGAAGAATAATTCTTCTTGGTATTTCGCATATATGGGAAACTTAAAAAAAATATATCTAATGGAATTTTTCATGTCTACAACGTTTTCATAAATTACTCAAATTCTACTCGACAGGTTTTTTTTTCTTGTATCATGTCTGAGGTTTGAAAATTCGATGGGGTTTCCAAAATTTGAAAAAAATAATAAAAATAATAATAATAGGCTATCAAATTAGCTTTTAAGATATTTTCCAAACAACGAGTCTTAGAGGGCCGTTGAGCCTCTCTACACTGTTACCATAGCAACAGTTAGGACCTTGCAAACTCCCTTTTAAAAAATGGCTGAGTATAGTATTATACAGATATCAAGACATTGCGCTTCTGAAAGGATCAACAGGGTTGTAATCTTTTGCCACGGGACACCCATTTTAATTGTGGAAAACCCTTTCGAGCCATGACCTTTTGGAAGATATGAGTGGCCTAACCATAACCATTTTTTCCTTGTTCGTGTTAATTGTTTTGAAATCCATTTTACAATAGTATTTCCAATATTTCAACAGGTTGCTGGACACATCTTGCTGTCTATTTTCATTGTTATAAAATGAAGGCAACAGTTACAGCTTATCAGCCCCATTTTTGTTCTTTGCCTTGGCCACCTCTGGCTTGTTTGCATTTAATTCTAATATTTATAGCTGCTTGCAATAGCATGGAATGAAAATAGCCTCAAGAATGACCAGTCGTGATTTCCACCCAAAACGATTGAAACTGTGGATGTCGTGTTGAAGGCAATAAAAATAAACATCTTACAAAAATGTCTTAATAAATTATTTTTTCACTTTAGAGTGAAATAACCTATAGTTGGTTAGTGTGTGAATTAGATTGCTAATAAAAGTTGGTGATAAGTACATTCATGTGATAGTAGGTTTATATGTTACTTTCTAAGGTGGTTTTACATGTGCTAATTAACCCAACACACTTCATTATGGAGCAAATGTTCTTTTGAATTTTGTTCACGTTTACGGGGCTAGTTGGGCTAATTACCGCAAAGACAGGAATAATTTATTGACTGCCACTTACAAATAAGGTCTATAGTCTCTGCACAACATTGTGAATAGCAAGCAGTCAAAGGAAGTTACTTCACGTAACTATGCTGCACCACAGTTGTGCACTTTATGAAGCTGTTCAAGATAGTACTGTTTTAGATTTAGAATGCTGATAATTCAACTTTCTTTGTAGCTGTGCCTTCCATATTATGAAAGGATTGGCTTCATGCCATTCTTGAGAGAACATCTGAATTCACATGCAGCGAAACTTTGTTGACAGAGCATTACTTCAGTGGTGGAGAGCCTCCAGGAGAAGATGCAGGAGAACCACTAGGAAGTAATGCATCCGCATGAGGCTCAAGCTCACTCCAAACATCACCAACCTACGGTTATAAAAAACAACCACAATGAGAGCAACCCTTATCTCAGTAAAAACCTGCCAGCAAGCTCTCACTGACTGGGGTCTTGTGATACCAGATGGCCCGAGGGTGGGGGCAAATGGTTGTTCAAAATTATTTCGGGCATCTTGAATAATCTTAGTCAAAAAAATTTCATGGGTCCCATGCAGGCTTGCCTTCATGTGCAAGGGTACAATATATGGGTCAGTACTTCACTGCCTACCAGAATTCCCCTTATGACAAACCTCTGAAAGCTTCAACTGTGAAATTCCCAAACCGCAAAAACTAATGCTTATGAATCTGCCGGTACTTCATATTCTGACCTCTTTGTGCGCAATAACTTGTGAAGCTACCATCTTTTGCAAGGCAATCGCAAGGATCTTCATGTTAGCATGTATCAATTGAGTCTCTAACTGAAGGCAGTGCAGTGAGTAAAAGTTCCTGTTCTCCATGTTACTGATGTCTGTTTCCTGTTCAACTATTTTGGACTCCAGCTGGTCTACTTGATACTCTTGCCCCTTTGCCTGAGCAGCAATCTGGCGTTTTTTAATCTGCTGCATCTTGTGAAGGGAGTTTTGATGATCTTTTAAAACTCCTTTTTCATGTCGCTCACAAAGCTCCTGTTGAATTTAGGTTTGCCATTTAGTTTAAGACAACTTGGGTTATCAATCTACTTTCTAACAGGTCAACATGCAACGAAATGAAACTGCTCTTTGTACTAGGGCACTCACTTCCAAGTCCATACCTCTGAAAAGTATATGAAAAACAATATTGATTAAATTACCTTGAAACTAGTTGTCAAGTCCAAGAAAAGGGCTAAATACTCAGCAGCACCAGTATCTTCTCTTTTGAACTGATTAGACATAAATGAAAACATGTCTGAAACTTTTTGACACACATTACCAACTTACTAGTCAAAGGTTCTGAAATATAACTTAGCTGTGGCTACAATACACCCCCTGCCCAAAGGTCCCCATGGAGAAATCATTCATGTTGGGTTTCCATTGGGTTTCGATTTACTCGCAGTTTGTGGGTTGCACAACAATAACCCACCCATGGTAATGAAGGCAAATTTGGGCCAATGTTATTGTTTTCATAATAGTGATTGGCTGAGCCCCTTTCAGGTCTCAATAAACCATAGGACTGTACAGCACAATAATAATTATTCTTTGTTCTCTTTGGAGTATCCATAAAAATAAATTTCCTGGAGGCAATTTCACTCTGGGTACATCCATTACACAGAAGAAATTGCTTCCCCATGAGCAACAGCCACTTCTCCATGGGAAAAATGGCCAATGTAACTGCAACTGTGAATTATGGCGGGTATGTTTGATAGCTGGAATAAATGTACGAGTAAATATCCACAGTTGATTTTAAACTGATTTCATTCTTTAACTCAAAACAGTAATTAACTAAGCACTACTCTCGAGCTGATCTTTGCCAAAATGAAGCGCTGCATTTTCACAGGTACAGGGCTCATTCAAAGGCATTGCTTCTTAAAAAAAGGTACAGCTAAGTGCAATGCCCATTCACAGGGTTTCATTTTGACCTAATGCAATACTTAGAATGATCTGGCAAATCTGTATATATAGAGCACTCACCCAAGCAGCTCCTCTTTCTGAAAGTTTGGAGTAGTAAGGTGTGATTCCAGTGAAGCCATGTTTGAGGTTACCCCACGAGTTATCGTTGCCGCTTGCCCATACTGTTGTTGGATGTGGTTCATTACTCAATGCGCTGAAAAGAAAAGGATTTACTGCTGTAACCAGGTACCACATTGAGGTGCTCCCTGTTCATACATGTATATGCATTAACAAGGGTAAACAAAGTAGCACTTGTACCAGAATTTGAACAAGTTTTTTACTCTGGATGGGTAGTCATTTCTAACAAATGTTAAAAATGCTGTGTTTGCATAAGACTGGGTTGCACCTGAGACTTTTTGTTCGTCTCATGACAAAATCTGTTGATTTATTACTACATTTTCACAACCAACTCACGTCAGCTCCTTGGCAAACTGAAGCATGTCAGAAGAAAAACCTGTCAATTCAAACAATGATTATCATTAGTCTCACCCAAAATACACACCACCAAAAAAATTCTCAGGAAGAGTTTATTGTAAGAAGCATTTAAAATTAGTAATAACATACTATTATTGCTTCCTGCTGATGTTCCAATCATGAAATGCAACCGACTGACCATTGTAAAGAAGGTGATAAGGAAACAATGTATAACCTGGAATAGCTAATGAACTGATGGCAACAGGTACATGATCATATGAAGTTGATTACAACTTGCTAGCAAACAAATGACGCTACAATATGGTGCATGCACTTATGCAATGCACTTGACCCACCCAATGCCCTTGCAGTCATCCTGTCGGCAACATCTTTCAGCTTCTCCACACTGTTTTCAATGGCCTGAATCTGTAATCGACTGGACTGAAAGCTAGCCTGTGTATCCATCGGAACAAGGTCCTGTGAAGATAAGGTATGGAGGGCAACTTATTACCGCCAGTTCAAAACCCAGTTTTTTGTTTCGTTTCCTCAGAAATGAAACATATCTATTTTGACTTCAAGGTGATTGCAGAACTATTTACACAGTGAGGTACAATGGTCAATCAAAGCAGAATTTGTAATATTATTGAAAGCTCAAGCATCTTCGACTTGTCAACACACAAGCATGAAGTATGAAGTTTTTGTGTTAATTGGTGATGTAAACAACCTTCACAAATTAGTGAGTCATAATATTAAACTGGGTCATCGGGTTAACAAATACTAGCATTTCCTGGGCACGGTACATGTAAGGTATTTGAAGGTAAAATATAGGTATTCGTAAACTTAATAGCTTCGAAATTAGATGGAAACAATGTATTGCGGAAATGAACATGTGTCTGTACTTCTCGAAATACGTGTATAACAACTCGAGGGAGCCCAACTAAAATATTTTATGCTTTCTCCCACCCTACCCTTCAGGCAATTACCATTCCAGAAACAAAACACGGTATTTTATTTCAAAATGGCTCCTTGTTTAACACTACATTTTTATTAACCCTTTCTGGCCTAAGGGGTACCCCACTGACAAGTAAAATTGCCCGACATTAGCCAGAGTAAGTGCCTGTCAGGCATTAAAGGGTTAATGCACTTTGGCATAAAATAATTTTGATACTGCTCCATTATTATTTTGACAATAGTTGAAGTTAGGGTGCCTTAACAGGAAAGCTAGATTACCTTCCTCTGAAAAGGGTACCAATATGTACAAGAAGTAGGAGGAAGAAGCAGGAAACTGGGAACTTGGGCATTTTTAATCCAAGAATCCTGAGCTATCAGTTCTAAATAATTATCGTATTTAACACCAAAATTTCTCCAAGAAAAGGAAGGCTATCTAATGACAGGAGATTTCAGGAAATATAGGGAACTCTACATAATCTTGAAAATCACCTTAGCTTTGGATGCAAGTGGACTTGACATAAATTCATCGGGCATTGATTTAAACTGATCTTTCATTTTCTGGCCAATATCCTGCAGAGTAAAACCAAAAAAATAAGTAGTCACAGAACACAAAAGTTTTAAACCAGTGATTTAATTAAATGACTTGTTTTTTTTTCTTTTTTTCTTTCTTTGTATGCCCATGTCATTACTAATAAATTATTGTTTGGCTTGGATGTTCCAGCGGGATGAGACATTTCTACTGCTGCAGTGTACCTGACAACAACAACAACATAACAGATGGTCAGATGCTCAGACATACCGAGCCTTTCACTGTGAGAAAAAAGTTCACTATCCTGTCTTCACAGAGCACTGGATGCCGCACAACAAGCATCAGAAACCGCTTTAAAGCTCTCTTTCTGGCTTCAATGAACTCTTTACTTCCTGCAATTAACACAGACCAACAAGGTAGAGTAACTTGGTTTTGGTTTGTCAAATAGTGAAACCTGGTGATGATAGGGTATTTTCGGACATAGCTCCCTTGTTTCAATGTGTACTATATATAATAAGTACAACTTTCCATAACTCATGACTTTCCATGCCTGGAAAATTAAATTCTTAAATTCCATCACTTTCTAGGTTTTCCATGACCCTGTACAAACCCCATCTGCGATCAGTGTGAGTAAAACCTCTAGCCTTTCATGGTATTTAAACCAGGTTATTAATAACCCTCGGCAAGTTTTTTTCTAGTGAAAAAATACCTGTACTGTCCATTCACCTTACCTCCCATAAGTTTCTTTGGGGGGAGCATAGGAATGAGACGATATGGGAATCTCAACAACAGTAAATCGTGGAAGGCAACAAAGTCATTGTAACGCCGATTTACAGTACAGTTGTGCTTCTGAAAAAAAAAAAAGTGGAATGAATACCACAACCCTGGCTCAGGAAATAAAGCAAACAATAATCTCTATTGACCAGTATCCCCAGTGAAATTTTAAGCTTGTGGCTATGTTATTGTGTTTAGTTAATTGAGTCTAATGTAGATACCTGCTGTTAAAAACTTTCAAGTAACTTCAACCAACATATAATCGCCAGCCATTTGTTCCTTACCCTGCTAGAAACATGGTACTCATTGTGTTTCAAGATGATTCCTTTCTTTTCTGGGACAAGCTCTACATCAACAGTGTCTAAGCTAACAAGCTCATCATAGTTGTAACCCAGGACATTTGGATTATGTTCACGTCTGTGCCGTACACTAAGTGTCTTCAGATCAGATAAGTCTCCTAGTGAGGGTTTTGGTAATTCTGCAAAAAAACTGTTAATGATGACTACTGACAAATACACTAAGTAACAATAACATCACCAGTTTGAATTTGAACCTCATGAACAACAGAATTGCGGCAAAATGAGACTGTAGACAATAGAAAGTTCCTCTTGACGTCTACCTATTGTCGGCAATTTAGGGTTAGGGTTAGAATTACTGCTGTTAGGTTATGCATGGTTATATATGGTAACTATAATGGTGTACTTGAGTAGTAGGGTCACTTTTTGCAACCTTTGTTGCCTGCATTTCTGGACATAACTGATCTTTAGTTGAGGAGCAGGGTTAGGGCAAGACTTCATGACATTTATCGTAACAATTGTGCACATTATTACAGTAGTACTTTGGACATTTCTGGACATTTTCAGCAGGGAACAAATTATTGTTATTGTTATTTTATAGAAAGGGAACTACTTTTTCACCTGAATCAGTAAACTGCTCCAAAGATTTATCTGATATGCTCTTTCCTTGCTGAGCAAGTGCTGTTAAAGCCAATGCTTTGTACAAACCGTCTCTGGTCACATAGCCATCTTGTCTTGGGTCTACAGCTTCCCAAATCTGCAGCAAAAAATACATCTCATGAGATGAGCTGTGTGAATAGGTTACTAATTTTGTCAAGTCTGACCTTGGGGGGATGGGAGGGGATGGGAGGGGTGGCAGGGGTGAGGGATGAACAGAACAATTAATGCAATGATTGTTGGAACAACCCTTGACTATAGATTACAAAAATTCTCATATAAAAAATGGGCTGCAACAGTGACTACCTTTCATATTATCTCTAATCGCTTGACCACAATTCAATATGACTAAGAAACATTATTTTGTTGCATTTTGAAAGTTGAATCCAGTGTGTTTCTCAATCGCAAAAGATAAGTTTAAATAATTAAAAAAAATAGTGAGACTTAGCCTTAATTATGCCACGTAGGAGAGATGATATACACAGCAGGAAATATGACATCGAAAATAAACAACCTAATTTTCTGTGAACGGTCCTCCCATCAAGCTGAAACCTTTACACATGTCACTTTAACAGCTGAAGAATATTGGCCGTTGTCATTATTCAGTAACCACTTTGCAATAATACGTCTCAAAATGAAACGTTATTAAAGGTAAACTGCAACCTTGATTGATCATAATCAACGATCAGCACACCTTTGATCGTTAATCATTGCTCTCTTATTACACATAAGCCAACAAACGATCTCTGTGTCAATAACCAACCTGGCTGAGCGATTGCTTGGGTAAACTTGATTTCACCAAGATCTTGACAAACATATCCCTCGCGATTCTCTCTTCTTGATTCGGACACACGATCTGATATATTTCGCGGTAAAACGCGGGAACGGACCCTGCAAAATTACCCACAAACGTTTTATGCAAGCACTTCCAAAATAAGGATCAATCTGCAAAGTGACGCATTTCACAATCACCACAGGTCGTTATGTCGAAATGGTTCCTGTCGACTCACCTGAACTCAGAGCAGCCGCCATGTCGGCCCAACCTCGTTCCCACCTCGATCACACACATGCAAAGCGCGTCTCTCCATTAGTCACGTGATTCTTAGCGCGATTCAAGATGGCGGACGAAATCCTTGAAAGAGACATCGCTTGTTTGGATCAATATGATTACTTTTTCCGTCCCGATCTTCTTTCTGGAAAGGTAGCATTTATCACTGGAGGTGGTTCGGGTATTGGTTTTACCATTACTGAAGTTTTGATGAGGTAGTGGCTTAAAAACCTATCTACATGAGCACATCAGATGGATTAATTACACATGAGCTCAAATTATATGTGCATTTCACCGGTATTCCTTACTTTTAAAGAATGTAAAATGTTTATTTTAAAAGAAATTCAAATCAAACTAGGTTGAAATAATTTTTACCTGAAGACGCTTTTAAATACGACATAGCTTCATTGATACTATTTATATTAGCTGAAATTATTCACTGAAATTAATTAACTGCAACGAAAACAATATCAACGAAAGCTCAAGTTTTAATATCTGCTGCATCCACTAGAGAGTGCCCAACTTGTTTTTCTCACTTTTCAGACACCAGTGTTCAACAGTAATAGTGGGAAGGAAATTTGAGAGACTTTTAAAGGTAAGTAATTATTACCTTTGTAGTATTGTAATACCTGTATTTATCACACTTAGAAATAAGTTGAGAAGATAGCAAATAAACTGGGAGAAACTGCAAACATAGTTAATGGTTCGTGCTGCAAACGAGTTGTCTGGTTGCTCAAATTTGATGAAAAGCTTGTCCTGTGATTCTGACAGCTCCTAAGCCACCAATGCACAGTCTGAGGTATTGCATGCATTGCTACATTAATTATGTAGTAGCAGTCACTGAGTTAATTATACTTAGGATAATTTTTTTCAGTTTAGGATGTAACCCTTTATTCCAATTCCTT
>BLFK01001094.1:796053-798209 GCA_014634185.1 Astreopora myriophthalma
ACTACCATGATGACTCACATGGTTGGCTAACTAAATTCACATGATGTCAGTGATTGTGAGACATAACAATGTTACACTCTCAGTACTTCAAGTTATTAGTAGTGTTTTGATGGAAGTATTGCTTAAAAAGTAAATCTTTCTTTACTATTCCTTCAGTGCCATGCTGGAAGTGCCAAGGCAGCAATTGGTATGGTGCTTAATGTACAGAAAATTATAATGTAATTACAGGAAAAATCTGAATAAATTTCATTATGTCAGGGTTGTCAAAAGTACTCAGCTTCGTTATCATAACCAGCTACTCTTCTCTGCAGTTGTTTGGAAGAGTTGTTCAAAACAAACAAGCAAAATTGCACTTTAACTGGAAGTGATGCTGAAACTTAATCTGAAAATCTTTGCTCAGTATTTGACGGGCTCAGTGGAAAAAGCGCTTAAGTGACATCTTTTCTTTCCACCAAGCCCTTCATTTGGTTGTTGTTGTTGTTTTTTTTTAGAGGGTATGATGCGGCACCTGGCGGTGGAGTGGGGTCCAGATGGTGTGCGTGTCAATTGTGTTTCACCGGGAGCTGTGGCAGATACTGAAGGTTTTCGTAGGCTGGGTTAGTAAGTTAAATCATATCACACTCCAGCAGATGATTCAAAAGTTTAAAGCTGTTTTAACTGAACTTAACTGCTCAGCTAAAATTAACAATTTAATTAGACTGTTCTTTTAATTGGCAGCCTTACTTTTAACTTTTAAAGCATTACATTAAATGCTTATTCATGTTGTTATTCAATTTATAATTAGTGCATCTTTCAATAACATGCAAATTGTAGACAGACATCAAAATCTGATAAGCAATCTTTTTACAGCTGTCAGTCATGTTCACAGTGACAGCTGGGGGACAGTTAAAAACAGGAGCCAAGAAATTGGACCAAAATATGCCATTTACAAAGTACAATGTGACCCTTTGACCTGGCCATTACAGTTATTGACAGCAGTGTTTGATCTTCAGAAATGGCAGGTTATTGAAAGGTGCAATAAGTACCGGTAGGGATGATGCATACAAGAAGTTAAAAGAGAATGGTGTGCTCCAAACCTCCCAAGTACACTATTAACACATGGGGCAATAATTTTTGTTTTGTCGTAATACTAAACTGCTCAAACTTTCACAGGAGGAAAATGTGCTTCATCAAACTTTGCTGAGAACTTTCCTCTACAAAGACTGGGTACTCGGAGAGATCTTGCAGATGCTACAGTCTTTCTTGCCAGCGGCGCTTCAGCTTACATGACTTCAAATACACTGGTAGTGGATGGTGGTAGCTGGATGACAACACCCATTGCTATGGCAGCAATGAAGGCTTACAGCAAATTGTGAATCAAGATCAATTAACAGCTGGTTCATGCTTTAGAGTGTGTATATATCACAACTTGATATACACACAACTAAGTGCATGAACCAGTAATCATTGTTTTAGAACTTTGGTGATGCATCATATACTTAGGGAAAGGTTGAATTTGCTTGTCATCAGCTTTCTCAACAAGATTATGATGCACACATGTGCATGCTGAAACAACATCATGTGACTGTAGATTACCTTCTTTTCTCAGCTATAAGATGCACCTAAAACTTGCAGTCTTGCCGGTATCAAAAACACAAACTGAGAACTTTGGCACTTGGTCACAAGATGCATCCCAAAATACGAGAAAACGTTGGAGCAGATATTTACTTTATCACAACAGTATGCTTTCAGATCTTCATGGTTGTAAAGAAAAGGTTAAAGCTCAAAGGTAACAAAAGAAAAAAACTTGCATGAAATGTTTATTAATAGTCTTCCCTTTTATGAAACAGAACAAAATGAATGTGAATTCTAATTGATCCACTTGTGTTTACATAAGTAGCCTGAACATTGCAAAATTACGTCAAAGATTTCGAACTATCTAGTTTTCAATCTGGTTTTCTTTCTAGGAAAGATGCTGAACAATAAAAATAAACTACTTTTTGCTGTTATGTATAATTTTTTGGATTGTTTTAAATTAATTATTACACTCCTCTTGTGTGAACAAGGTTTGAAGGACATTTAATCGCCGTCACTTGCCCCCAGGTAGGGATTTTGACCAGTTATTTTGTCCCAGGGGTGGGGAATTTGAATTTTTTTTTTTTTTTTGGGGGGGGGGG
>BLFK01001094.1:845316-860316 GCA_014634185.1 Astreopora myriophthalma
CCCCCCCCCCCCCCCCCCGAGTTCAATTAGCCATTTTTCAAAGCAACTCCAAGTGCGAAAGTTTTGCGATGGTCGTAAGTTTTACTCTGCACATGAATGTAAACTTATTTTCATAAGACTTCGCACTTTGACTCGCTTTGAAAAAAAGGTTGAAATGAACTCGGAAATAGCCTATTTTGCACACCTTAACAAGGCCAGTGGGCTAATAAGAAATGATTGACTGCCACTTTTGCATTCGGTGTATTGAGCACAGCATGGTCTAATTTGCATTCTTGCTCTAGACCTGGTGCAACCCTCACAACCTTGGCAGAGCCTTACCTTTTCTGGTTCACCATTCTCAAGAGCTTCTGTTTTAGTCCCCTCTGACACAATTATCTGCTCTGAAGTGGATGTGGAACTGATGACTTGTTTTGAGCTTACAACACGGGTGGTTGTGGTAAAAGACGTAGTCTGCATGGTTGAAGAGAATGTGCCAAATTCTTCTCCAGCAAGTTTCTCAGGCATTTCCGTTCCCTCTGTGGACGATTCATGAGTGTAGGATCTTTTCTCAGTGATAAACACCTTTTCTGTTATAGTTGAGCCTCCATCATCAGCTATGACAACAGCAGCAGCATCTGCTTTTTCCTCCAAGTGGTCTTTGTTCTCTACAGCCTCCTCCTTTTTCTCTTCTGCTTCTTTCTTTTCCTCAAGCACTTCAGGAACAACTGCCTCCACCGCTGTTGCAGTCACTGCTGTAGCAGCAGTCTCAACCTCTTTGGCTTTCTTTTTCTTTTCTTTTTTCTTCTTCTTTTCCTCATCTTTTTCATCATCAGATGAAGATGATGATGATGAGCTAGATGTTGAACTCTTTCTCTCCTTTTCTCCCTCAGGTTCTTCTGTGACCACGACCTCTGGTTCTGGCTCTGCTGGTCTCATTCCCTCTGCAAGCTCCAGGACACAATCTGGCTTCAATCTGAGGGGAAAAAATAACAAATGCTGAACATTGCATGAATATGGAAACAGTAATTGCAAGCTGAAGGGATATTCAAAGCATAGCAAACAGAAACTTCAATTCAAAAAACAGTCAATTTTGGTGTGAGCTAGACACAGTCTTAACCAATTAACTCAATACAATAGCTGTTTATGATTCAGTGCATTTTGGCTACATATTGTTCCTTTTGCTTTACATCATCTGTCCACTATACAAAGCAAGGGCCTCAGCATGCCTTGGAGGAAAGAGACTGCATACATGCTACACTTCTACCAAGTGTAGTATAGCTGAGCCAATAGGAGCTCTTCAGCAAACAATGAGGGTCAGACACCTAACAAATTGTTACAGAATTTATGTTCCTATTTTACAAAACTTCCTCCTATATCTGACAGTTTTTGGTGCTCCCCAAGCCACTCATGCATAGCAAAGACTAATTCACACAACTCACAAGAAGCATTATTCCCAATTTACCATCAACTACTTACAGATCTGTTGCTGAGAGGGTAAAACGCTGCATCTCACTGCGTGAGCTGAGATAAAATCCTTGCCCACTGACAGAGAAGACCAACGATCTGATGGCATCTACATCAGACTTTCTCATGGCTGATGCCTTGACCTGCATCTTCAGGTTTGGAATAGAATAAACAATCAGGTCACCTTGATTGCTAACACATGCCAAGCAGTGATACACCATGCCTGAATCATCATTCCTACTTCTGGCATTGATTAGGCCAATCTTTCGAACCCTTGACCCATCAATTGCAGTGAGCTTTTCTTTATTCCGAGCCTTCAAGTGTGGCAAACTGAACACCTTGAATTGTTCTTCAGAACATATCACTAATGAATGGGTTCCACTCATGTCTGCTTCTGTGAATTTGTAAAAGAAAACAGCTTGTTAAATTTCCTTTCAGCCCTAAGAGGGACTTCGTAGGTTTTACTTTGGTTAATGCCAGATGATGTTATTATTTTGTCAAAGGGGACCTCTTAGTAGAAAAAGAGTACATTTCAGAACTGGAGCCATACATGTTATCCATTACCCTAAAGTATTAGGTGGTTGGTTCCATCAGAGAGGGCATCTCTTGCATTCCACATTCCTCCTAGTAGTGCACTGTGCGATGCAATTTCCAGTTTCTTAGAACTCTGTAACTGCTGAACTTGCTAATGTTTACTACCATTTATTTATTGCTTGATGTCCACAGTTAAAATGTAAGATGAATTTGCAATATCACAATCATATCCTTGATTACTAAATTCTCAACCTCCAACAATGCATTTCTAGCTTTCTCATTAACTCAATGGATCTCGGTTATCAGCCATTATTCCTACTTTTAACCTATGAATTATGAGTCTGGCAAATGCCACTTTCACTGAATTTTTCAGCAGAAAGCCAAGTTTTGCGGACAAAACAATTATTCCATTTGCTAATGTAGGATACGAAATTGGTTATACCCAACTCAGCGCTTCATGCCTCCGTGGCTATTTACCACTTCATATCTGATGCTGGCTCATGGAATTAATAATTGCTAATTATTCACTCAATGACAAGACCACTTTTTATACAATTTATTCTGACAAGTTTTGAAGTGATACATTCAGAGTCAGTTCCTAAAGTTTTATTCACCAAAAATTGAGTGGAATTAGGTTCCAACAAAATATCACCTTTGCGTTGATCCTGCATGATGTCACCATACAGCGGCATTCCATCCTTATCCACAACAAATATAGATACCACTGGTGCCTTGTGCTTTAATTTGATCTCTTTGCCGATCTCTACTTGAACTTCCTCTTCAGTTCGCTTCTCACCATCAGGAATGGTTAGGTAGAACAAATAGATATGTCCAGCATTGGTACCAGCCCATAGTGATGGGCAATGATGTACTCCTAGCCAAGAAAATCATTTTAGATTCATCTAAAATGTACACAAATTTTCTAGTGCCTTACTGACGAGTGTGTGGATAAGCTAATAGGTAGGTTTCAAGTCTATCAAGGAGCCAATACCAAACCAAAAATCAACAAAAACCTTGCACAGTACAATTTACATGACTACATGTAGATGTTCTTTACAATTCAATAACAGCGGACAAAAAATAATGCTTAATTAAGAACCTTAACAACAAGGTGATGACAATCTGAGCCAACACTTGAAATATCAGACTGATTTGGCCACTTTCAGATGAGCTCAAAGTGACTTCTACAGAGAATGCTTGGCTTATTAACATCTGCATAATTTAGAGCTAAAATCTTCCTTGCAATGAAAATGCAAAAGAAAAGCAGTGCAAAGTGGTATCTTTCAAGATTAAAGCCTTACCATCCTTAACAAAGGTGTCCACGAAGTACAAGCATCGCACCATGCTGAGCACACTTTCATCAACACGACTTTCCTCGACAAGTCGTGACACTGGTGAAGCCACAGCCTCCTGCGTGGGTGATGCAGGAGTCTCACCTTCTTTTTGAGGGGTTCTTTCTGCACCAGACCGCGACCCTTTTCGTGAACGCAGGCGGCGGAACGATCTGCGGATGCTCTCTTTCAGGGATTTTCTTCTTGAAAGATGTTCTCCACTATCAGTTTCTTGAAAGACAAGAACAAAAACTTCAGTATAGATGCTGTACACATGTGTAACTGATAGTAAGTTAGAACAAAATCATCAAATTTAATTCTAAGGGATTTATGCACTGTTACACAAAGCAAGTAGCAGAAAATAACTTCTAAAAATATTCCTTACCTTGACTGACAGTCCATTTAGTAGTGACAGTTTTCTTGTTTAAGTAATCATAGAGGATAAAACCATGGACAGTTCCAGCTGCAAGAAGTCCCCAGCTACTTTCCACTGCAAGGGCACTGACTGGAGCAGCTGGGATCAACTGAAGACCTGTTTGGAGCTTGAAACCAGCTGGAACTGAGATTGAACCTTCCTTAGGAAGCAATGGACCATGGCCCTTCCACTTAAAGTTCTCTTTATCCTCTGTGAAGTCAATCTCAATCATCTGAATGATAAATACACTCTCAATTACCATTCAGTCAGCTTTTACACACCATCATTTCAGCTCTCTAAAGAGCATACCATCAAAAAAGATAACCTTCCAGAACATCTTTCTTTGTCTACACATTAATTGAGTTTCCAAATGGTAAAATATATTTACATATACATTAAGACACCACAGAGTAAAAAGCAGTCTCGCTCTAAACAGAGAGCCAAATAGATAAAGAGAGCATTCACCGAAAATGAACTGTGGTTGGTAGCTAGTGCTGTCATACTCTTCAAAACGCACCAGCATCCCATATACCATGCATAGCCATGTCAGTATCATACCTGCACTTCCACACTGGTTTCGTCTTCAGAGAAGTCAAAGATGAGAACCTGACCACCATTTCCAGCAACTGTCAAGCTCTTTGAGGCTGAGGAAAAGAAGATCTTTGTCACAGCAAACCTGGGATCATCTGAGTACGGGCAGTAGTTGCCAACTTTCTTGAATGGTGGCCATACTTCCTCTTCTGTTTCTCTTGCCTCAGCATCATGACCTTCGTGCTCACCGACAAAGTATTTGGCTGAGTGAAGAGTGTAAATGAGCTGCATTTCAAGTTGGGAAACATCCCAGAAGTTCACAGATCCATCTTCATGGCTGAAATATAAAAATAATTAACATTACTATATACACACTCAGTGATGCGTAAGCCAACAAAAACAAAACGTAAACTCGCATTTCACCAGTGTTTCGGAATCAGAAATCTTAAAAATACAAGTAGATGCAGTACCTGAGAACACAAGGAAGGCCACGAAATTTGGAATGAAAGTTTCAGAGGTAAGAGAAGACTTAATATTTTGCAAACCAGTATTTTACCGTTCATTACTTTACCGCTTGCACGTACGATGTACCGCTTGCACGTTTTCCATGCATGAATTGAGAGGTCAATTAAATCGATTTTTAATGGTTTCCTTCTGAAAATGTTGTTGAGATCACTGAGTGTGTATATACTAAAACAATTATTCTTCTCAATCTTGGTGAATAGTGGCAGAATATTTACCTCACCGCTAAATATTCTGCCACTATTCACCGAGATTGAGAAGAATAATTGTTAAATGTTAATTAACAATAATATTGAAACACCCCTCATTAGTGTGCATTATTATACTTACCCTGTGATGAGGAGATCCTTTGTTTCAGTTCCTTCACTTAGGGTTTTTCCACCTGTAATGGGCCAGCTCTGTTGTGAGAAAGTAGAATGAAGTAAAAACATTGTTAGCCTAACTTCTCAGCACAATACACATATAGAAATATACCTGAAAGATAGGCTGAAGCAGAGATATTAAGGTAGCTTAGTCACCCTCCTTTCATAACATCTGGAGAGTTTTTGAGGGGTAACAAGTCTGACATGACCACTTTTCAGTTATCTTGTGACACACGCACAACAAATCTGATGGCCTTATCTACTAAGTATAAACCCAAATGCTGTGGGTCTAAAAATTATGGCCCAATTTTCATCATTTTTTTTTTTAATGGTTCAAATTGTTTTGACATGTTACTGGTAAACCAGGTTTGACACTGCTCACCTCTTGTGAGAAGTCAGTTTCCAGTTGTTTTGTCCCTGCCTTTTCTATTTGCTCAAACAAACTCAGGGAACAGTCATGGCTGTGGTATGAACAGGTGATTGGGGAAGAGTGCAGGCACACCAGGTAGGGCTTCATGAAAGTGGGGAACCTGTGCAAAAGAACAGACAAAGCCAAATGCTTGAGAAGAAGCTTGCAAGAAGTTTCTTTTCTGTGTCATTACTTGTACTCACTTCTTTACTTAATGAACCAAACAATGACAAACACCATTCTCTTCAGGATGGGAACAGCAGAACTGTAGTAAGTGGCACTACTGCAAATTTCTCTCACTTCACAAGGTACCTACAACAGTCCTTTACATACCCTGTTTCCTTGGTAACCAGGTCAATCACAACTAATTCTTCCTCACACAATACCACTAGATAAGCTGGATCTACAGAAAGAAACAACATTCACTGAAGAGTGATAATGGTAATGAGACCCTCCCAGGGGTTTTGGGGAACAAGGGAACATGGCTAATTTAAACTTGGGAACAGGGGAACAAGAGGAACAAAGACTATCTCAGGGAACACAAACCATTTTGGGGATCAAAAAACTGGGAAAAAGTTCGAAATTATTTTTAGGAACAAGGGAACACAAGCAAATTCTTAAAGGGGACAAGGGAACAATGACCCCCCCTGGGAGGGGCTTGGTAATCAAGCATAAAAGCACCAAGATTGAACATAGTGATGTCTTTCTTAATGACACTAAAAGATAACCAACAGAGGTGATGATCAAATATTTCCTTCCAAACTTCACTGCATGCAGCACTACAGTCTTGCCTTAGGGCTGGTTTACACAAACAACACAAGCATAAGCTCAAGCAACATACACAAACACAGTGGTTTTTTGCTCATTAGCACTTTTTGTTGGAACAAAGGACACTAATTAACAATAAGTTACGGCACTTGCGCATATTACTTGTGCTTATGCTTGCGTTGATGTGTAAACCAGCCCTTAATTGTTTACTAGACACGAACCAGAGCTTTAACCCACACAACATTCACATTTGTTCAAATTCCTTGTTCTCCACAATAGAAACAGAAAATCTGGAGCTGACCCTAGTCCACCCAAATTTCATGAGTATATTCTTGAAAGTTCTTTGGTCCAGATCAAAGAGGCTAGCATGGTGCAGAGAATTGATTTTGTTTGTCACATTAAGTTCATGGATCCAATTTAATTTAGTCTCTACAATAGTCCGTTTTGAATATGGTGATTTGCTTTTATACAGGATCACTTGCACTCTCTTTCAAACCGTCCTTAGGGCTTCATCTTTGTTTATTACTTAATTAATAGCCACTGAACTGTAATAAACCAGTAAGTATTATGATGCAAAAATCTCACAACAATTTTTCCAGAAGAAAATGTACTCACCGTCTCCCTTTTTCACTGTGAAAAAATCCACAACACGAGATGTAAAGTCAAATGCAACTTGAGGAGTGTTGTCACCACCTTCGACCAAATTTGCATCTTGAATAAGGGACACACAGTGTCTGTCACCATAGCTTGCACGAGGCATTCCACCACTGAAGAACACGCATGAACTGCTCCACTCCACTTTAGTAATTGCTTTACAAGGGAAGGGACCCAGAGGGGTAACTGCCTTGGGGATTTCTAAACTTCCCTCCACAGTCCATTTTGTGAGGCTTCCATCAGCATGAGCGCTGATGAACTTTGTTCCATCTGAATGCCAGCTCACACTTTCCACTTCTTGAGGTTGGTCAGAAGATTGGACGCTGAAAGTCGCTTGAACACTGCACCTCTCATGATTCCACAGCACAATCAGACCTTTCTTATAGCCAATCAAAATCTAAACCACACAAAGAATAGTAATTGTAACTGATGATCCTTCAAATTCACCTGAAAACATATGCCAATAATTCTAGTGCCAACATTACAGAATCAGACCCCAAAATAAATATTTGAGGACACCATTGTGCATTCTTTCAGCTCCAAAAAAGCCAGAAGGGTAAAACTCAACAAACAACATTTTGGTCTTCTGACCTTGTTTGAGTCATCTGGATGTTCTTGTATAGCCTCCACAGAACCTGCATTAGTCTTGCTCTCTTCTTGCACGCTGAAATAAATCAATTAATCAATCAATGAAAAATTGGAAGACTAACATTGTTATTTGTATCTTTTTCCCTTTTAAGTACAATCATTTTCAACCTTAACATTCTTCTAGCCTTGCTTCCAGTGACATTTGCAAGTATATACTGTAGATAATTATCAAAGTAGACTTATTCACACATAGACCTCTATTAGCTTCTATTGCAGCTTAATTCAAATTCCCACAGACCTTTGCATGACAACATCCTGGTAAATTATGTACTCTTGGAGTTCAAACGAGTTTATGTCCAACAGGTAAATATTGCCACCCTCAGTGCCAAGGTAGAGGCGATTGGTTTTCATGGACAGACAACAAACAGATATTTTCTTCAGCCTGGAAAACAAAAAGAGGTAAAGAGAAGTCAAAAGTTATTGCTCCAACCTCCAAAGATAAACTTCACCCCAAAATCAAATAGCTTACAGCCCTCCAAGCTGCGACCGTTTTGGTTGCCATGGCGAGTACAAAAAAGTTGGTGACTAAGATTGCGGCGAAAGTCACCAGTTTGGCAACCTGGGTTTGGCCGTCATTTGCTGAGCTGTAATGTTTTTATGACCTTTACAAAGCTGAAGTGAGAAATATTTGCAACAAAATATTAATTATACTCCTCCTTTGCCACTTTTACCCTGGTTGTCTGCCTCGAACAGTTGTGTTCACCAGCAAAGCCTGGTAGCCATTATTTTCAAAGACATGTGGTACACCAGTACTGGTTAGCGGTATTACCCCTCATGTGATATTACACAAACTATCTTTTTTAAGTTGCTGACCAATACTCCATGCCTGGCGACCACTTTCCATTTAGGTTGCCAAAAGCCGACTTTGAAATAAGTTGGGCTTGGAGCACTGGCTTAATATAACTTGCAACCACCATGTAAGAAAAGCCAGAGCATTAACATCATTACTAACGTAGAAATGATTATTTAAAACAATTAAAACAAAAGATTACAGTCAACAAACTGACAAGATTTAGGACCTAACAGACATATGCAAGCTGTACAACCAAATTCGTACCTTCCCTCCAAAGTGCATGTCTTAACTTCCTCAAGAACAGACTTGCCTTCCTTCTTATTAACTTCCCAAAGATGGATTGTGTTCTGTTCCCCATCATCACAAACACTGATGATCCGCCCCTGCAAAGAGTATTAAAAGCACTTAATATAAAGAGCTGAAAACTAGAATTTTAATGTGGCAATGAGGGAAATCGACAATGTTACACAACTTTTTCGAGTCTTTCCATGCACGTGCACCCCTTAATGTGTTTGACTGTAAATGACAGTTTAGAGTATGCTTAACAATGACAATTGTTGATGACCAAACTTATGAAATTGTGACCAGAATTTTTACATCAGTCTGCAGTTGGCTGTTTTTCAAGTTCACCTTAAACCCTGTGAATGAGTAAGTCCTTTATTGGTGATATCCCTTTAAAACTACGAACTGTCGCAAGCTTTAGAGTGAACTCATCAACTGAACTGGGATTGCCACCAGTACATGTAAATTTCTGCAATTTGTTTCTTCACATATGCTTAATTTAAATTTTTCTCCACACAAACGGCTCAAATTAAGCAAATTAAGTACAAAAATCATAATCATAAATTCCGCCTCTGCAAGAACATTTCAACACTTAAATTCAATCATAGTAAGTGCAAAAAAGTAATCAGTCAAATTGTCTAAAAAAAAACAGAGGCAGTCCTACAAACAGATCATGTCCACGAGGAGCCAAAATTGCAACCCCCTAGTGTCTTTCTTTACATCAACAAAGCTCAAGCTCTGATTGAACAGGTGGGGTTTTAAAGTCATTAAATTTGTCATATGACAGATGGAACACCGCACAAGGAACTAACACGACACAAACTTACACATCCACAGATTTCTCCATAATAAAGTAAATAATTAATGTTTTTAAGGTTTCAAATCAGTAAATGCAATTAAAATGCAACTCCCCTTCTTCTAGAAAAGCAATTTGGTGATAATATAATACTACTTATGTTCAGGGTATGGTGGTAGTTATGTAAATAAATGTTGTATGCATCAAAGTGGGTCATGAGAATAGCATTCATTTGTTGTGTCCTCATCAATCACACCTGCTGTTAAATTACCACATAACACATCGGTATTATTTTGGGAAGTATCAAACCCCAACAGTTTGCAAATGGAACTAGTTTTAACTGGCAATTCATCTTGACCAAAGTTGAAAAACACAAAAACAAAAATGTGCAACCCGGTTACAAGACTAGACACCCATTACATTCACTCAACATTTCCAATAAATGCACAATAAAAACATAGTTCTGCTCAACCTTAGTAGTATTCCACTAGTGTAAGACTACATAAAATTGTGTTTGTGCTACTAAAATTTGAGGTTTACAAGCCATTAGGCTAGTCATATCAGAAGTTATGGAAAGATAAAAGATAAGTTAAGAAAAATAAACAGAGTCTAATGACCACAAAAGACAAAACAAAACAAAGATATGATAAAGACAAGCTCGTCATCATTGTTCAAATATCACCACTGGCAACAACTTTATTATCATGACTGTCATTGTTATACGGCTGGAATTTTTCCCTAACAGCACACCCTTATCAGAGACTTCAAGGTCACATGACACTTAACAATAAAACTGCTTCCTACCAAAAGTATCTGAGCATGCAATATAGCAAAATCTATGATGTAATAGTGTAACAATGCAATCGCAATATTACCTTTGAATTGACTGCCGTTGCATGTGGACAGAATGTAATTAAAAATGGCGAGATAATAGCATCTAACTGTCAGCGCATTTTTTTACAATTCATAAGTTGCCTGGTATTTTTAGTTTATTCTATGTGATGTATTATAATTTGGTAAACAATTTTCAACATTAAAATAAATTATTTGCATTTGTATTCCAAATATTCTAAAGTTACTAACATGAAAATTAAAAATGAACGGGCTGTATTGTTATTGGTATCTGTCACAGCCTTTAATAGATAATGGCAACAAAAAAAAAACAATGATAAATAGTTGCCTGGTACTCTTTCATTCTTTCTATGTATTCTTCTATAAAAATTAGCACGAAGTCAAATCTCATTATCACTGACCTGCAAAAGTCTTCGTGGCTTTAAATTAGTCGGATATACTCATTAAATGCTCAGTTTTAGGAAACTTCCAACTCAGATTTGGAACCTTTTTTAAAAATGTCCACAGTAAGTGTTTTTTAACTCAGCTGTTAACCAGAGAAAATGGAGCATCTATATGGATGTCTGGTTCCAGAACTTCCACCTTGGAGATGGAAATAACTATGACAACCAAACACCCATAATTGACAAAGAGCTTTGTATGTATCACCAATATCAGCATAAACATGTTCACTTTAGATGAATCACAAAGCAATTCTTCCATACTACAACTAGGCACTTTGGAAACTGAGATTATATTGAATCTTTCAGATACTTCACACTATCAATTAGCCAAAGAATTTTTCAGACAATTTGAGAAATATGAATCACCAACAGCTTGTGATGTCACAGACTGTTCACAACACTCTGTTCCTCTATTATGTGAATCTGTTGACATGCTGCCATTCTGGGCCTTATCCACTGGATAACTCAATTGCATTTGCTAGCGTTTATCCGCGTGATGGCGATTTATCCAGTGGATACCATCATCCACCTTTTGAACAACTGGGGCCTGGTTTGTAATAGTAAGTGCAATGGGTGCCAGATTTACCCAATTGGTTGGGAGGGGAGACAACAACTATTTTTATCAACTGTCTCCCCATTCCCAACCCCTCAGTAGATTTGTAGTTCATCCGACATTGTAATCTCTATTACAGTCCAAGATGTTTCCATGTACGTGGAGGTGCACAACCAACAGGTTCACAGGGAAACAGGGGACGGAACAGTCAACAGTTCGCAATTGGTTGAAACTGAAACAAGTGAATTTCAGTGGAAAGAAGTCATGACATTTGTAATATCATTTGAACAAGGCCCTTTGGTGTTGAAATAGCAAATATTTCAAGGAAAAATAAGACAGAATTTAATCATTGTGCAGGAGGAGATATTATTCCTTTGGGCCAAGAGAAATTTTAATCACATAAACAAAAGCTAATATCAGTTGGAAAAGTTCTAGAATTTCCATTTTTATTTAAGCAATATTTCCTGTACCATCATTACAAATGAAGTCACCTATAAGCCAATTGTGTGCCACTTAATAAGAATAACACTGAATGTTGATGAGATTTCTATTTACACCTCAACAAACATAGTAGTAACAACACCAAGGTTTGAAAATTGATAATTACAAAATTAATAAATTCATCCCTGTGCAAGACACAATAAATAAGCATGCATGGATTGCCTTTGCCGCAAACCCGGCTAGGGTAAAGAGGAAGGAAACTTTAACTGGCGATATTCTATGTAACTGCAGCGAAAGCCTTTCATTTCTCGGGCGATAAAGAACTTTTATCCGAAATTACTTTTAAGTGCCGCACCCTGATAAACACACCCTCAATTTTACCCTCTGTCGATTGCAGGCAAACGTGTTAATAAACATTAACAAACAAGCATTTGCCAGTTACTTGCCTGTTCTGGCAGAAAATGCAGCTCTTGGATCACTGTTTCTTCCTGATGACGGGCTGAAAGCTCCACTCCAGGACGGCCATAGCTTAGAAGTCAGTCAAAGAGAAACTCGGACGGATGATATTCATGAAGAGTATGTAATAAACAACTGATCGAAAGCGCGCGTGACTCAACAACTAGTGTAATTTTTTCGCTAGACAGTTTCAATCTTCTGCTTCGTAATGATCAGGTGCAAAGAGGTCTAATGAAAACCAACGAAAAAATGGTAGGATGCCTAACACCAGCCAAAAGAGAAACTCGGACGGATGATATTCATGAAGAGTATGTAATAAACAACCGATCGAAAAGCGCGCGTGACTCAACAACTAGTGTAATTTTTTCGCTAGACATTTTCAATCTTCTGCTTCCTAAAGATCAGGTGCAAAGAGGTCTAATGAAAACCAACGAAAAAATGGTAGGATGCCTAACACCAGCCAAAAGCAACACGGCAGTTTGCTCAATTATGAATGAATGCCTGTCGTCAAAATGAAATAGTCCACCGGGAATTTGCTTTAACGCAAATTCAAAGAGATGTGTTTCGGTTTCAACATCCGCAAATCGTTGGGTTTATTTCTTTCGGTTACCCCGTTGATTCCCAAAAAACTTCATTTAGAATTCTGAAGCAACAAACATGATGTTTGCTTGCTAAAAATAAAATTTATGTTTTAGTAACAGACAAAGCGGACGTTCTCAAAGGATACTCTCACGATTCATTTAAGGCAAGAGCAAAGTTCTCCCAGGATCGCGTCGTTGTGATCAAAGATCAGCTCAGTTAGATACCTTAATTCAGTCAGAAATGTTTGCAAGTAAAACGGCACGAACAGAAAGACAGAGAATCAAGATTTGTGTTGGAGAACAAAAATTTCACAATCGAACACCCAAAGAATAGCTCGTGCACGTGTTTATATGCGCGAATGAGTTCACCATGTTTATGCAAAATTCAGCACTATTACCCGTTTTCGAAGGCTTAATCCAGAAGCCACAACGAAGAGGAATTCAAAAACGATAATTTCAAGTTTCCCATCCTTGAATTGCAACTAGTTTTCCATGCATATGTTGAGCTAAATCATGCTATTTCAAACCTTTCAGATGCATTTTGGAGACTCCCTCTGAGCTAATTCCAGCTTAACTATATCAGAACGCTTGAAAGTCATGAGACCAATTGGAAGAAGTTCGGATCTACAATAAAAACAAATTTGGCTATAAAGAACAAGTCTGCAGATCCGGTGTTGTAAACAGAGAAGTGACGAAGTAATCTTACTCCAAAGTTGTTGGTTTCCGACTACATTTTCTGTGTGCAATTAAATTATGATTAAGAAAAATTTTGACGGGGATTTGATGGTTCCAGCTAGCAAGAACACAAAAATAACCACAAATCTACCAATTTCAACGAGTAGGAATTTCCAGCATCTAAGTACTACAGACATTTCAAATACAAAAGCAAACGAATTGTCTGGTGAGGCAAGGGTGGAAGACAGCGCGCAGTCAGTCTGTCTAATCAACACTACTAAGCCAAAGGATACATTTTAAGCAGTCCATTGCTTGTTCCAACAGCCAACAAATTTAGCTCTGGATCGTGTGCAATTGCCGAGGGTTTCGGTGGAAATCCATGCTCTACAGCCTGCAAGAAAGCGACCATATTAATAACAAGCACATGTATCTCGACTGATATTCTTTTCAAAGGCAACTAACGAAACCAGCGCCAAAACCAACCTTATTAAAGAGAAACAAATCTTGGCCGAGCTTGTCCTTCAGATGACCAGAGCTCCTGTCCCGTGTCCTTGAAAAAAACTTGAACATTGCTAGACCGGTCGCCTTCTGTGAGAACTGTAATGCGGCGACTTACAGGGACGAATAATTTATTAGGAAGATCGAGTGAAAGAGTACGCCGAGAGACTCGTTAGAAAATCAAATGCAGTGCAACCTCACGCCTTTACGAAACTGCGGTTTTGGGTCATGTGACACCCTGTCAATCAAACATGATAGGGACCAATCAGAATTCTTAGGGTGATTAAAAAGCGCGCCGAAAAAACAGCTCGAATTTACTGGTTGGCCCAAAAGACCCGCAAACAAAACCCAAAGAATCGAAAAGAATAATCTAGCCTGAATAATGGCACAAAATGTCGTTTGGAAACGTTCAATTGTGTCTTCTTTTTGCAAATATTTGTTTAGGGGCGCGTGATCTTGTGTATTGTATGCAAGTTAATTTTGGCAAGCTCTCGTATTTATTCTTCAAGCGTGTCCGCAACTCCTTTCAATTTGCGGGACAAAAATGTTAAATTATGAACCACATTTATTTACGTTTCCCGCTGGGAATATTCTATACATATTAATCTTAGTCTTCCGCAAAGATTGTAAATATGAGATATGAACGTGTGCAAAAGATAACCGTATAAAGATCTGTGCATTCATGGTCAGCCGTGAAGGATTACAGTCAGCTACAAGCTACGCTACACGTGTCACTACATCTGCATATTTCACTCAGAAGAATTTTGATAGATTTTATACTAAAGGGAGTTACACTTGAATTGAATTAGACAAATTTTGTTGATTTGTTTTTTATTCAATAAAGGAACTTACTGCCCCCACTTCACTAGCTTATCATTTAGCTTTAGATATTGCTTTCTAGTAAAACCGGAAGATTCGATTCAACAAGATTCCAACAAGACAGCACAGGTGATTAAAAACCACAAAAGAATTTCAACGACTAAGGGCACATTGAGGTAAAAATCGAAAGAAAA
>BLFK01001094.1:865316-872117 GCA_014634185.1 Astreopora myriophthalma
AACAGCCTGAATTCTATGGGACAAGAATTTCAACCGTAACCCGGGTAGCACCTTCACGGCATAGGACCGCGTGAAATTTATGCCCGGATAAATGATGTGAAAATGATTCCCCGTGACTGAGCGCAAGTGCACGTTCGCAGGGTAGGGGGAAGGGGAGTCGGCGCGATTGACCCTTGGTCTACCCTGTCTCCCCTCCACTTCCCTGTCGAACGCCTGCCCCGCATGCTTGTCCTAAGAAAACAATGTTGAGTGTCCTGAATGGCAAAGCGTCCTCATTGACTTGACTGTTGACCATGGCAACTCGAAAACTCTAGTTGACAATGTTTAAACCGATAAATACAAACTTAGACACAAGTGTCAGAATTTGGAAAAATAATCTGCTTGCCCGGAATTGCTTGCCCACAAACGAAAGTGGCCTTGTTCACTTAGACAAAACCTCAATTCCAAACTGATTGTTTTCCTCAATATGCTCTTCGAGCGCTTTGATGATGTTGAGCGAGTCTTCAGAAGCGAGGTTGAGAGCTTCTAAGGTAGTATTACGTAGCAAAATAGGGCCATTTCCACACTTCAACAGAAAGACGTAAGACCTGGGGGAAAAATACAAAGACAAATATAAGCATATAAATGTGAAAGCGCTGGCTTCTATAAATTGAGTGGCTGGAATGAATGACATCCATGACCCTCGACGGAAATGAAAAAGTAACCTAATACTTTATTTATCAATTTCACCACCAAATAGATTACATAATTTATCATACAAACTCTTATAATTCAATTAAGTATAGATTATCTCAAGTACTTAACGTAATTTTCTCCGTGCGTCAAAAATATACTGTTCACAAGAGGCTGAGACCGTGCGGGCCTGGTCAAGGTTTGACGCTGTGGAGTTATTGCTGCAGACAGCAATACATGTTTATCGCTTGTTCGAAGGGTGGGTAGCGCTATCCTAAGGATAAACCGCTATCCATTGGATAACGACATTCACCTTCATAACAACCGAGGCCTGGTGTCATAACTTGTAAGCCCTACCGAGACCTTACAGAAGTCAACGCATAATTTTGGAACCTTACTCAAAAGCAAATTTATCTCAGATATCCCTACGAACAGATAAATACCTGACCCTCGGATACGCCCTCGAGCGCGGTACAAGGGGATCGCATCTCACCTCCCGTCCCGCACTATCTCCTCCTTTTACCTGCTCGCTCGCAAAATGTTTTATTCCGCACAAGATCATTGTGTGCGACTTAACGCTTTTACATTTGAGTTGGCAAGACACTATGATCTTGTAGAGGTGAATTACTTCAAACTTCAGGCGTAAACACTTTTCAGGAATAACTCGATTTCTGGTCGCCGTTAGTCGCTTCAAATTGACTGTCAACGCATGATGACTTTTTCGCCGCGTTATCAAAACAACTAGATCCGAAGACAAACTGCGCAAAATAGAAATAAAAAAGAGCCTTAAGGAAGTTGATAGTCAAAACAAAATAACAAGCCACCAAGACTGATTTCAAATGGCCAATGATCTTGGACGACTGCCACGTTGCAAGTGAATGCGTGCGCATGAGTTCAAAGGGAGAAGGGGGAGGGTGAATGTAAGAGTCTTAAGTTGAGGCACCCTGGCCCTGCCCACTCTCCTTTAACAAAAGAGGACCCTATTTGCCTTTAACCACTAGCCTAGAGGAACTGCGCTAGGTGAAAAATTAACAGGAATGCAAAATGGGAGGCTTTAATATAACCAGGTTATATGAGAGGCACGCGAAAAATGCGCCGATGTTCCGTGACTTTTAAAACTCGCTTGGTAGGCAGGAAAAACAAATGTTGATTGCGGCTCTATAGCACTTTTACTATCTGATAATAGCTTCCACGACAGACTGAACTACAACGCCATTGGCGAACTTAAAGGTGCTCAGTCAATATTACTGCCCTAAGGCGATGCGACGCGCCAAACCGCGAAAGGGGCAATTAAGAATGCACAATAGATTGTCCAATTTTCTTTTGTTTTCAATTAAATAGCCCCTAAAACAGCTTCCAAAATACCTGAACAAACACGATTCTCCCGCGAGAAAATGGATAAACTTCTTAAAATCTGACATTTTGTGTAAACATCTCATACCAATCGGACACATACGCAAACACAATGCTTGAGTAACCTGGGTAACCATGCACTTGTAAGCACGCATAAAAAAATGTGCAATAAATGAATCTAAAAGCCGTCTTAATTAAGCTTTAATTAAGAAGAAACTTTGTTTATTTTCTTTGGGACAAAAAGATTTGTAGACAGTTGGGTTGCGCCGCAAATCGCAAACACGATTAATTCTTAAAGTCAAAATGACAAGACTCCGGGAAAAAATGAATAGTTACCTAATAAACTGGTGTAACACTTGATCTCTAGATAAAATGCTTAACATCAAATCATCGCAATGACAGCTTATGAGAAGTGTTTTCCCGGCTGCATCGCCATCGACCTTCTCCGCGTCGTAAGACGCATCTAAGACCATAGCATCGGGGGGATGAGTGGTTAGCTTATCGCTTATCGCTCTTCCGCTGCCCATAGAGAGCTTTTCAACACCGGCAACTTGGCGAACATGTTTGGGGTTTCTTGCGTCCGATCAAATATTGCGTGTGGAGGAGATGGGTACTAAAACGAGAGGTCTAAGCAAGGACTAGTGAAACCCAGTTAGGTACACGGACACATCTCGTAGCAGTATTTTCAGGTAAAGCTTTTTAGCAGCACTGTCGCTGCGTTCTTCGCAATACCATGCTTGCTTCGTAAAACGAATTTGAAAGTTTTTGCCCCTCCCACCCAACTCGCCGAACAAAAATGAGCGGGAAGCATTGCTTTCAGATGTCGTTCATCCAAAACACAGTAGAGTGCCCAAAATAAAGTCGGTTCCAAAAATGACCTTATAAGGTGATTTCCGTTGTCGATTCTTTTGAGTGGTGACAAGTGAGTCCCGCTGTGGAGATACATTTCACGTGTGTTTGTTCACGTGAAAGCTACTGAGCCTTAATACTTTCCTCTCCTGCTGTTTACCATACTGCATAAGTTAGCCCTAACCTAACCATCAAACCTGTGGCATTTGAGTAGTGCTTGCCACGGACGACTGCGTGTCACGATAGAACCCTCCCAACTCAAATAAACTTTAGATTGATTTCCAAGTTAGTGATCTTCTTGTTCACGTTGGTGAGAGAAATGACCAGCAAAGAAGGCGCTAGAAACTAGACGGGAGTGCACGCCGGGCGCCGGCGCTTCCACGTTAACACGCAGGCTATTTTAGGGAGGCTACAGGAAGGATTATTAGCGAGCGGTGACAAAAGAGAGCTCAAGAGCGATTGCTAAAATTGGGACTGATCGCAGGTTAGGGATAACAAGGCAAGAAAAGAGAGAGTCTGGGTTCTAGTTTGGCTGATGCCATCAATAAACTGTGCACTTTTTGGCCAGCCATCAATTGCTTCTGAAGTTAATTACCTGTAGAGAGCGTAATGGTCCGTCTCAGCTTGTCTCAAAAGTCTCCTCAGTGTATTCATATCGTGATTTACCTATGAAGACAGAATACACAATTGAACAAAGGTCTGATCCGGGAGCGGCTAACATCGTCATCCGACACTGACTTGTCAGTCAAAATGCTAAGGGACATTGTTTCAACTAAAACAACGTCAAACTTTCGAAGTTTTAATTAAAGAGAGCAAAGAAAAGTAAACCGATCCTTTGTCCGACGGGACGTTTGTCGACGGTTGTCGCAACTCTGGGGCCGACCTTCCATCAATTCGTCTTCTCTTTTTTCTTTCCAAAATTAATAGATTGATGGTATTAAGTTGAGTACCAATAAAGTAAAGAGGCTAAATTTTACCACTGACAGCAGTATTAATAATGCTAATGAAAATAAATTTCTGAGACCAAAAAAAAATAAATCATTTTGCGACAAAAACTTCGAAAAATAACTATTAATGTCGTAGGTTGTTGTCCTTCAGTAGCATATAGTTAACAAATAAAGAAGCCTAAGCCGTGTATTACACTGTGATAAAACACGACGGACATATGAGAACACGAAAATGTAGAAAACACGAGCCGCAGGCGAGTGTTTTCTACATTTCTCGAGTGTTCTCAAATGTCCGGAGTGTTTTATCACAGTGTAATACACGACTTAGGCTTCATCATTTGCTTTAAGATATAGATTTTACGCGCGAAAAACAATAAAACACGCTTTTTCCATGTTTTATACTCTGATAAAACATGGATTTTCGACCAATCAGAGCGCGCGCAGGGTCCTATCTATATTTTAAATAGAAATAATTTCAGGTTCGAGTGAGGCCTAACACTACCGTGAAGTTTTATACCCAAATATTCCATCAGAGATCAACTCTATTATTGAAATTGGGCCCACACAAGGACAGAGAAAAACTCTGACCAGGGTGGGATTTCAACCCAGGACCTTCGGGATTTGATCACCGTTGCTCTACCGACTGAGCTACAAGGCCAGAACGTGGGCAGGCCGTGGGTATATGAGATGTTATTCACAAGGACAAATTCGGCTCGGCCCAAGCCTAAGTTAGATAATCGTAGGTTGTTGTCCTTCAGTAGCTTATAGATAGAAACAATTTCAGGTTCGAGTGAGGCCTAACACTACCGTGAAGTTTTATACAAGTCTGATTTATTATTATTATTATTCCTCAAAAACAAATTCAACACAGGGAAAAGTTTTCATCATTATCTCTGTAAGAAAAAACGACTCGCAAAACTGTACAAAGTTTCAAGAGTGGGCGTGTACCCCTATCATCGAAAGCTCCTACCCTTCGGCCTTGTGTACTCATTCACTTTCCATTAAACATGAATTAGGTAAAATAAGGTGTAGCAATTCTTTCATCGGTGTTAAATTGGTGGTTTAATGTGTGAACTGATGAAACAACCTTTTACAATTTTCTGTCAGTTTATATTTCTTTCACATCTCTTAAAATACTTTGCGTATTTGAAAGAAGCCGATCTTTGGCAGAAGGTCTGTTGAGCGCATTTATAGGGTCATCATAAACGCCACGCGATGGGGCGAACATTCACTCTGGCGCGTGCGGCGCTTATAAAAATGTTTAAAGGTTTGATTTCATGTGCTTCTCAAGAAGTGTGCAAATGCTAAGTACCATCATCAGTTTTAAATAAGGTAGAGTCCTACCCTGAGCTTGTAGTTCTCAATGACTTGACGAAGAAACACCGGATTATCTACTTCACCACTCAACATCGTTTTTGCCCATTCTTGACAAAAACGGGTTGTCACTGCAAGATGAAGGGAAGAGAGGGGCATGGTGTTTGGTGTCATTTGCACAAGTCGGTGGCCTTAAGTGCAGAAAAATGCAAGCAAACAAATAGCAATGGGCCTTGCATTGACTTTTCATTGGGTTTTGACAGATGGATAATATTTTCCAACTCAAATTCTACATCAATTCAAGTACAACAAATTGTTTCCACCATCAACTGAAATGCACTCTAAATGAATAAATAATATACCTTTGTTGCTGAGGCTGAATTCTACACCATCAGTATTTAAAACAATTTCTGTGGGTATACTTGCAGCAGATTTGGATACTTTTTCTGCTTCCTAAAAATAAAAATAAAAAGAGAAGAAATGTGTGAACAGTCAAGCAGAAAAAAATGACAAACAGAAAACTAAAAGAATTCGGGATGATACATGAACCAAGACAGAGGGTTTCACCAACCGTTGCAGTGTCATTAACATTTCCCAAAACATTCACAGTGCAACAGGCATCAACAAACCTGAAAATTCATATTGAGTATATTTTGATAAAAATGCACGGTTACAACAACAAGAGGCGGCATGGCTCAGTGGTTTACTTTACTTTAACATCACAGTAATCATGCCCTTCATCAAACTACATGATTGTATATTACGGGCCTTTTCATATCTTTTTTTATCCTTTTATCTTTGCTTTTCACTTGTAACTTCCCACCTAACAGACCCTGTGGAGTAAAAGGAGACTGATTTAAATTACCAGCAAGGCCTTTGAGAGCCAGATATCAGGTCAGCAATAGTTTTATTGTTCTGCTTAGTGTTCTGTCCATTATTAGGGGGAAAATTTATTAAAGTACAGCAAAAATCACTTCACTTAACAATGGTAGTTCCATCAGCTTTGAAGCTGGTATCAACAGAATACAATGCTCTGTTTTATGGGTGCTTAACTGTTTCACTCCCAATAGTTACTTTTACTTAAGGCCAGATGACTTTAATTGTGAGTGGAGGACCTCTTGAGAGTAAATATATCTTATTCGATGGTTTTACATAAAATACGCGTGGATATTTTGCGAGTTGCATAGTATTTACGAGCAACGAGCAAAACGTCCGCCAGTATTATATGTAAAATCATCGAATAAGAGATTTATTATTCCACTACAAAAAGGTTTTGTTATTTTGGCTTCTCTGTTTTGGTAAGAGTGTTGAAACAATTTCTTTCAGGTCCTCCAGTTAATTACTTGCAATTGAAGGGCTCCGGGCAAAAATGTCCTAACTGACTTTTGTGCAATTTTTAGGTCATTTCTCAAAATTGCGGCCAATTTCCACCGAACCAACTGCACTAAAATTACAGGGTGAACGTCCCCATGCTATATGCCAATCAAAGGAGACCTATGGTGAACACGTGGATAAAGTAAATTATGTAGAGATGGTCATAATTGCAAACATTTGAAGTCTACTTCGGTAAGACATCTCATCGCCCTGTTCGAAATCACCACACGCTCACATCACTGAGCGACCGCGCAAACAAGAGAGTGAGGCTCGTGTTCTAATATGGCGTCGG
>BLFK01001094.1:880378-894510 GCA_014634185.1 Astreopora myriophthalma
TTTGCAGGGTGGGCATGCTTGAAAATTATTTTTTGTTTTATTTTATTATTTATTTTTTTGCACAAAAGTGCCTGCCCTTGCCTCTGCATGGACCCTGTATGCTTGTTAGAGAATGCTATGGTAACGAATATCTCTTGTCGAGCTACAAACTTGAATTTCATGACTGCACAAGGTCAACCTGGTATCTAAGCTGGCACCATCTCAACTTCTTTCTTTTCTTCTTTTGCTTTCTGTGACCTCTTCTCGCCTGTAAATTAGAAAATTTTTAAGTGTTGACTACGGGGTATATGCAAGGATGTCAACTGTTGTGTATGTCATCAAGATATAACTACAGGCTGCCCTGCAAGCAGAGGCCCATCAATCTTCCTAGATAAGTCAGGAAGAGGGAGGGACCTCTGCCAGCTGATTTGTCACTCATCCACCGAAAGGGATGACGATGACTCCGACCAGTTTCGAGTGGTCAAACCGTTTTTTTCAGCATTTGCGCATAATCACTCGTCACGTGTGACCAGTATTTTAATTTGAATTTACATCGGCGTGGCAGTTCTGACCTTTGCTCTTGGGTTTGGGATTGTAGTTGAATCATTTGTTAAATATGAAATGTGGCCATTGTGAGCCCCTTATATTTTGATGGCTAAAAAAATCCTTCAGCGACTAAACCTAAACAGTTGGTCGCCAAATGGCCACTAAAGAAAATATTTAATTTGGAGGGTTGAAACTATCTTGAGCGTGTGATGAATTTTTTTTTTTAGTTATGGTGTGTCTCGCGGAGAGATTTTGATAAAAATTTTGAATGTTTATGTCACTTTCACAGGATACTGGTCAAGTGTGACTGACGTGCAGTTACATTTGAATTTAATGCACGCTCAACAGGAAAAAGTTGAGGCGGCTGGCAGAGGTCCCTTCCTCTTCCCAACTTATCTAGGAATATGGAAGGGCCTCTGCTTGCAGGGTAACTAAGGCAGGGATCGATTGACTGGACTGCTACCCCTGTAGACAGTTGCAGTTTACATGACTTTCGGACATTTACTTTTCGGACACTTTTTCCCTCATTTCGGACAATTTTCGGACAAAAATTTCGGACACTGCGCTGAAGAATGCTTAAAGTAAATTTACGACTAAAAACCATGAATTAGACTGAAATAAAATCTGTGAAAATGGTAGTTTTACTGTACCTTCAAGGTTTTACAGCCGGATACACCAACGAGAAAATAACACAAACTCAATCAAACTTATGCCTCAAGCAGTGTCTCAACTATAGAGTTCAGTCCAGAAAGGGAACTAAGGGCTTTGAAGCTTAATGTGGCGTATATTGGCTTTGAATATGTGATGCCGTCGCCCAGAAAGTACTTTTAAAGTTTTATACTATACTGTAAAAATTTCGGACGCTTAAAAATTTAGGATGGTTTTATTTTCGGACACTATTTTTGTCCGAAATTAAAATTGTCCGAAATTTTTTTCAAGTAATGTACTTGTAATGTTTAGCTGGTGGGCTTGTGGAGTTTAACTGAAAGCTCTGCACTGACAAAATGTCACACTAAATATGCACTATGATCTAAAGCTTGTTGGGTACATTTTTTGTGCCTACCAGGTTCTTCTGTCGGCACTTCTGGTAGTGGTTCTGTTGGAACTTCTGGGAGGTCCTCTACCACAGACTGAAGGACAAATTAAATATCATAATTACAAAAAATAAATAAATAAACAACGGAGAGGTCGAAACGTCGTGACTTCTTAGCGCTAGTTTTTATTTCAAAGTTGATTTCTAAGAAATTACTTATTAAAATATAATTTCACAGAAAAATTTAATTGGCACGGAAGGCATCCAAAGATGTACTCCCTGAAACAAATTTAATCACTGCTTTGTAGAAAGAGAGTATATAAGAAGACAACCTTAGTCATTTCTTCCAGCTCTTGTAACACTGCATCTTCATCCTCCTGAGTCAAACTACCACTCAAAAGTTCATCAATTTCCTGAATAAATAAGAAATCAACATCAAAACAGGAGAAAGTGGCATAGGTGTCAGATTGCCAAGGAGAGGTCGTTGCAAATTCACCAGAGGTACAATTCTAAGGATGTAGCAGCAGACAAATTAAAGTAACATCATTTCACTTTCCTTTAAAAGAAACAATATTTGCATGAGGGAGAAAGCTTGATAAACATACCCTTTGGTATTCAATTCCTTCCTTTGTCTCATCCATTATCCTTTCAACATCTTCTATCGACATTATCTACAGCAAAAAGAGGACACCACAAATATACAGCTTGTTGAATTGCCCTTCCCAGGGGAGTACTCCCTTACATGGGTTATATAGGTATGTGCGGCCCCAGAGCGTATGGTTTTTTTTAGCCATTTTGGTCAGAAATCGATTTTAACCATTTTTGCCTGAAATAGGGTGTGGTTTGGGCACTCAAGTCTTGAATTGGGTATGTTTTTTGAGAAGGTACTAATCTTCATCATTAGGCTATAAGGCCATCAACAAGAGCCTTTCTCAAATTATTGCACCAACCATGTAACAGCTGAAATAGGGTATAAAATTTTTCATCAGGTCCGAAATAGGGTAGGAAAATCAATTTTGGTCTGAAACAGGGTAAGGGTTTCAGGAAGCAGGCTGCACACCCCAACCCAATTTTTCTGGGAGTACCCCCCCCCCCCCCGGTTGAATTGTTTGTTACACTTACTTTAAAAGCTCCACAAAGTCCCTACAATAACAAAGTTGGCTGAATCTTTTATGCACCATGTTTGCCTCACAGGAATATGTCTCAACTTTACATGATGACCAAGCTGGCAAACCAGTCTTCCCCCCTGACTAACTTAGTTTTACATGACTGTTTACCTCATGCATTTTTTTCAGTGCTTCATTTCCTTGCTTCAGTCCATCAGCAACTTGAAGTTGGATTTGTGCAAATTCTACATCTTGGACCTGTTACATAAAAAGTATTAAGGAAAAAAAAATGACATTCAAGCATGTACTGCCAGTATATGTAGTTCTGTCATACTGCTGTGTCACTTTGTCGCTGTCCTATTCCGCCACTGTTGCTGTATCAAAATGTCACCCTTTTTCTGTCAGTTCCTGTCAGCTGTCGGTGTTTTAGAAAAAGATTGTTGCCACATTTTGAGGTCATGATGCCTGTCGGCAAACCCCCTTGGAAGGCCTCATTAAATGAAATGAAATGAAGGGGTAAAAAGGCCCCATGGTCATTAGAGGTAGTAAGCCTTTTTTTAATTTTTTTTTTTAATAAAAATTTTCACTTACAATACTAATACTACTTACAAGTAGCAAACCAGTGCTGCAAGCTGAACTTATTTCAAAGTCGCTTTTTGGCGACCTAAACGGAAAAAGTGGTCGCCAGGCATGAGGTATTGTTCGCCAAATTAAAAAAGACACTTTGTGTAATATTATATGAGGGGTGATACAGCTGACCACACTGACTTACTGCTCGTCTTTGAAAATAGCAGTTGCACACCCTTGTTGGTGACACAACATTTCACGGCAAAAGTCCAGGGTAAAAGTGGCAAATTACTCAGAAAGAGGAGCATAATTAATATTTTGTGCAAATGTTTATCTTACTTCAACTTTGCAAAGGTCATAAAAACATTACAGCTTAGCAAATGACCGCCAAACACAGGTCGCCAAACTGGTGACTTTTGCTGCAATCTAAGTCACCAACTTTTTTTTCTACTCGCCATGGTGACCAAAACGGTCGCAGCTTGGAGCACTGAGCGAACCTACCATAAATAATAATGACAATGATGTGACGATGGTGGTGATGATGATGATGATGATGATGATGATAATGATGACCAATGTTGTAGGGCTGAATTTTAAGGATTTGAGGAAAGTGCATAGAAGGCTAAACAAACAAATAGATACAAACCATTTTTTCTAAGTTTTCTAGCTGGTTATCTGTTCTTTCCAGGGTCTGTTCCTGGTACCTTTTTTTCTTCAGCAGTAATTTGGCTTTACTAGTATGAAAAAAGAAATTGCCTATTCAACAATGAGTAGTAAATTTCATATTTTCATGATATGATTTACAGAGAAAGCAGACAAGCATGGAAGCGTTAAGCCTGTTCAAAATGTACATGTCCCACAATTAATTGCTGTACTGTGCCCAGCTAAATTCAACTTGAGCACAGTAGTAGCATGACGTTTGAAACCATTCAGTTAGGCAGGTTGCATTAGTAAGTTTGGCACAACAACTTAGCATGGCAGGCCCGCTGTGGCTGTGTCATATGGTGGTAGTACGACTTTATAACAGTGTGCTCTTGTCATGTTCAACTGAATTCATAAATTACTTTAATGTATGTCGGATTTGATCTTTCATTTTTGAGTTTTTAATTTGGCACAACCTAATAATATTATTAGATTCAATGTTGGAAAATAATGTTTTCCCACTGCCAGGTAATATTCACTTGAGTTCAGCTCAACAGTAGCAAGACATCTGAAATAGGCCTTGGTGTAGCATTCTGAATACTGTGAATATTCGATGCGTTGCAAGGAAAAAGCTACTTAAGAGTTAGGACAATAATCAATAAAATTTGAAGGAAGGAAGGAAGGAGATGGTTTACATACAGTAACTGACTGAAGGGTTTGAAAGAATATTTCTTTAATTAGCTGCTTCAACTGAGGGAAAAAAGTGGCCAATTTCTCTGAGCAGAGTAGCAACAATTTCTGTCAGCCGTCACTTTCATGTTGAAAGCATTGAGCCACTAAAAGTTATTCCAAAGTGCTCATTTGGCTTGTACCCACAAAGATGATAACATACAGTAGTTAATTTATTGCAACTATAAACAGCATGCCTAAATAAGAAGTATTAAGTGAATAGGGAGATATTATTTCCTTACAAAAGTTGTTTTTGTCAATCAAATGTTTCAACCACAGGGACAAATAGGAAGATTGGCACATTAAGGTGATGTCAGCAATGTCTTTGCTATCCACCAGTAAAGTAACTCACTTTTTCTTTCCTTCCTGTAACAGCTGTTTTGCTAACTGTCGCTCCTTTTCAAGATTAAGTTGTATCTAAGGCCAAAAAAGGGACAAACAAACAAACAAACAAACAAACAAAAAACAGTAATGTCAGGTGCCTAGCAGTCAGCTGTAAGCACAATTACTCTCCAAAAATTTAACCCACAGATCCCCCACATACCCTGGGATCCACAACTGATTTTGACAGAGAAAACAGCAAATATAGCTAGACTGGACTGGATCTTTACAGATCAATGATTATTGTTTTGTTCCCTACCTTTTTCTGGTACTGTTTTAGTTTATCCCTCTGCTGTTTCAAAGCCTGAATTGAAGATAAGAGTGCAGATATTTAAAATTACCTTGAAATACATGTAGTTTGGTCATCAGGGTAAGTGTAGTCCTGAGAAGGACTGTTGTTGATGGTGACTGATGTTTCGATAACCTGAGCGGAAGTCAGAGTCAAGTGTTGACTCCACACAATGATGAATACCCTGCCACTGATTTGCATGTCATTGAACAATAATAGTATCTATTGTATTCTGACTCCTTCTTCAAAGAATGCTGCAAAATTCTAACAATAGTGGCGGGGGAATTCAGCAGTATCCGATATTAAATTGCAGTAAATAACAGTTGCCCTTTACATTGGCCTTCATTGAAATGTGTTATTTTGTTATTTGAACCATCCCACTAACAGGCTAACTAACAGGCCCGACTAGAAATTATACAATTGCTGGATCCTCGATAGGCCGATATATATGTGTATGACCTCTCAGGGGGTGAAGTTTTGACAAAACACCGACTCTTTGCTGACCCCCTCTAAAATTCACTGGAAATAACAATAAAACTTGAATTAAACTGATGAAGTTGTTATCCAATATGCATTGGCCAAATTAATATAAGAAGACGGGAAACTCGCCACAGGTGGTATTCCGTCCGACAGAATATGTCTGATATGAATTTAAGGATGGTAAACAGTTTTATGTGGTAAGACAGAAAAACAATACACTGAAAGGAGCTTAGGGCAATCAGGCCAGGTTGTGAAGAGGCGAGATTTTTTTTACCCAGAAAACGTTGCTGGCTTTCTAGTTCCAGTCTTTTCATTGGGTGCAAGCGCGAAAAAATCATCTTGATTTTCGCATCTAATGTGAATTTAACAGTTTTCCGTCTCAGACGAATTTCCTGTCTTAGTTTCCCATCGGTTTAGACAAAAAAATACAGATAAATTTAAGACAGGAAACTCATCCTTAACTGGATTCATATTAGACGAGTTTTCCGTCCATAGACGAGTTTCCAGTCCAATACGGTTTTCTCTCTGATATGATTTCGGCCTTTGCATAACATTACATCACACACACCACATTTTGATCAGTAATGTCACACTCCTCCTTGGTGATCACAAGGCTTGTTCTGGCTATAATTTACAACTGCCAAGTAATCTGCCACATATGAATCAGCCCGGAGATACTTCTTTCCACTTTGTCAGTGCAGTCCAAAATGGAATTGCCTAACAAAAATTCAATGAAATATATTTTTATTGAATTTTTGCTAATAATAGCTGCATGGTATTCAGCAGTTACTCCAAAGTATATTCAGTTGTGATTCAAGGAAAGGATTGAAGATAAATATGTCAAGCAGTGAATGATCGATATGATCAGTGGGACCCAGGATAATATTTCAAAACCTACTAGAAGCCATGAAAACTTCTGGTTGTTCCCAGCAATGCAGTTAATCTTCCTGTGTATGACGGCCTTATTCATTTTTTCCATCAGGGACAGTAAAGTTGATGACAATATTCCGATCCATTTTCCATTTGTTTATTGGATGAAATAAATTTCTCATAAAACGAACCATGTTCGAACCATGGCATGAGGCACATCAGCCAATTTACTATCCTCAAAGACAGAAAGGGTGAGCCTATTTAAAATAATGTCTTCACTTTTCAAGCCGGTCTTAATTTTTTTCTGTTTTATTATTATGTCCAGAGAATTTTAGAGGTGGGTCAGAGAGGGGGTCATTCGGGGGTCAACGGACCGGACTTGCAGCCTGCATCCCAGAATAACGCGTACACCAAACTTCATTAGTTCACTTGACAAAAAAAATACCTTCTTCATCTCAACGCGATATGCGGATTGAATAGATGACTAAAAAACAACGGTTGCCATACAAGGGTAAGCTTATTTAATACGCGTACGGCCTGTAGTGATTGTCTTACCAAAACTGCTTTGTCTTGTTCAGTTATTTTTGGTTTTTCTGGCTCTTTCGTCTTGCTAAATAGAGAGCCCATGCTGTCCAAGTGAAGATTAGGTGTACTATGCCGCAAGGGTTATCTTTTTTTATGGGTCCTCTGGAAAGCAATTAAGGCATTTTCAACGTTGTTTTTCCTACAGGAAGTAACACATCGCCTCCATCTTGAATTTTTCGAAACAGCTGAAAAAGGACACGAATACGAGGCAAACCAGCTGAAAATCGTGAAAACGAGGCGTTTTTGTCGATATCACGGAAGATGGCGCTGTGCGCTATTTCACTCTGAAATTTTGAGTGTGATTTTCTTGTTCAAGTGGAGAAGTTTTCATGGCAGAATGAGATGGAATGAGTGGGAGGCCCCAGGGTCGTGGTAGGCAAGTACGCAGAGATCGTTCTCAGCGAAACAGAGGCCGAGACCACTCTGCAGATTCAGTGAGCAGCACTACAAGTACTCAAAGTGAAAGAGAAAGAGATCGAGAACAGCGAAATGGGCGGAACAGCCGACGCCGTCCGGAGAAGAAAGACGAGCGGGGCAGGCGAAGAAACGATGAAAATAGAAGAGATTTACCTGACAGGGAAAGCGGGAAAGCTAACGCTGTTGATAAAGAGAAAACGAAACAGCGCTCGGAAACGGAGAAACAACCTTCTCGCGCTAGAGGAGAAACCAGTCGAGACGCTCCTAGGGAGTTAAACCGAGAAAGTTTTGGTGCTAAAAGCACTACTAATGGTGAGTCAAATAGCAATAATATTTTAAATCCCAATTGTGTTCTTGTGAAATTATCTTTTTCTTAGTAATTTGTGCGTTACAAGTTCAGCTGAAATTAATCAAACACCAGTCAGTAGCATCTCATTATTGTTGTCATAGGGTTCCGTTGTTTAAATTTGAAATCCGCTAAATAAAAAAAGACGTTAATTTGTTGAAGACACACGTCACCTAAAAAAGTTCTATTTTGCAGTCTATTTTTGGCTGTTCTTGTTTTCTTCCGGTTTCACATGTAGACGTGAAAATTGTATTTCAGTTGTTTTTGTTGTTGACAGAAAAAAGTTTACTAAAGTTTATACTATTTTCCAAGTAAATTTCCTGTGTGATGCAATATTTTACCCCATACAATTCAAGTCGACCTCTATGCAGATAACCCCCAGCACTGGTGCAATTCAGTTATTAAAATCGCAAAAAATCTTTAGACGTGTGTTGATACACCAATATTTAAGTTCCCTGGTTCTTGGCGAGATTTATGCTATCAAGGTATTTTTTGCCTCGTTGTCATCATCTTCATTTAGAGCGGTAATTTCAATTGAGGGCCATAAAACCAAAATCGTAGTAATTACAAGGCCAATCATTTCCCCTTCAGCCAAGGGCAAATTGAAGTATTTCGCTACTTGGTTTTATGAGCCAATCAGAATGCAAAGCAATTTAAGGAAGCTGAAGTGTGGGAAGACAAGAGTGACTAAATTGCAAATTATGGTTTTAGCTTTGTAGCCAATTGGTTGAAAAATTTGTGCAAGCTTTATTTTGATGCATTCACACATTACTGTGTAATTACTAACTTAAAAGATACAGGTGAAAACTGTTCTGTTATGTTCATCACTTTGATAGTACTTAATGATTGAAAAAAATAGGTCAGCTAACTCTTTTCCTCATTGTCTATCTGTTCTTGTTATTGCAGAGGAATATACATTTACCTGTTCAAAACTTAAATGTAGATTTCCTTGTCAGCATGTTATTTTATTTTCAGAGCGTAATTTGTTTGGTGATGATTCTCGTCTGTCACATATTATGAAGAGGATTACCAAAGAGTCTGAGAAAGATCGTCGTTTAACAGCAGCTCAACAGCTGGAAGAGTTCCTTAACAGCCCTGATAATTACCAGGTAAAACATCTTTAATATTGATATGAATAATTATAACCCACCTATTAATTTTCGTGTGATTTTATTGGCTACTTTATGTCACGTGGTGCAAATTGCGGGACCTTTATCACGCAATAACCCCCATCTTCATCGATATTTGTCCAGCCAGCTCGAGAGTTTCAACTTTTCATCTTTATTATTTTATGTGGAAGAAAAGCAAACTCATTTTGTAAAGTCTGTAAGATGGTCGCAAATGCTGTTTCGGAAAGTACAGAAAAAGTCAACAAAATATGCTGTCAACGTCTTTGAAGGTGAAGAAAGTTACGACTACACTGACAGGTTTAGTCCTACGCAAACTTAAACTGAGTCATTTTTTTAAACAGAGAATTAATACATTGTGTTTACTAACCATAAAATAAACCAACCATTCTCGTCCAACTTTAGCATGTAGGAAAGAGAGAAAAAAATTCCAGCCACACTTGAAAACAGATAAAAAAATAGAGCCAACAGAACTGTCAACCATGTTGAAATGTATGAAAATTAATCGGAAGGTTATAAAATAAATAAACCCCTTTCTGGCTTGCTGGTATGTCAGCTGATAATGTCCTTTGCTGAGAGATGATCCTCAAAATTTCACATTTGCCCTGGAAGCTTCGCTTCCTGGCCAAATATTCATTTTTCAGACAACCTCTCAGCCGCAGACATTATCGGCGGACATACCAGCCGCCTGAAGGTGTTTATTTAATAACTACCTGAGTTGCTTAATTAAGGCTAACTACTCATTATTACCAGTTTTAAGAGTTGACATTCCTTTGCCGCTTGAATAAGCTAAGAGACCAGCTGGCACTTCATTTTTTGTACACAATATAATAGTATATCACATATTTCTTTATCTTGTTATTGCTCTGTAGTTGTATTAATTAGTTTGTAAGTAGGCCTATTTAGACCACCATATTGCTCAACAAGCCAATTTGGGTAAATATTGCTGGTAAATAAAATAAATACCCTTGCTTGTTTCTTTGTTGTTGTTTGTGATAGGTGATAGACAAGCATGCAGAGAATCTGTTCACAGTCTTAGAGGATGTGCTGTTTGAAAGGTAGTGATGAATTTTGTTGGTCTGAAGATGGAAGAGATAATTTGAGAAATGAACACCTTGGAAATTTTTTTTTTTTTTTTTTTAACAGGGGTCTACCTGAGCTGAAAGAAAAAGTAGCAAACTGTCTTGGATTGATTGGTGGAATTTTAGGCAATGAGGCTGGAAGGTACAGTGCTACAAATGGTTTCTGTGTGCTGGACAGAAAGGCAGTAGAGTACATGTAAATAATGTACATGAAGTCAAGTGGTCTGCACTGTAGATTACAGGCTGCTAAATGACCCAATCAGAGCACATGTCTCTGAGAGATATAATAAGATGAATTATTCACTGTCTGTGGCTAGGTTTTTTCAGTGGATTTTTACCAAACTGGAGTCCTCCATATCAGACGAGGTCAAGATCTTGCTTCTTTCAGCACTTTCAAAGGTAATTTATGAAATTCACAGAAACCGTTACCAACATACAGCAGCCACTTAGCCAGAGTATTCCCAACACTTTAACATATTTTGTCATTTTGGTTATTTTTTTTAAACGTTCTGTTCTTATTAGTGAACTGACATAGTTGTGATTTTTGTATCAAATGCACCTCTCATAAAGTTAACACCCACAACTTGAGTAGCTTATTTTCCATATACTGATTATTAATGATGTTTATGAAGTAGTTTCATACTTTAACACTGTTGTTTACAAGTGTAAAAACATTTTTGTCTTCTTGGTAAAAAGAAAATGAACAGCAGAATGGAGATGACGATACTATGTGGTTTCCACATGGTTAAAAACCATGCTTTAAAACTAAAAATAAAATTCACATCTTTGTGCTGCTGTGTGATGTTCTCTGTATAAAGTAGGATAAGTAGGATTAAGGATTTTATTTCTTAACTTTCAATACAAAGGCAATTCAAGTGGACACCAAAAACAAGTGCTTCCGGGATTTCATGATGGTATGTTGTGAATGTTATGTACACATTTCTTACAGTGTGTTTCTCTATACGGAGGAATGATGGGTTTGGTTCTTATGAATAACTTTTGGCTGTATATTTGGAAACTACTAAAGTGTCGCCAACCCCTTGTTCTTTAAGAATGTGATGAGTAGTTTGCAGAACATCCTGGAAAATGTGGACACATCAGGTAATGATAAGCTCGTACCTGGTTAAAATCATTTAAACCTGCATTTCATTTCAATTACAATACATGAAATTTAATGTTGCTATTTTATTTCGAGAATTTAGTGTTCCGAATAGAGGAAAACAATTTTTCACAAGTCCAACACAACAAACATGATTTAAAAATTGTTTTTCTTTTGGCTTTCTTTGTGTCTTTGTGGTATTATTTAACTGATATTGATCATTCATCCTTATCAACAGATTTGTTGCGTGCAGCATTGAATGTGATGATGCCCATTGCTTCAGACTACCCACATGCATTTGCAGGCCATTTTAGGGTACGTTATATGCAAGACTGTAACTTGTGGAGAGGGGTGGGGTGGGCTGCTGCAGGCTTGATGTTTAACAACCACTTTCCACCATCTTTGCTTATTCAGCTGACTGTGGGCAGTGTCCCAGTAAAATATTACCAAATAATTAAATTCAAAAGTCCATTGATTGAAAAGACCATTGATTATTAAATACTTTGCTTAAGGTGGCTCAAACCTGTTTCAACAATTTCTTGAGACTCACTTATTAGAATGATTGACACTACAACACGCTATCACGTATTAGCAATGTTGTGGTACCATATGAAACAGCAATTATTGCTGAATAAGATGCGCTCATTATTATGATGTAGTACATTGCCATGGTAACAGGAAAGCCCTGTAAAAACAACCTATATTTGGGCTTTAGTTGCTCGTATCTCAAAAACAAACTCGGTGATCCCCACTTGTTATTGCTGGAAAGTGACCGGTAGACCAAGATAAAACTATCTGCAAAGTTTAAAAAAATTCTGTGGAGCGGATTCAGAGCCACCTTATATCTTTGTATTCTTTAAGCTGGCTCTGAATCTGCTCCACAATTTTTTTTTTAAACTTTTGCAAAAAGTTTCTTCTTGGTCTGTTGATCAGTTTCGGGCAATAAAAAATGGGGGTCACCGAGTTCTTTTTTGAGAGATGAGCAACTACAGGAGCTCATTACCCGGAGCTCCCATATCAGTTGTACCCTTGAGTCAACCCTGTCCCCTATCTTTTTGTTTTTAGAACTGTGATATCTGACCCGAAGTGGTTTATGACCACAGTGTTTGTAGAAACGTGACCGGATGTGACATTTGATTCGTTGAAATAGATGATTCTTTTCGATAATAAGGGACGCGGGGGGAACAAAGGTTGTTGATTGGGGAGAATCGTGGAGAAATAAAGGTGGATTTGTCAATTACGCTGAGTGAGCTGAGTGTACCCCTAACAATTCGGTACAATATCTGCGGGGGTTCTTTAATTTCCCGCGAAAATACGCGATTATTGAAATACTTTCGAGCGGCCTGCAAGTGACAATATAGACAATAGAGACGACAGCTCTCTTATGATTGGCTATTATAAAAACACCCGCGAAAACCGCCGTGGGAGGTGCTTCTAAAAATAAAAAGATACGGGACAGGGTTGACTCAGAGGGTCAGTATGGAAGATGGAAGTTCCGAGTAATGGGCTCCTGGCAACTAAAGCCAAAATATAGGGTGTATTTACAGGGAGTTTCCGTTGCCATGGTTACATATTACGTCACAATAATGACCGCATCTTATTCAGCAATAATTGCTGTTTCATTTTGTACCATAACATTGCTAATATGTGATACAGCGTTGTAGTGTCAATCGTTCTAATAAGTGAGTCTCGAGAAATTGTTGAAACTGATTTGAGCCACCTTAAACCCATTCACAAATTCATCAGTAAGTACAGAATTAGACAATAAGTGAAAAAAAAGAGAGAGATGATTGTCTTCTCCTTCCTTAGTGTTAAAGGGTTCTTTTGCAATGCCCTGTCCTTGTATTGATTTGATGTCTTTATAATCTCTTTGTTAGGACACTGTGGACATCCTTGTTGGGTGGCACATTGACACCTCACAACAGAATTCCCTCACTAGCTACACTTCAGGTTTGTTACATGTATTTACCATTTTGGACCCACAAATTATTGTTCCTTTCTTTTAGAGAGATGAGAGGATTGCCGCTTTTATTATTTTCAATACAATGACTTTGCTGTATCATGTCAATTTTTTTTAACTGGCAAATGGTGAGAAGCACTTTAAGAAGTTTTTTCTTACCATGTTACAGAATGTTTGGTTAAGCTACATGACTACTGGGTGTCAGACTTGGCCTTCTCTCTGACACTGCTGAGTCAGTTTTTAGAAGACATGGAAGCTTATGCCGAGGTGAGGACTGAATTACTATTGTCTATATTAAACAAACCTTTTGTGATGATCTCTGCGGTTAACTGTTAACCTTTCCTAACTTGGTGCAGATGGAACACTTTGCCAGTGCAGTTAAATTTACAATTTGCTTAAATGTATGTTTTGTACCTCTTAGGAATTAGGCATGTTGTCCAATCAAGTTGTAACATCAGATGAAATTCCCTTACCTTATGTATCTCTTCCAAGGCTAACAGCCCTTGTCAGGTACTGTCACTTCAAATGGTTGTCAGAAACCCTGTGTTAAGTGTTGAGCTTTGTCATTAAATTGAGGATTGAGTATGAGCTTAAGATAGAAATGATCAAGCCTCTTTTTCTTTTTGCATTCACAACTATAGAGTTTTCACAACAGTTGTGAATGGGATAGGACCAAGTTTCTCACCCAACAGAAGTCCGTCCATTACTCCACCTTACTTGACTGAGGTAAGATGTCCATTGAATGGCCTTAGACAGGAACATCAAAAGTGAATCTTGATGCCAATTAAAACACTGTTAAAGCAACTTGTGCACTTTTATATATCAGTTCTATATGACCAGAAGATTCTCATTTGCATGTTCAGCCAGAATGCTTCCTAAAGCCGGGTGCACACC
>BLFK01001094.1:897241-910961 GCA_014634185.1 Astreopora myriophthalma
AAGTTGCCCAATAATTATTAATAATATTTGAATAATAATAGTAATAATCAATACTGTACTTGTGCTCAACATGGCAGCCATACTCCAGCTAGTTTACAGCTTACATCTTTGATATTGTTAATAATAACAATAATGTTATGGTCAATTGACCCCTGTCAAAACAAGGTATCTGCTGACCAGTATGACATGACCATATGGTGGGCTCAAGTTTAGAGCTCATCAAAGTCAGCTTTTTTTTTTAAAGGTGACTGCTGACCAGGTACTTGCTTTCGATTGGATCGCAGGCTCAAACCAGGTTAACTTATCAACACCTAAACCAAAACAAGGCTTAATTTTTCACACACTTTCTGCAGATAACATTTGTGTACTAGAGGTGTCAATTCCATGGGTAAGAAATGTGGTGGCTTAAATAAATGCTATTAAAAAAAGTAATTGTAGAGCTCGGCTTTTAACCTTGACTAAATATATATATACATGTATTACGATTGGCCTATTATGACCACCTGTTGCTTTCAATGCTCTTCCGTGCGATTTCATGCGCTAAGAGATGTCCCAATTTCTCGCCCAAACCTGCATCAACAAAGGTCGCACTGTCGCAATTGTTGAGCAACTCTTACTATGTCAGTGTCGTGACCAGCTATTTGGATGGTAACATGCATGTAGGTCACTTGCACTGCAAGCAGTAGGCACTGGTAGTTAATTGACTGATTGGGTGTGTTGTTTCATTACTCCATTTTGGTTGCCCTGTATTAATTGAACAGGAGATATTTTTTTCTTCAGCTGTGGAAGCTGTCCCCAAGCCCTTTTCAGCTTCTCACCCAGCATCTTGATGCCTGCGATTGGATGATAGCTGTTTGCCACCCATCTGTACAGTACACTATTCTTCATGCACTCTATACTTACTGTCAGAGGTAAGCTATTGGCTGGCAGGAGCAAGGAACTCCTAATTGGCAGATTCAGTGCTGTAAAAATAGTCTATCAAGGGGATGATCCAATGTCAAATAAATGCATTAGATAAACTTTCTTTTTCATAAAGTATTTTGCATTTGAATATAGTAGTCATTACAAGACACAGCATCAAGAAACTGCTATTTTTTCCCCAGGTATAACCATTTCCTTCCCAATTCCCAGTCAGAGGGAATAAGAGTTTCAGCAGATGGCGACATGGTTTCCGTGTTCTGTTTACTCTCCAAAGTTTTGAGAAATTCCAGCACACCTCAAGATTCTAGGTTTGTTAGGCAATGGCTTACTGGTAAAGTAATGTCTTTTCCTTCTGTCATATATAGTTTTTAGCTTGATTTGTTTTCATTTTTATTTTTATTTTTTGTAGAAAGCTGTGTTTGGTTTGGATAATTGAAATCTTAGACAGAGCTCTCCACACTGGTGTCCTGCCATTAATTGTTAAACACATCAGCTTGGATTCCTTGGCACTTAGCATTTTGCCATCTAGTAAGTTTAATGGATAGAATTTAATAAAAATAATATTTTTTAAAAATGCATTTCGATACATGTGTGGAGAAAGCGTTTGGTGTGATTCAAAATTTGAATCTGTTTCCAAACTGGTAAGCAATTCAGGTCAGGTTTTTGAAAGTATCTATTTTTCAAACAGACCCTTGTTGCTTTAAAGCAATATTAAAGATCTTTAAGCTGTTGGCTTGCAAAAGGTAGCTGTGGGAGAAGCCCAATTGAACATGCAATCTGTTTAATAAAAGAGGTCTTTTGTACAAAAGTGTACATGCATTATGTATCTTTTTAGAAGTCAATGGCTTCTCCTGAGTGTAAATATCAGCAAAATGTTTGGATGATGTGACACAAAGAAAAGAAAAAAGACCCCCCAAAAATTTTGAAATGGTAAACTGTAAAAAACACAAGCTAACGAACAAAGAAACCTGGTCTGTCTGGTTTTTAGCTAGTTTAAGTCAAAGAAGTAATCAAAGAAAGCTGTGTCGGCTTCTGTTCTGTGGAAAAACATTAACAACGACCTGAACTTTGTCAACAGCATTTGACCATGATCCCAGCATGTCACTGGAAATTTCTCTTTGCCTGAAGATCTTAGTTGAACTGAAAGTCTTGTCAAGGGACTGCCTGAGAAAGTAAGCAATGGTGGTTGAAGTCAGACATGTTGATCATCCGAACAACTGTTAATTAGCTTTCTATCATAAAAGAGAGGAATCCTATCTAGAATGAAAATTTTGTTTTAGGAGAACACACTCTTCTTTGTTCAGATTTATCAGCTTGAAAAACATTATCTATTACGTACTAGGTTCTTTGAGGACTGTGCTGTCCGCCTGATGGACGTGAACAAAGATGTATGTGCAAGCTACCAACAGCTCATCATTACTTTGCCAACAGACCTTTTAACCAGGTTTGTGATAATTACTAACAGTTTTTCCTGAGAGTGATTATCTGTTTATAACTTTTAAATGAAATGAATATTCTGCTCATTGTATCAATGTAACTTCTAAGTGTCCTTCAACGAGGGTGTTTGTTGGAAGTTGCGTGTCAAGTATAATTTTATGTTGATCATTAACTTAACTTTCTTTCTTTCTTTGCTTCAGTTCCTTGAATGAGAGCTTGTTTAAATCAAGTAATACCCAAGGAAGAGGCAACACTGGAGTTGGCAAACCCTTGATTGCGAACTGCAATGATGTGTGGTTGGCTCGTAAAAGTCATGCAATCAAACCTCCAACAGGCTCATTTCATTCTCATGATTTCCAAATGGTCATGGGATTTATCTTATCTGGTGTTTTTCCAAGGTAAATAGTTATTATAAATGCAACCAAATGGCCTTCAATTTGCTGACAATCTGTTGTATTATTGTCTGTCAAGTCTTTAACTTATCTTTTCAAATCAAATGATGGAGAAAATTGTGGGATACTGTGATGTCGAAGCTTTGAAAGGTTTTTGCTTGTTTTGTTTTCAAAGATGTGGGTACCTAAGGAGGGCTAGAAATTGCTTGTGTCAATATGCTTGCCATTGTCAAATTGAAAACTAAGTTGTTGTGTTTTTGAGTTGTTTGGTTAACTGTCCCTGTCAACCAAACTTCATAAATTACGCAAAATAAATTTTGAATGTACTGAATTGTCCATGACATACATGGATGGTAAATGTGTTCAACACTTGGGTAAAATTTGTTTGCTTTACAGCAAGGAAATCAATGCTGACTGGCTGACAAGGCTTTTTAATAGTTGCAACAGAGTGCAGAGATACACAGAAGCAGAAATGGTTCAGGTACAATGTTTGTTTTCACACAAATCACCCCTTTTGCAGGTAGCTGGTCTGCTTTAGCATGTACTCTGCTTATTTGTTAATCATGACTGGACCCACTTTGGGGCTAGCTTCCACTCAGGTTGTCAAAACGTCAGCCACTACCATCAGTGACAGTCCTTCACACGACTACACTCACCCGGACGATCATACTTCATTAAGTTTTGATATGACTCCTGGGTTCAAACCATTTACTATTCTTTGTTCAATTTGCTTGTATGTGATATTTTCTGTTTGCCATCCAGTTTGATAGGAGTGAATCATTGCTTTGGTTCTGGGCAACATGGGAAGCAGCTCAGTTCTGCATTTTGTCTCGCCTGCGTACTCCACTTGGAAGAGCGCAGGAAACATTTCAAGCAATTGAGGGTACATGGCTGCGTTTGATGCACTCTGAAATAGTTTTATAAGATCATAATTTTAAATGAGCAGATCCCACAGCAGTACACATTCCTGACTTTGTTTGCGTTGTTCCCCAGGTGCTCTGCAGAAGTTTGTAAAAGATGTAAAGGGTGAAGAAGAAGGCAAACAAAAGCATGAAGAGCTTTCCACTTCAGACGAAGAGGAAAATCAGACAGGTTAAATTGCTGGTTTCCGAGTTTGAAAGATAATCTGCTTAAAACTGCAAGGTTTAAGAGAGTTAGAATTTGAATTTGTGAGCTTTCATTCACATCTGTTAGTTGGTACTGTATAAGTCAAAGCATATGCATGTTTTAGTAAGAGATTCAGGTTTTAGTACAAAAAATGAAGTATCAGAATTTCTCAAATCCAGTTTCGCATACAGCACCTTCCATAGCTAATAGCCTTACAGCCCACCTCCTACATGTAAAATTTCAGTATGACATGTTATTTTAGTCGAGCTACATCACTCGTGACCAGTATCTGCAAGACTGAACATTCCTATTCCTCTTTGGAACTTCCTACATTTGATAGGAATCTTAAAAGTTGTTATTAAAATTGTGCAGTAAAATGCATAATACCTAAAAAGGAATTTTATGATGGGCTCAAATAGGTTTAAATTTTCAAATGCTGCCCGGGCGAAACATGAAACGAAATTTTATAGCTTTCTGTTTTCGACATATGAAGGAAATATCCGTGGGAATTCAGAATCTCAAGAGGAAAGTTCAAAACTGTCATGCATATTTGAACACTTGACTCAAGTTTTAAAAATACTGGTTACACGTGACGTAGCTTGACTGTAATATTTCTGCAATGACAATTTTCTTCAGTAGATGGTGGATCCAAATCTTACTTGAACCACCTGCAGTGTGTTTTGCTGCTGCAGTTTGTAGAAAACCTGGAGAAATTGATGTATAATGGCTATGAAGGATGTCTTGTTGGTCTTCCATCACCACCCAAGGTATCAAAATCCTTCCAAACTCAATTCTAGCTGGAATTGTGTTTAGACCATAATTTTGTGGAAAACAAGGGATCATTGAAAATAGTCTGATTATTAAGAAAATTAACCAGAAACATCCCCCAAGAGGGCCCCAGTTTTCAATTTTGCATAAAACCATTTTGCGATGCTGGAAAACTAGCAAATCTGTGGGATGCAAATCAATAGTGAATGTCTTTGAACATTAATCCAAGCAAGAGATTGGTTCTTATGTCAGTTTTTTTCCTTTGTATCCTTTATACAATATGATGGTTTCAGGTACAGCAATTCATGTACAAGCCAAATGTTAATGTTGACAAGATTAGCATTTGTGGCATTTTGTGTCCACGTAGTTTACTTTATAAAGGTTTGATGCATGTTCTGTTAATGTCTGTTTGGGACTGCGGTTTACTTGTTTTATTAAAAAACTGAGCAAGGCTATGAAAATTTAATGTGGTGCTGCATGAACACCATAGACAAAAATGTTGTTGGGAAATATAACCTTAATAATACTTCGGTGATTTTACTTCATTTTAATTCATGTATTAAAAATTAATATACAGTGTTCCGTAATTTTTTCAGTCCGTGCGAGCATTTTTTCGCACAAATCGTGGCACATGTCTTGAATGGCTGAGCCGGGTCCGCAAACCAGTGATTAGAGTGGGTTCATCTTGTGGCTCTCCAGGAGCAACTGTTTGGCATGGATTTCAGGCTCTACAGGAAATGAAAACAGCAGAGAACACAAAGGTATGACGTGGAATAATGCCGGTAACTGTTTTTCTCTTTGAGTTTCTGAAACACCTTATCTGGCTGTTTATGTTGTTGCTGTTTATTATAAATAAGTGTTGGAGAAATCCTAATCATGGTAAACTAATGCCATGTCTATGACTTCAGGGTGAAGAGTTTGATACTGCAGTACTGCGAACAGCGGAAGCATTGTGTGAAGTAAAAAGCACACATGCCATCTCTGGTTTGATGGCCTGGTGTGAACAGGTCACTGCTCGAAAGTACTCCTGGATGAATGGCATTGTGATGAAAGCTAAGGGCTGGTAAGTTGTAGCTCAGTGGCTAAGGGTATAATGCTTGCTTGTATAACTAGTACTTCATCTCAAAGGCAGAACAGGATTCACTGAATCAGGTCATGCCCATGTGCAGTCACATCTCTGAGATGCTTGATTTTTGTACAGATGCTGAACCTTGCTCAAAATTGTCTCTGCACTATCAAAATATTAATGTCTGGCAGCAATAGTAGAGGATTAATTATGGTACTATAATATGTCCTCGTGACTATGTTTATTTATTATGCAGTTAAATGCAATTTAATGGAGTTAACAACAAGGACCACCAGGTTCAGGCGTGGTCAGCAGTTTTATCTTAGCGCATGCTCCGATTCCCTGTCCTTGTAAGTCGAAGGATGTATGTGTTGCGTTGTGGCGGGAAGAGTTAGCATTTGGTGAAGCCTTTTGTTTAGTGTTTTGTGGAGTGTTTAGCGTTTTCCCCTTTCCTTCCTTCCCTCTCTCCCCTTTCCACTGTTTTTCTAGCAGTGTGACGGGTGCCTGTCCTCCGTTGTGTTGAGGCTCATGGCTGGGTTGCCAGGATTTGCAAGCCATGGGAGCAGTCTCCATCTAGGGGCTGGCTGCCAACAGTGCAAGCTCCTGGATGTCTCAGGCACCCAACCTCCATTTAGTGACACAGTTGTTAATATTTATTTATTTCAGGTATGAGTCTTCAGCAGCGGAATATAAATCAGCCCTGGAAGAGGCTTTGACAGCAGCAACAGAAAAGAGCCATCAGGAGGAAAGAAAGGCAAATGATACATCACCTTGCACTTCAATCACTGCTTTTCTTGTCAACGAGGTACAGTTCAGTAAGCAAGCAACTGTTATTGATGTCAAGAAAGCAAATGCTGTCACTTAAGAATTCATTCATGCACATTGCAATTTTGTAAATTAATAGTTTCTTTTTCTTTACAGACAACGGACTGTTACATGAAGCTTTCATCCTGGAATGAGGTAGTAGAATGGCAAAAACATGTCAGTAACCTGCGGAAACAATGCTCAGAAACTGATGTACAGCATTCACTCATACCAAATGTTGACATGAACTTCGTCAAGTGAGTAAAGGCTTTGATGTCATTCCCTTTTTAAGCAAGACAACTTCTCAATGACCAGTCTAAGCTTTGGTAATTCCAAGTAAATACAAGTTTTTTGAGTTGCTTTAATTCATTTTGTTTTTTTATACCTCACTCAAAAGGTGTTAACTGTAGGGAAGTACATATTCTGTAAGACACTCTGCATTGTGAATTTCTTCAGATCCCTGTGCAAGTTTGAAGAGTCCAACTTCTCGTCAATCCATGACCATCTTCGGTTGATTCCGGGAGCAGCACTTAACTCTTTGACTGAAAATCTGACTAAGTCAGCTTGGTCTGTGAAGCTGAATCATCCAGATGCAACATTCACTCCTTCTTGGGCTCCAAGCAAGATCGAGCAAACCGCCGACCTGTCCCTAATACAAGCACAGACACTATTCTTTACTTCAGCTGCAAGGACAAAGACAAAGGACAACAACACAAAAGATCAAAACATCATGTGAGTATGATCTTTCATATATATATTCTCCATCATACATTCAGCTATCTATTATGGGATACAATATGAACTCACAAGTGACCAGTTCCCAGGTGGCTCAATAGATGAGTTGTTAGAGCAGTGTGCACCACGATGGGTTCTTGTCCCGCTCAAGCCTGGATTTCTTTTCAGGCTTCTTTGCAACTGCTTAAGTTGTTTAATTCACTGTAATGATCACGCTCCAATTCACTATGGTGTCTATCAAACTTTGGAGGGGGCTGTCAGTCAAAATGAATGCTCTTTTGCCAGCAGTCTGCCATTACGTTACTCAAGGTACGATTCATTTCTTCTTCAAATGGCAATTGCTTAGCATTTTGGGTGTTACTGCTTTTTCAGTCAAGCTGTCAAGGAGTGTATCCATTATGCCACTTCTCTGTGTGAAGGTGTGCTTCGAGTGGGAACACTTGGCTGGCCCTTGGAGGTCTCTGCTTCTCACATTTCTCAACTGCAGTTTGCTGCATCTGTTGAAAATATACTGGACACTGCTGCACAACAGGTATGCGTATGACGAAAGCGGGATTTAGAGTCTTGCAGCCTCACCACTCAGCCACAAGTTAATCTGGATTGTTTTTTTCTTCATTTCTTAACAGGAGAACATTTCTCCATCATTTCTTCGAGGAAATGGAACTTTTTCTGTGGATCACACTCAGCATGACAGTGCTGTGTTAAACAAGGCATTAAGGTTTTGCCATAACCTTTATCATGTGGCATCATCAGTGGGAAAACATAAAAATAGTTTAAAAAGTGAATTGATTTCACTTCAGCTGGCAACTTTACAGCTTGCAAGGAAGCATCACAACTTTAGTCTTGCACAAAGGCTATTACTGAAACAGATTTCTTTGCTGGGGAATCCCGTCAAAATTCCACAAGATTTGAACTGCAACAAGAAACAGTATCTTGAGTCATTGATGGAGAGCTTGAACAATGCATCTCTGACCTCCACAAAACCAGTTGATGTGATGCAAATACAACGAGAGTGTTCAAAGTTAGCTTTTGCTCTGGGATACAATTCAGAGGCTGTGTATTTTCTATCTGACAGCATTTCTCAGTATGCAAACCTTGGTGATGTTGACTCAGATGTTGGAGAGCTGAATTCAAGGTCATTACTCACCCTTTCTAAGTGGCTGTTAAATGATCGCAAGCTTCTCACAGCTGTGACCAAGACCAATGGAAATGACCAGTCTATGGCAATGAAAATCGATACTCTGTGCGAGTTGGAAGCAAATTATGTGAGTCTTGGACACAGTACCCTCATCCCACCACAAGATGAAGCAGCAGATAGCTATTTGAATGCTTACACAATGCCTAGTGTGGCCTTTGGTGTGACTGACACAGAATCTGTCTGTGGACAGCTTCTGCACCTGGCCACCATGCAGTCACCAGATCTGAGTAAGGCATGGTTCAATTTGGCTGGATGGTGTTATAGGTGGGGAAGGAAAACTGTAGAGCAAGCCAGGTTTGTATGATAACTCAGCAAAAATTTCAATGGTGATATTTTACAGACTGTAGTAATGATACTTTTATATCAAGCATTAAGACTCCAATACAGTACACACCTTATCTGTGTTGTCTTGTAATGAATACAGGATGACATATGTAGTGCTGCATTATTGTTAATGTGTAAACTTAGATCCCAGTTGTGGGGTGCAGGCCTTCATGTACCATTACATCTCTCTCCTTTTTAATATTTTTATGGTTGGCAAATTAATAGATAAGTTAATAGACCTGTAATGTGGTCCAGGCCTTCACAAGCCATTACAAATACTTACTGTATGTATTTAAAAGGATGTATTTAAAAACTACTTTATAGTCCAATTTCTAGGCTGAAGTGAGCTTGTTTTCAGACTGATCTTATGATCACCATGCTCTTGTGTGTCGGGTGCTTGCAAACCCGTGTGGTCCTTTAATGAATGGGATTGCATGGATGCATGGTACTTATCCTTCAGCCATATTGTTTTCAGCTCAATGGGAAATGTTGATTTGCTACCAAAAGAAAAGGAGACAGTTCTTCAGAATCTACCACAGGTAAGTGGAGATCCTGACTTTGTTCTGTCTAGTTATGTTACTTTGTATTATTGTCTCTGTGTTAATACACAGTAATGGCCCTTTCGCTTATTGACAGGTTACTCATTAATAAGATTTAATATCGATTGCTACTGGTTTTTGTTTTGCATGAAACACTCTATGTGCAAGAGCTTATCCTTTGTGAAGTGACTAATTTGAGCACACGTTATTTAACGATTATTCGCCAAAGGCGAAGTAAATATTACCCAATATTCACTGAGCCTGAGGCGAATAACTGTTTTAGTATAATTTTCAGCTGTGAATATAAGAAAGTGCAAAACAACGAGCTAAAACATGATAAAAAGGCAAGAAAAGTTCTTGCTTAGCTTAGCAGCCGCACCTCCAAAATGTTATATTCACCGGGCAGCGCATTGAATATAACACCGAATTCTTATATTCACCAGTAGATATTGTTGTTTAAATGTATCCTTGGTTAAGTTTAGGTTCACGCAGCGACCAGGTGGACAATCAGACATAGTTTGATGCTTGTGCTCCGGTTTGAAGATTTAATGAATGTAACTTGCAACTTTTCTAGTTGCGTTTGAATTAAATCTTCAAACCACAGTAGCATCAAACTATTTCTGCGTATCGTTGGTTTATTTGATTTTATTTTATTTTATATTAACTGGTTTCTCTTTTATGGTCCATAGTTCCAGATTATGGTTACGAATCTGATTATAACGTGGACATTAAATCCCCTTTTATTTGTTTTCTAGACTGCTCGACCAGCTGAAGTAGAGTCAGTCCTCCTGGTACTGGGTCAGGTGCATGTAACAGCGTACTTTAACCAAGAGGAGGATATTGGCGAAGAGGATCAGGTATTGTTTTCTCTAAAAGAGCTCAGATGTTATCTTCCTTGTTTATGGGCATATTAGCCACTTTCCTGGTGGAGTTTGTTTCTCCAAAGCTTAATGAGCACCTTGATTTTTTGACAAGGTCCTAACTTGGTACTTTTAAGTGTGCTTTTATGTCTAAAACTTTTCAAAGGCTTTAATTTAATTTTTCTATCCCATTTTTCTCTGACATGCAACATATAAATTATTGAGTTTTTGTTTCACCATGCAGCTTTATGACGACGGAGTTGAGAACACCAAAAAGCAAGTTTTGACAGTCTGCCCTGGACTACAGGAAGCCCAGCCTCAATTGTTGGATAATCTGTTGGCTGTGTGGAGAGGTGTGAGGGACCGACTATTCAAACACTATCATTTTGCTGCCAAGGCATATTTCATGTATCTCAGAATGGGGACAGAGGTGAGGACAGTACTTATTACAAGGAAATGTATCACTCACAATGTGTCCTTTCTGGTAGGAAAGAGTGTATGGCCAAAGTTGAGATGCAATAAAAGACATCAGGCTTGCATTTCTTGAAAGCCCTGTAATGTTTTGGGTTTATTTAGTTTACTTATGGTATCACTATGTTGCAAAGAACAGGAAATGTTGCAACTTCTCAGATGCATGTCATACCACAACACATAGAACAGCTTAATGCACCAAAACTTAGAGACAGGGAACAAGATTTACAAAGAATGGCTTTTTGGTTAGTATTCAGGGTGTTCATTAGGCATCGGAGATCGGAGAATTCTCCGCCTACTATGCAGAATTCTCCGGCTAAATTTTGATGGCATGGCCCCCTAGAGGGGACCGAGCTTCGCTCGCTCTCTCACCATCTCCTGTTACTTTACACTATTCTCCTGCTACTACGTTTCTTAATGAAAACCCTGAGTATTGATTTTTTTTTAGCATTCGGTCATAACAGTTAATTGTTTTTCTAGAATTGTGATAGATCATCTGGTGCTATAAAGGATGAAGCAGTAACCAGCCACAGTTTGAAGAACAGTGATGATGACAGTAATGTTACAGCAACCTTGAGGCTGCTCCGTCTTCTTGTGAAACATGCCGGCGAGTTGCGCAGCGAACTGGAAGAAGGACTTGTAAGCATACCTACAAGACCTTGGAAAGGTATCTGCACTGTAATTATGACTTACTGTCCAGGGCTGTAATTTTAAAAACACAACCTGGCTGACTAAAAATGATTTTTGTCCCTTCAGGTAATCTTTTTTTAATTTATAACTTAACTCCTGATAACTTGAACCCTCTGTGAAGCTTTGAGTTATTGAATTAAGGTCTTATCAATTACCTTACTCTTCTTGTATTAGAGAGACATTTTTACATTATTACTGTTTTCAAATTTGATTGTCTTTTTTCCTATTATCAGTGAGCATCTTTTTGTTCCATCATAAGAAGTAGTAGACATGTAGATTAAACTTTGAAAGAGAAAAAGAAGCACATAATTTATGTTCAGTAGTACCAGAAGATGGTAAAATTGTTGACAAACTTAATCATTGTGATACCTTTCACAGCTCTGTCAGATTAAGATGTCTTTGAAACTGACAAATTTCAAGCACTCCAATTTATAGTTTTTTTGAAGGGCAATCTTTTGTCATAGACAAGTTGCTTCTACATTTATTATAGTGTACAGCTGTATGTGAGTTTTGTTCTTTATTTGCCTGTTACAGACATAACACCACAGCTGTTCTCGCGACTGAATCATCCTGAGAGCTATGTTCGACAGAGTGTATCTGAGCTGCTGTGTCGTGTGGGCCAAGATGCTCCTCATTTGATTGTTTACCCAGCAGTTGTTGGTTGCTCCACTTCCCTTCCAAAATATTTGCTAAACAAAGGCAAAGAAGGAGAAGGTAGGAACACTTTCTAGTGAACATTATCTTGCTGGAAAATTCTCTTTAGCACTGTGTTTAATAACATTCACTGGCATCTCAAAAATATGAAGTATTATTGCAACATTGTTACTGATTGTTTTAGAATGATTGCTGTGTTGTCATCCCTTCCTCTCAATCCCAAGGTGGTTGTCTGCTGTTAAATTGTTTTTCTATGGTAATTTACAAGGGCAAGACATTTGCAGCAAGAAGAACTTTCCTTATGGAGAATACATGTAGTTGCTGTACAATGCTCTTCATGATCAATTCTCTGTTTAATATTGCTCCTTGCTACTACAGGTCTTCTACCTCTCCTTGTGTCACATTCCACTGATTCATCGGCAGAAAGCAGTCAAACTCAAAGCAGTCAATCTGGCGAAACCCCCAACAAAACAGAAAGTGATGCACTAACCAGCTGCTACCAGACCATTGTGGAGTCTATCAGAGCTCACAATCCCCAGCTGGTCTCTGAATTGCAGGGATTTATCATGGAATTGCGCAGAATCACCCTACTATGGGAGGAGTTATGGCACGGATCTCTCATGCAGACTCATCATGATGTGACACGTCGACAGCAGCAGCTTGAGGAAGAGATAAAGAGGGTTAATGGTAACCAAAATTTGAGCAATCAGCAGAAGGCGACGCTGATCAGAGAGAAGCACATTGCTATCATGAAACCAGTGAGTGCTCAAAATTGAATTGTTAAATGTCTCTTACATGTAAGGCCAACTTACAGTGATTTGTGGGAAGTGTTTTTCCCACATTGACTGGAACCTACAACCTTTCAAAGTGTGGGAAATATTTAGGTCTAATTGACCCTTTTTGCTCTTAGTGAGCTTCCTTATATGACTGAACTGGACCAGGATTGAGACACTTATGTGCTCAACTCAACTCAACTCAAAACCTGTACTGAACTTGACTGTACAGCTATTTATTCCAGTGTAACAAAGGTTGGCCCAAGCTGTTGTCTGCTGCTTTTGAAATCAATGATGAATTTTTGCAGTGTGGTGTGGCTAATGGGGATAAATTATGTGGGACCCATGTCTTGGGCCAATGTAACAGCAGAACTTTCAGCCCTTAAAATTTCTCTTTTGTTAGGTTGTATTTGCAATTGAACAGTTGAGCAAAATCACAAGCCAAGAAACTGCCACACCCCATGAGCAGTGGTTTCAGATGTCATACAGTGCTGCCATCAAAGGAGCCATTGAGGCTTTGCAGAGTCCACCTGATCCCACAGACCACAGATCCAGCTGGGAACCATTTAAACAAGTAAAACTCAAACTTTATATTATTTTAGTTATTGTTCATCATAATCCTTTAAGCTCCAAAATTCCTATGGTTGTTCTAAGTTGTATACTCAACAACTGTGTTGCTAAGTGGAGGTAGGGTGTGACGGAGACATCCAGGAGCTGGCGAATCCTGGCAGCCCAGCCATGAGCCCCCACAGGACATGGAAGACCAAGGGTTTCAATAGAAGCCGGTTGCCAGTGGTATACCACTGCCTACTTGGCCTCTCACTGCCGGCTAATTTGTCTTTTTTTCACTAAAAATCCTGTTATAAACTTGTCAAACTGCCACCTACAAAAGGCTACCATGGACAGCTATTTTCAAAAGTTAGTGAAACCCCTGGAAGACAGTGGGAAGTGGAGGGAGAGAAGGAGGGGGGGGGGGGGGGG
>BLFK01001094.1:910971-930291 GCA_014634185.1 Astreopora myriophthalma
GGGTGACTGCTTAATGCTCAAGAAAAAAGTTCTCTCTTTCCCCCACAATGCAAGAATTCTGCTCTTCAAAGAGTGAGCACAAGGAATCGTGATATATTGGCCAATGTAACAAAACCACTGACAACACCTGACTAGACTGTAGGCATTCCTTGTTGTAAATGTTCTAGAATTGGTTTTAACTGCATTTGTAATGGTACGTGTTGAAAGCATTTTTTTTTTAATTATTTATTTATTTATTTATTTTTTTACATCTGTACCATAACAGTTGCTTCAAGCACTACAGGCCAGATCTCAGAAACGTTCAGCTTATGTTCTTCGTATGGATGAAATTAGTCCTGCACTGGCAAAGTTGAAAGGCTCTGCTGTTTACATGCCAGGCCAGACTCATTTCAGTGGAAAGGTACAGTATTTATGATTTGTAATTACTTGAGACTCCATGTTATATTAACAATGTAACAAGAGATTCAAGATTTCTCATTTAGAACTTCAAGGCATAGTCTTACAACAGTCCGTGAAATGCTTGTTGTGTATTCAAATGAACATGTTAGCCTCCCAGTTTTTCCTGATCTGAAGTTTTTGCTATGATGTGATGGTGAACAGGACTAATTTGTGTGTACAGAAACACAGATATTTTATTTGATGACATGAGCTTCTCATGCTAAATTGAAAGGGACTGTACCTGTTGATGTATTTGTACAGATTGTTACCATTGACTCAGTAAGCGTTGAAGTCAATATATTGCCAACTAAGACCAAACCCAAGAAACTGGTATTTGTTGGATCTGACGGGCAGAGGTAAGAAAATTGTTGTTTTTGCATTGAAGTAAATGCCCTTGGTAGTTAACTGAGATCGTACCCCAAGGATTCTGCTGAAACACAGAATATTTTTCTCCTGCTTTCTAGGTACACTTACTTGTTTAAAGGACTTGAAGATCTTCATCTTGATGAAAGAATCATGCAATTTCTGTCCATCTGTAACAACATGTTTGCGAGGGTTGACAGGTAACATTTTTTGGTTTGTAAACTAATTATTGCATTCAAGGTACAGTGTATATCACATGTGAACAGTATCTGTGATACTGAGGTAAACATTTGGATTCCTCTTTGGAATGTCTAACATTTAAATTTCTGAGCTGTAAATAGCATGTAAGGTAAATGAAATGTCTTTTCCATTCCCTTTACAGCCACAGGTATCCCCTGTTTTGTGCTCGTCACTATTCTGTCACCCCACTTGGTCCACGATCAGGTCTAATTCAGTGGGTGGATGGTGCTGTCCCCATCTTTGCCTTGTTTAAACGCTGGCAGCAAAGAGAAGCCTTGGCTGTTGCTCTGGTCAAGTCTACACAGGTTTTAGTGTTTCATCAAAATCTTAGTAGAAGTTAGTAGCGATATAATTGTGCACTAGCTGAAATTTTCTAAATTTGTTTAGTGATTGCTCACCAAAATTTCCTTTTGGCTCTCTTAGTGTAATGCACTCTATGTATCTTTCTATATCAATGGCTAAACGTTGAGCCTTGTGACTTAATATTACAGGGTGCAAACCAGCCTCCACCTCCTCCAATGAAGCCAAGTGAACTGTACTACAGCAAAATCACTCCTGCCTTAAAGGAGAAGGTAAGAGCTTGTGTAGTAGTACACTGTATGATATTTGGACAAATGACAGCTTACTTCAGTCAATCTGACAAGTACTTCTGTTGTGTGCATTGTTCACTGGAAGGGTATCACTGACCTGTCCAACAGACGAGATTGGCCGCTTACTGTGTTGAGACAAGCACTTGAGGACCTCATGAAGGAAACTCCTAGTGATTTGTTGGCAAAGTAAGTGACCTATCAGTTATGTAGTTTCTATGGATTGTTTTCATGTGATATCACGGCAGCCATGTTGGTGGACGAAACCAATCCACTGGAAAACGAACTCTATTTGTTTTTTGGCAAAATGCTGGTGTACAATTTGTCATTTCTCGTTGTGTTCAGGGAAATCTGGTGTTCTAGTACAAGTGCTGCAGAATGGTGGCAAATGACTCAAAGCTATGCTCGCTCTACTGCTGTCATGTCTATGATTGGCTACATCATTGGATTGGGTGACAGACATTTGGATAACATGTTGGTGGATTTCACTACAGGAGAGGTAAGACTATAGTCTTAATGCAGTGAACTACTTTCAGTCGCCAATTCTTGTGCTGGGACAGACTGATTAAACCTCAGCAGTCTTACAAGTGTATTTAGATTTCTGAACATAGAGAATCTCCATTGCCATAAATGGAGCTCTTCTTGGTGTTCACCAGTTCATTTTATTTGTTTTTGGTAGGTTGTTCACATCGACTACAATGTATGCTTTGAAAAAGGTAAAGGACTGCGAGTTCCTGAAAAGGTTCCATTTAGGATGACTCCAAACCTTGAGACAGCTCTAGGAGTGACTGGAGTAGAGGGTGTGTTTCGTCTATCTTGTGAAGAGGTTTTGAAGATTCTGAAGCAAGGCCGTGAGACTCTGCTTACCCTGTTGGAAGCATTTGTGTATGACCCCCTGGTGGACTGGACAACAGCAAATGACACTGCTTTTGCCAGTGCATTCTATGGGGGTGGGGCAACAGGTGTTACAGATAACAAAGTGAACAAGAAAGAGATGGAAAGGGATGTGACACAAAGCTTATTTTCTTCACGAGTTGCAGAGATGAAAGTCACTTGGACACACAACAAGTAAGATAAGAACTTTGTTATCTTTGTTGTTTTGAATTCAGTTGTTGTTCAGCTGATAACCAGTCAGACATCCACTCAGTATTTCTCATATAATTACGGCCAAATGTAAAGTTGAAATATTATTCATCTCCATATTATCCAGGGATGAACTGTTGTCAGGCATGAGTAAGCTAGATGAGCAGTTGGACTCCTACCTGGGGTCATTCAAACAGTTAAAATCTTTGGACTTATCTTCTGAGGAGCTTAAAGATCAACAGGAGACTCTGCAGGTGGCTATTGGGAATCCACAACATCCTCTGCATTCAATACAGGCCAAGTAAGGAGAATGAGCCTTTAAAAAAAATTCGTCAATAGTCATTATTAGCTATGGTACATGTATATTCATGTGATGAAGAAGTTGATGTTTTGAGCATCGGGCTGTTGTTTGAGTGAATCTAAAAAAAAATCATCGCTTTTGTAAACTGCTCTGTATGCATTTTGTTTTAGGTATAACTGTGTTGAAAATTCATGTGATATTTGGTATATGTAGCACTATAAATTAAGGCATCCAGTCGGAATGAATTGGGAGGGTAGAGTTAATTTGGACTGGGAAAAAAACAGAGAAACTATGATGCCTCACCACATTGTCTAACTCAAAGGTTTGATGAAAAGAAGAAGCTGTTGGCTGATCATGATGCAGTCTTGCAAACCATCACTGAGAAACTGAATGAATGTCAACAGTGGCAAGTCCAACACAAGGTATAGGAGCCTTTCACCTTGCATTAACCAAATTGGCCCCGGTCATAGCAAGACCACTTTCTCGGTTAATCCAATTAATGAACTGTGTTATTTGTATTTAGGCTGCTATTCAGACAGTTCATGGGCCAAAGCTGAGCTCTCTCACTGGAGAACTGTTGCAGCCACTTGATCTAGGTAAAGAATTGTGAACAGACGTTGTTATAGTTTTGGGTGTTTTATGTGATCAAACTTCACTCAAAACTTTTTTTTGTTTGTTTGTTTGTTTTTCAAAATGCTGTTTTTAGGTCCCCCAAGTTTTGCTCCAGCAATCAGTTTCCTTCAAGGTGCAGGACAAGGCCACACTGTAAACCAGGTAAACACTAACCTAGGCTAAACTTTGAGGAATATTGCAATAGGTAGCAGAATTTCTCATAATAACTACATTTGGAGATCATCCAAGGCAACTCTTTCTTTTTACAGTGTGAACAGCTTGAAACCGAATTATCAGGGCTGCTCCATCAGCGACGCACCATGTTCCGTTCATGCCTTGATTTACTCCACACTTATGCCACTGTGACATCACTTGTAAGCAATTTTCATTAAATGAATGGTAGTCATTGATCTTTCTGACATGTAAAATTTTGTGCTTTGGAGTTCCATGTAGGATGAATGTTCTAATATAGAGACAAAAAATACTTTTTTTTGCAGTTCCCATCAGATTATGTTCAGCAGAATAGAAGTTTTGAATGGCAGAGTTGGCTTCAGTCCTTGCTGGATGATTCCTCAACAAAAAAGTACAGTCTACTGTTTTAGAAGTCTCTATTACCTCAGTTCAGCCATCACTGTCAAATAATTTACTCTGCAGACTCTTTGAACCATGAACAACAGGTGCTTTCTTCTAATTTGTTTTTAATGCTGGTAAACTCTCTCCTCCTCCTACTGAGATACAGCATGCCTGCAAAAATAAGGTCTGCACACAATGTTTCAACAATGGGGAAAAAACAGTGACTGTTCATGGTTTGAGTGTCTGCCCTGTAAGTGAACTTAAACTGAACCCCTGCAATCAGTAAACTGTGCTAATTTTTAGAATATCTGTTGTGGATTAAATTTTTTCTTGGTTTAAAAATTTTAAAACCAGTTTGACGTTTATTCACCATTGTCTTAGATTCAACACCATATTCCATTGTGCCGTATTAATGAATATAAGACAATGGAAAATGAAAATGAAACTGCTTTAAAATAATTTTGAACCAAGGAAAAATTAAACCTCGACATATCCACCTTACAGAAGAATACTGAACTGCCATGTTCAGGACAGGAACATTGATACTTTTAATTGGTTTCCTTTCCTAGTTGCCAAGCAGTCCTTGAGGCAAGTGAAAAAATGCACAGTAAACCAGCGATGGTCAGTCCTGTGTCTCTAGTGGTAGTAACTGGATTCATTGCCATGGAGGTTAAACTACAGAGCAGCCTAACTGACCAAAATGCCAAGTTTATTAAGGTTAGATGCCGTTTTAACTTCCCAATTCACCCTATATTCACCCTATATTCAAAGTTGTTTAACTTGTATTTTTAGTTTTCTGAGCGACGAAAGCAAGAAAGTGTGGAGACAGCATTCCTCAGCAAGGCAGTGAGTGAAGCCTATGCAGCACTGAAGAAGCACATTACAGGTAAGTTACAGTTGATTGTTTGAATTTTCAGATTTTCTTTCGTGGCATACACTGATAGGCATTTTGATTTTTTTTTCCTTCAGGGAAGCAGCCCACATCATTTCGTTGTCTTGCAAGTTTTCTGATTTCAGCTTTGTGTACTTTGAATAAGAGGTGCTTAGCAATGGAAAACACAGCAAAAGGTAACAAAGAGAAGAAATTTGCTCCCTACAATACACTGTCACCTCCTTTGGCAAATCACTGAAGTTATAACAGTTTTTTGATGCTGTTTCTATGTATTCTATTGGGCGGTAAATATTTCAAATGTTTGATCTATATAACAGTCAATGTTAGCTTTAAAAATAGACAAACTGTGTGTTGAACCAGGCAGACTTGTTTACACGAAGTTAGTGATTTTGTTTTGTTTGTAATTAGTTGCCAAGGATAGGTTATCTGATCTGACGTCTAGAGAAGGAGACTGGTTTCTTGATGAGCTTTGTTCCATGAGTGGCAATGTCAATCAGCTGCTCCTGTTGCTGAAGGATCACCCCATGGTGAGTGAGTGACATGAATTGCAAGTTAATGTGCATTACTAAAGCAGATTGATCAATCATTCTGCTACGGTAGTCATCATCATCACAATCATAGCTTTATTTGCCCTCGGATTTTAGAGTAGCTTTTGTAGATAGCATATCCAAGCATTACCCACCCAACCATGAGATTACACACACAAAGGCCAGACCACAACACTGGGATCTACGTCCCCTACTCTTTGCAAACAGTGTGTGGGCTTTTTAATGTCCCACAAAGTTATATACAAACAAGGGTTGTGAGAAGAAGACTAGAAAGTCTAGCCATTTGCAGTTGTCTAAGCAAAGGCAGCACATTCTCTTCAGTTATTTTACGACCCTCAGAGCTGGTCTGGCCAGGATTTGAACCTAGACCTCCCGCACCAAAGTCGAGTGCTCTTCCAACTTAGCCAACTGCTCAGTGGTTAGTCATGCATAGACAGCCTTCCATGTGGGTAGTTACATCTTTTAGAGGGGATTCTAATGCATATGGTGAAAAGGAACCCTGTCTTTGAAAAAGAGTGTGTGAACATTCCATTAATCCATGTTTCTGTTAGTATTTACCAGTATACTGTAGTATTTGACAGACTATTGGTACATGTGCTATTGCAGTAGCTAAATGGCAACACTTTTTTGTTAACAGGAGGTGAAGGAAGATCAGCAAGCCTTACTTAACCAGGCCCTCAATTCTATGAAGGCTGTTCTGGGAGTGCAGAAAGTGTTTGTAGCTTTGCAGGTACAGACAGACTTACCGGTACCTTAGAATGTTCACTGCCACTCTAAACAACCTTGGCAGATAATGGGGCCATATTACTGAGTTTCTTCCACACCTTCTAAAGCACACAAAAATGTAATAATTTGCAAGTTGGGGTTTACTCCATAGGAACTGATGAGCAACTTCAGGACAATCATTGTCCCAGAGGCAATGAAAAGCATCTATGCAGAAGATCCTTCTGTGTTTTCCATGGTTCAGCAGCTGCAGTCTGTAGCTTGTTCACAAAAGATGACGCTAAGAGAACTTGCTGAGAACATCGAGGCTCAGCTCCTGGATGGCCATGCAACAACAGAGGTAGGAGTACAATGATGTCACAAAGATTTTGAATTAGGTTTTGGAGATGAGTAAAGTGGATATCTGTTGTGTTAGTGGAGAAAGGTATGGCACATGGTCAACGGATACTTTGGGTGCATTTTTTTGGCACTATTTCTGAATAAGAATAGACGGAATGGTTGGTGTACGTGTTTTGAGGGACTTATCCCGTTTGTGGAATGAGTGGAATAAACAGAATACAGCCTACTTGAAAAACACAGATTATGCATTTTGGGGGGGATTATTTTGGCACCAAAATCATGCACGGCCGCCAAATGTCACTCTTAGTCATGTCCAGACTATTCCAAGTGTTAGTTCTCAAGTCACCTCTGCAAGAACCATTCCATTTTCAGAATACGCATTTTTTTGGAAAACCTTATTCCTGTTATTCTGTTAATCCTAAACTGGAATGGGACTAAACAGAATAGTCCCAAAAAAATGCACCCTTTGTAAAGAGATGCTAGGGCAGTGTGAGACCCAGGGTTAAAGACATCCCAGGTGAGGTCATAAGGTTCATTCTTTTAGTGGCTTGTTGCTGTGTTGTGATGATGCTGATAACAGTGCTAATAATAAGAATGATGACGATGCAACAAGACTGGTGGGGTAGTTTACTTCAGGGAGATAACTGATGGCAGAATTATTGAGCCAACGTGTGTAGACTTGGTATAATTTTATTGGAAATTGTTGCTCTTTATTTTATTGGTAATCTTTCTTGTATCCTTTGTCTAAAGGAACATGGTACTGAAGAAGCTGATGCAGCAATCCAAGAGTTAAGTGTTCAGTTTGAGAAGCTGTTACAAACTAACAAGACAGCTGGCTCTGATTCAGGTGAAGAAGCAAAATTATCACTCAAACATCATGTAATGTAGGGTGCTAAAGGTTCTGACCTTGTGTAACCAACAAAGTGATTCACAAGAATAATTCTTGGGACTTCCGATGCGCTCATTGAAACACTAAACCTTATAGTAGAGAGGTTAATCATGTACGTAATTGCTTCATTTAAATAGAAGTTTCTTTATGACTTACTTTGCCCAGGTGAGGACAATAGTAGTTCCATGACATCAGGACAGATGTTGCTCGCTGGCTTCAATGGACTCTTTACTAAAGTGGCCAGTGAACTTTCAGATATGTTTGCTACTTTCAAACAAGTCCACTTTGGCAAGCATGAACTGAAATTCGACTTCGTAAGAGATGCACAAGATCTTCAGGTACGAGCTTCCCATAATTTTAACATAATTATTATTACGGTAAACATTGTCCATTGCTTTTCCTGTTTGTTGTTGTTGTTGTTGTTGTTCGTTTGTTTGGTTTTTGGCTAACAATTCAGCATACAGTGCAGAGAACAGGTCCTTACCCCTCTGTTGTTTTTTCATCTTGTTGTGTGCAGCTCATAAATGGTGCAAAAAATGCTGATCTTCTTGGCAAGCTGTTCTTTCTTAAAAGGTTGGAGGTCATTGTCACTTTCTTCAATAGCTGTAGACTGGCGACCCTCTCGTTGAAAGGTATCCGTACAAACTCTTAAGTTGAATGTGCATACACGTACACTGTAATTTGCAGAAGTTTATTTTATGTTATGATTTAGTTTAGTTTAGTTTATTTAGATTCCTCACAAGAGCTACAAATAATCTGAGTCATGTTGTATTACTACAAAGAAATTAACAGGCAGAAAAGAAAGGGGGGAAGGGAAAGAAACGAATTTCTCTGACTTTCTTTCGAATTTCTCTGACTTTCTTTAAAAAATAAAAACTATTCGACAACTGCAAACTATCCGACTACTCGACAATTCCAAATCATCCATCTGCTACGAAACTATCCGACTGCTGACTTTTTAAATAATACTGAAGACTTATATAACATCTTTTACTATAGGCTCTAATTGCCCTTTGTTTGGCCTTCCCAAGTGGGACAGCGCTAATGAGCATTTTCAACTATCTAACAGTTTCTTTAATGCCTGCACCACAACAGTTAGAAACCACAAGTCTTTGGGGTGTAGGACTCGCTGAACACTTCTTCCATGTCAGCCTTGGTTTGGCAGGAGAAAAAGACAACTTTTCATAAAAGCTCAAGTGTCATTTTAGTTGTGGATGAGTGAAATGACGACATGTTTGGGAAATGTTAAGAACCTTTGTCTGCCATGGAAACCAGAGTGTTGGCCCAGCCAGGGTTTCGAACCTCTGCACCAAAGTCCAGGTCTCTTCCAACTAAGCTAACTGGTCATTGTTAAAGGTGACGCCTTTGTCATCAGCAAGCGGGCAAAAAACCAGTCAGTCTTGTTCAGTCTACAATAGAGCTCATGTATAGCTTGTTCATCTGTTTATCAAAGGTTTTTGCACTGTTTCAGGTGAGGTCACCCCAGCAAAGAAGTCCGGAGCTGTCAACTGTGTAACTGAACGTTCAAATAACTTGTTTGAGAATGCAGAAAGCATGCATGGGGAGACAAAGACTTGGAACCCAGATACTTGCTATAGTGAAGATGACCTTGCCGTGCATGTTAAGCATTTCATTGCAGATTGTGTGCAACAGTGTATTATGGGCTTGCCATCACAGGCTCTGGCTGCGGTGATTATTGTGTTTGCTTCTATTTTGGGAAGCAAGAATGAGAAGGAGAGTGTTAACGAAGAGGGGCTTGTTTCTGTGGAGGAGTATTGTAAGAAGGTATGTACCCATGACTTGTAAACAGTTCACTTCTTGAATAGCAAGTTCAAGGCGGTGGACAAGAATTGATTCAGCAGCAAAACTGTGTCATAATCCGTTGCAAGTGGTCAACTTTGTTCATTACCATAGCACTGTGCAGTGCAACAATCTTGTTTATTTGGCTTTATTAAAAGTGTCATTTTGTTGTGCAAGGTTGTTGATGCTAATGTGTCCAGTGGTCTCATAAAAGCAAAACAGCTGTCACAAATCAGCAGCTTGACCAGTGCTTATGATGTTGCTTGGAGAAAGCATGATTTTGCCAGGTATCTTATTGTAGTTTCTTTGTGGTTTTGTGGGGTTCTTTTTTGTTTGTTGTTTGGCATTGTTGTCACCTTTTGATCCAACTCAAACATATTGAAACCTGCGATAAATTAATGAACCCTGACTTTCACAGGCGTCTGGATAACAATATGAACATTTACAAAGGTGTTGTACAGAGAGCCCAACTTCAACTTGCACGATTCCAGGTGACGTTACTTTCTAGGGCACTTACACTGTAAGAATATTTGGTATTGTTGTTGTTGTTCTTGTTGTTGTTATTGCTGTGATAGTTATTAATTTGTATGATTGTGTTTGTACTCTGTCAGTGGCTGTATGAAGATAATTTGCTGCAATGCCCCTTGAGAGGGAACAACATGATCTCACCGGCAAGGGCAACTGTGATGGCCGATCTCAAAAAGCGTGTCCAAGGTTTGATTCACATGGACTCGGTTATTAAAGGAGTGGAGGAGAAGTTTGGTACACAGGAATCCAGCATTGAGCAACGGCTCAAGTGGGCAGCTGGAGCCAATCCAGCTCTGAACCCAGTGCTACAGAACTTTGAGCAGGCGTTAGCTGCAAGAAAGAAGCTTTTGACGGTTAGTTGCATGTTGTTTTGTAATACTGTTAAAATTGTTAGTTGTTTTGATCCAGGATTTATGAAACAGTTTTAGCTGTGTAAGACAAAGTGTAGGAAAATTCAGGCAAGTTGGTTGTGATTAGTTGAAAAAGTGGTACATGATTTTTTGACCCTTAAAAGCATAGTAAAGCAAAACCAAGGTATTCTGCAATTACTGTTAACATTCAAGTGAAAATGCTTTTTCGTATCTTTAAAATACTATAGTTATGCAGGTGATGACTTCTGTGCATACAACCTTACTTTACACATGTTCACCCTCTCAGCTTTTGCTGTCTTGGCAAACAGTCGATTTTCATTTTGAGGTCCTCATTAATTTTATGACAGATGCTGTTTTCAGAATGGGATTGCTAACAAAGGGCCTGGTACAAGAAGTCCATGTTGGCAATCAGGAAGTTACTGATTTTAGGTGGGCCTTCTTCTTAGCGTCTTTAGAATGTATTCCATAAGTTGGTTATTTCTCTTGTTTATAGGTGGAAGGGAAACATTCCTCAGAAATCTGTAACTTATCAAATGCCATCCTACACTGTGAAGCCCTGCGCACTCACACTGCTGATGCTGTAGCAATAGATAATGTGATGACAGCCTTGGTAAAGAGGTAATTTCCTTAGCTGACAGGTTTCCTTTCATTTTCAGTTGTTTTCAGTTGAAGGTTGCTAAACTAAGCAACGTTGGCAGTGAAAATTATTAACCAGTTGATCAGAAGTTGAATCAGGTGCATGTAGCTGGCACTAAGATGGGGAAAACTTGTGCAAGCAATTCATAGTTGATTTTGATTTTAGTGGTGACTGGATGAGAATGGAGTGCACATGGTGTTTTTGACCAATTTACAATATGGAGAAATGAAAGGGGAAAAAAGCATAATTACTGACGGGTATAATCTACTGAAAACCCCACAAACCACTTTAATTTCAGTTATCCTTTCCCATGAAATTCTGATTTCAAGTTAAGTATCTATTTGTTGCATGATTTTTTTCAGATGTAAACAAAGCTCAGTAGAACTTGAGAGTTGCACAGAAAAGCTCCATAATGTAGCCGAAGTGGCAAAGAAAGTGAAGGTATCTTATCCACCAGAGGCTCCCATCACACTGGACTGGATGAAGCACAAGTTAGAGACTGTTGGCCAGGAGGTGGCTTCCATCAAAACTCGGAAATCACAGACATTCCAGGCTATTACAAGTATCAGGGTAAGTTGCAGAACTGTTCTTCTCCATTTGGTAATTTTGTAAATTTAGTGGGGGCTGATTTACATGGTACACTTTTGCTTACAACTGTCATGTGATTTCTTCTGCGTGCTGCTTGCGCCATGCAAAAAAATGCGTACAACTCTTGCTATTGAACGCAGACCATGCTTACGATTGTTTTTGTTATGTACATGACAGTCTTAAGCAAGTTGTAGGTTTGACTTACACGAACAGTTCATGCCGTAGGCCTGTCGTAAGCTTGTTGCATGCAACAAAGCCGTAATGTGTAAATCGGCCCTTAGATAGAGTCATTATGTCGTCACTGTTCTCTTGAAAGGATTCCATCAAGTCTCAGGCAGGTGCAGTGAAATCAGTAATGGTCTCCCATCAGCAGCTCATTGGAGAAGTGAAATCCATGCTGACCACGATGGCAAAGGTGAGGCTGCCTTTAAGTTGAAGAGTCTTAAGCTGGTGACACATGGTTCAACATTACACAACATTTTTTGCTCAACAAATGTTGAACAATGTTGCAGCAACTTGTTGAATGGAATAGAGCTTGTCTCGATTTTGTTCAACTGCATTCAAGAACCTTCAACATGTTGAATGGCCTGTTTCAACATTCAACATGGCATAACATACATACTGTTCAACATTTATTTTCCAAGAAGCTGCAACATTTGTTGATGAACAGGTGTTGAACCGTGTGTCGCCGGCTTTGGTCTGTGTCTTACTTTGTTATTGACAGTAACATTGTAGAATCACAGGAGCTCATGTTATCTCTGTGTATTTTAGGATGAAGAAGCTGCAGAGTCCCGTCCTGCCAAGCTGTTTATTTCCACACACAACCGGCAATCTGAAGAGTGCTCGCAGCTTATAAAAACCCTCCTAGCAGGTACCTGACATTGACTGTTGTCATATTAACCTGCAAAATGATATAAAAAACTTGACATTGATTGACAGTGGATTTGTAAACTCTTCCTTATAGTTTGCTCTGGAAAGATTAGTGAGGCAAAAGACAGCATGGAGGGCAGTCTGAAGGAAGTAAAAGCTATGGTCAAGTCTATCAAATCTCTTGTGCAGTGGTGAGTTGTATTTGTTTGTTCGTCCGATGGTGAGATGTGAGAGCCCACCCTTCTACAAGCTTGTACTGGTATATTTGACAGCATTATTGACCACAAAAACAGGATATTTTATTTCCCTTATAAAATAACCCTTGAGGGAGACCTTACTTTGCTTTTAAAGTTTTAGAAAACTGGCTGTAAAAGAATCTGTGTTTGGGTATGTGAATATAGCGTTATTTATATCTTTTTAGGGTACATGATCACCTTGTATCGCTGGCTTCTCCTCTTGTCCCAGATGAATCTGGTTCCAGTGGCGGAAAAACACCAATCGCTGCTCCTCCACCAACCTTTGCATCAGGTGATGATTACCTTGTATATGTTGTGGTTTATATGTAACCTTGGAATAATATTCCTATCCAGTTTATGTTATTTTCTGCTGTTCTCAGTTACAGCGGGAATTTTGTTTTGCCACCAGCTCACATGTTCAGCACATCTTGACAATCATTTTAATCAACCATTTCAACCAATTTCTGATATGGTTTTAAAACTTTAGTGGCCAAAGCAACCAAAAAATGTCTTCTTCCTTAAGTATAGTTGTCCAACTTTTTATAGCCACTCCAAGCTTTGTTTTCCTTTGTTATAACAAGTCTCTTTAATTTCAAAGCTCTTCGCCAAGGAAGCAGTTCCAGTGTACAAGGAAGTAAGGACTGTGTGGTGTCAGATGTTGGATCTCCTCATCCTGTCATCCTTCAGCGAGATACATCTGCCAGCCCATCAGGTGCTGGCTCACCAACAGCCTCGGCCAGACATATGGCAGTGGCAAGCCCAAAGCGGCTTTCAACAGCTAATCTTGCTCGAGATCCTAGAACTGGCAAAGGTACATTGATATTTGTTATATTTGAGAGTAAGACTAGAATGACTTGCTTGTTCTGCAGACAAGGAAGAAACAGAAAAGTCATTGGAACTTTATCTGAGATGCCCTAAGAATGATTTTGTGACCATTCCATGATGGGGCATAGGGTCAAGGGTCAAAACCCCTTTACAAGGTTATGCTGTAAGCATGATTATGGCATTACAGTGTTTGTTCCACGATCTGGTCTTACTGTCCCAGTATTACAGTATTTGCCCTGGAATCTGAGTTTATGCAATTTCATTAGCTTGCAGGATGGGTGATATTTGGTTTTCTACGCTTTCCAATGATATGAACCATTTGTAAGGTTTGGTGAGCAAAAATAGAGAATTGACTTGAAAAGAAACTTTTGTCTTCTTGTTTTCAGCTCTCCAGGAACGCAATACATATGCAATCAGTGTGTGGCGACGAGTGAAATCCAAGCTGGATGGTAGAGACCAAGACAATAACAAGAAAATGTCCATTGCTGATCAGGTTAGTCTTTTTATCAGTTTTTTTTTTCTCTAAGCACACTGACATTGTACCAGGGTCTTGTCTTAGTTCATTTTGTGTTACCTTGACATCAAATGCTAGTTGTTGTGGTCTGGGGGAAAAATTAGGTTTCATTTTGTAGGGAATATTTGGGGCATCCTGCAACAAGTCCAGCAAATTCTAAATATGGTAAAAAAAAAAAGTTAGCAAGCTTTTTGCATGCCTGGCCATTTACAGTATATAAATAATTTCTGGCTGGTGAAAAGTCAAGGGATTTTTCTTATCTAGCTGAGTGGCAATCCTGCATTGTGTCATCTGTTTCTTTTTTTTCCTTTTTCCTTTTCATTTAGGTTGATTTTGTGATCCGTGAATCACGGAGCCTGGATAATCTGAGTCAGATGTATGAAGGATGGACTGCATGGGTGTGAAGTAGTACTGAAGAGAACAAGTGAACCTGTTCCTGCACAGTACCATCAGCTAAGCAAGGCCCATCTCAGGCATCTTAGTGGCATCGCACTCAGCAGGCCGTAAGGCGGAAAGCATTACTAAGGCTACATACTGGCATGAAGCTAACAACAGCATTTATTTAATAATGCCGACCGCAGGCCATCAGAATTATGTTAACGATGCTTACACGATTCAGAAGGATTTTGTAATGGAAGTACTCCAGTATGGTCTGGCAGCCTGGAATTTTGTTTTTGTTTTTGTTTTTGGCATTTTTATTGCCTGTGCTAAGGAAAACTTCACATACTAAATCGCCCCTTCTGTGTCGGTAGCATATTGGTTGGTAGCATATTTGCTAGTATGGCAGAAGTCGAGAACAAAGCTATTACTCTATTACCATGTAAAGCATTGTTGCAAAGTTGATGGATTGCTCGCTCACTTTGGAAGAAAATTTTGTAGATTTTAGAGCAAGCAGCAACAATTTCAAACTCTCTTCCTGTAAGGTAGCTACCCTTATCATAATGAAGTGAAAATGGGTTAATTTATCTTACGAAGCTACCAGCAAGTTCGGCTATCAAAAAATGAAACCGTAGTTCAAAACTAAATGCTATTTTCCGTGGTAAAAGTAGCTTCTTGTGAGCTTGTGAGCATAACCAAGTATCTTATCAGCACAAGTGCAGTGTTCCTTGAAGAACATTTGTGTCAACATTTAGAGAACAGCACTAAATCCTAACATAATGACTGCATTATTGTCGTCATTTTCAGGGAAAGCATTCCTCTTGTTGTGATTTATTCTTCTTTCCTGTTTGACCAGGGTGTCTGTCATAATTTTTTTGTGTGTTGCATGAAAGTCACTTTCTCAATATTTTCCCTCAGATTTGTATGTGGTGGTTGAGTGATAGTGTCTTGATGTTATCGTTTCAAGACCTGTTCAATGTCCATATTGCTTTTGATGATGTGGTTATATTGAGCTGAACTTGACTGTGAATGTAATTCATAATTCATAATTCCTTTGGTTGATGTCTAACTGGTGATCTGTTTACTATGCACTGCTTCAGGATGGCAGTGAAGAGGCACAATTTTTGCAGAATAAGAGTTCAGTTAATCACAGAGCTGAAGTTAAGCCTGCCAGCATTTGTGGGCCAGTTACAATGTCTTATTGTTTTTGCACTGATATTTTGTTGGCAGCTGCTATTGCTCATTAAGCTGATTGTAGAGCAAACTGTTAAAACTGGATTGCAGTCAAGCATTTTGGAAGCTGTTAAAGTTGCTGGGTTTTTGTTTGGACGGTTTCTAGATTTTCTTTTTACATGGACAGGGTGCTAATTAGCAGGGTATAGTTGGTCATCCACAGAAAGCAGTATGGACCTTGTTCGATATTAATTTGAATTTTCATTGATTTCTTATTGTTGTCTGAGTTAGTTTATTGTTAGCTGTGAAGGGACAAAACGTGTTCAATGTATTTACACATTCTGATAGTGTTGTTGAAATAATGCACAATTTGCCAAATATGTGCTAGATAAGAGGTAGTTTCATATATCGGAGGCAAACATTCTCAGTGTGAATACCAATATTGCATTTTGTATTTGACCTCCCGAGGCTGGTTTGAAAGGAACTGACAACACAAATATGTCTTCAGCTTAGTTTTTTTACAACTGAATGTATTCCACAATAAAAAAATTTCAGTACTGATTCAGGAGATTGATGAAAATTGTTTAAAACGTCTTTTTAAGTTCGGATTTCTTCTATGTATCTAACATTCCAAATGTTCAGCACCCTTATTTTCCAAGAACAGCTAATTTTCCCACAATTGCATTGGTTATTGGAGTAAATAATCTACCTAGTCTATTTCTAGTTCACTTGAAATGTTGATTATGTTTTCAACTGGAATAAGGCAAAAACAGACATGCCTTCAGTTTTAAAGGGGCTCTGTCACTGAACCTTTGCTGCTAAAAACACAAATCCTTCTTTATGACCTTTACCTGTGCCCAAATCATTCGTTTGAATTTAAGAGGGGGATATCAAACCATTTTGTTTCCAGGAAGAGTCATCCACAATACATTTTTGCCATGTCCTCAAGATCAGGTGCGAAATTTTGAAAAATTTAGGCTACATTTTTCAAAATGTAATCCGTTTCCATCCTTTCCATCCATAACAACAGAAGACGGTAAATAGTCTCAGTGCAGTAACATGGTCTTCAATAAACAAACTGCATTATTATTTTGGGTTTTCACGGATTGAAAGACATCCTTTAGCATTCTACAGTGAGGCCAAAATAGTGTGAGCTGTTTTTTGTGCCCCTTTAAACATTGCGTTGAAATGTCCTAAAATCTGGTAAAAGGTACTTTGAAACCACATTCAGTTAGTGTAACTAGTTTGTTTTCATTTTGATACAAAGTTCATTTGTTTGAATCACTGAGAATGTTTGCCACCAGAGGAAGAAATGTCATTTTTGAATAATTTGCATGCTATTTATGTGTTGATTGATGGAATATTGTATTTGTTGATAACTTACTAATCATTGTCAATGGAAATGGACTTGTGATATTGCATGTACTAATAAAATGTAACCTCAAATATTTGTTTGGTGTTTTCTTTCCCTGTACATAAACTGACATGGGTTCATCTGGCACCAGATGGCTGTCTTTCTGCAGGGTTTGTAGGGAGACATGGCCAGTTATTGTAAGTGCGAAACAAGGGAACAATGACTGGAAGAACTGGAGAATATGAGGAAAACAAAATACTTTGCTGTAGCAACTTGTGCCAATGGAAAAAAGTCAGGGTACTACAGCACTACAGTCCAAATGAACTTAAGTAAAGATAGACATCTTCCCTAATTACCACAGTGGGACAGAAAATAGGAACATACAATGCAGATTATTCAGTGGCATCATAGTTAATTTAGGAGTTAAGAGCACAAGCATCCCATGTTGAATTTTCAGCCCATTTTTGTTTTATCCCAACCCCCCTCCCCATTTTCTACATGTCGTGTATTACTTACCAACAGAACACCACTTTTCCCCACTAGTGTGTGCTTAATTGTGAGGAAAACAAGACCAGCATATACACCAAATGCATAAATGGCAGCCAGTTAATTGAAGGGCTCAGAGCAAAAACGTCCTCACTGAATTTGACTGAAATTGCAGCCAAATTTTGCACAATACATGGCAATTAAGTTGTGGAATTACCTACCCTAAGTTATGTGAACAAAATAACAAAGGAAAAGAAAAATTCTGGGCCCCGGGGAAAGGGAGGGAGGGGTGGGTGGGGGCACAAGAGCAAGAAAGGTTTAAAAACATTTTTGGCTTCTTTTCATTTTCATTCTTTTCTTTTTGCCCTAATTTTTGAAATAGCATGGAGAGGTTCATCCCTTAATTTTAGTGCAGTTGATTTGGTGGAAATTGGCCGTGGTTTTGCGAAATGACCTTAAAACCGCGCAAAAGTCAATTCAGAAATTTTTCCTGGAGCCCTTCAATTGTTCTTTTATCTTTGTGCTAATTAGCCTCAGTAGAGCTGTCAGCGTGTCCAAGATTCAAAAGAATTTTTACACAAGAATGAGGTTAGTGACTCGAATTAGCACTTACATGAAAGAATATTAAATAGGCCTCCATTTAGGCATTTGCAAACAACAAGGAAAAAAATGCTATATTTTTAGGTACAGTGTATTCCAAAGACCACATGCAGAAAATGAGGCAATCTTGAGCAAAAAGAAAATCAGAATGAGACAGTTATACCCTCAGCCCTTCAATTATAATTATTGGTCACTCTAATTTCCTCGAGTCCACTTATACACTGTAAAGCTAGCCTGTTTCTTACTTCGCCAGATTTTTCTAAGAACAAAAAGTAATACATGTGTGCTGCAAAATAGAAAACTTCATATTTATTCTGACATTGATACAGTTTTTTAAAAACATTTTCCATGTTCTATATGCTTTTGAGCATTACAATGTTCTTTTTTCTTACAAACAGAACTTAATCTGGCATTACCATTAACCCATGAACTGTACAGGAAAAAATGTCAACAAAATTAATGTTTCTGCTTGGCTGCAAGTTTTGCCCAAACTGTACGTTCTAGCATCAATGCACCATTTCCAGAGATTTGGACTGGAAATTTGGTCATTAATTGATTTCATCCCTCTAAACTCTGTCCACATCACAAGGATTGCTATCCAAGAACTAATTGTCCTCCATCACTTTGCCGGGAACTCTTTAGAATTCTGTTACCTGTCGTTAATCTGAAGTCATTGCCAGTCTGTACGCCGAGGGGTTCTCCTATAAAATAATATCACATTATACTACTACCTGAGAAATGTCTGCAATTCAATTGACTAAGAGAAAGAATATTTCAGCTTCATTAATTTTGAAAATATACCCATGTATGAAAATTATAAATAAACAGATGACATTAAATAAATTTCTCAGGAGGTGGTAAAAACAAATAATGCCATGATTTGTATGTGACATTTGACATAAATTTCAATGTTGTGTCACTCATGGTGTTTATGCCAAATATCACTACAAATCGTGCTACTACCTATAGATCGTTTTCACATGAGGTCATAGTGGCGATATTGGTGTACCTAAACAAAGCAACAGCGTCCATTTTGCTGTCCCAAGACAATCCTCGGGGAATTGAACTCCATTTTTATGCAAATATTTCCTTTTGTTTCATGAAATCAATATGGCCGCTGGTCACTTGAGTCAAAACGATGTATTATCTTTCATGACCATTACCTGTAATGACATTGTAAGAATACTTCATTGGAGGCAATCTTTTAACCCCAGGCCCTCGCTGCCGGCCAAGAAGGTCATGAACCTTGTGATAAGTGGTGGAAAAGTTCATCTGTGAAAAGAAAATTAAACTAAATCTTGTTTAAGGAGCAATCATAATTTACCTAGAGGGTGGGCTATGATGATTTTGAAGGGGGGGGGTCACTCTTTTT
>BLFK01001094.1:931186-991186 GCA_014634185.1 Astreopora myriophthalma
GGGGGGGGCTTCAAAAAAATGAAAGGAAAAAATATGGAAATCATCATAGCCCACCCTCTAGATAAATTACGAATGCTCCCTTAAACAGTTGAGAGATTGCAGAGTCATTATTAGTCAGAAATCTTGAGCTGACTTTCAGCACAAGCCTATAGGGGTAATATAAGCTTCTGCTTTCAATTAATTAGCGTGAACTTTGCCGTGGGAATGTAATGCTTGTTAATAATGTTATTCACTTCTAGTTGCAACCAGCTGTAACAAATCAATGTCTGCATTAAAACTACTAGCCTCTTCAGAGCCCTGTTGTCTTATTGACTGGACCATATCCTCTCCTGCCATTTGGGAGTTCCATCTGATATTATCCTCATGGATTTCCTCTGCCTGATAATGGAAAAGAGGGTCATCAACAGGGTGATTCAAAACTAACTCTATTTAGTTTGGCTTTTGTCAGACAAAGACTCCACATCCCTTCCATACAATTAAGGCACCTGCCAAATAAACCGCCGGTATATAGTCTATATAAGGATTTTGTGATGCATCTGGCTGCAATGCAGGCTACCAAATAAATGTGGCAGAAATTACCCTCCATCATAAAGGTTGTAACACACTTGCCTTGCAAGACTCTAGAGAAACCACCTACATTGCGGGCCAGTGCATGATGGCTAACCAGGTTTGGTTATGTTGAGAATGGGAAGGATGTTATAAAGATTAGATCTCTGTCTGTTTTAGTGGTACTATCGCACTATTCAAAAGCTATCCAATGATGTACTGTTTGCCTCAACAGATGAGTCCTGTACTGTTGAAGTGAAATCGTCCTCAAAGTTGTGTTGAACCGCACAACCCTGACCTCACCCCAACCTCCCTCACTCAAGTTATTAATTCAGTTCATGCACAGAGCACCTTCCAAAGGATTCGTGCAGACTTATTATTATTATTACTATTATTATTATTTTTATTATTATCATTTGTATGATGATGATCATCATCATCATTATTACAATATATTATGTAATGTTTAAAAACGAGCAGCAGTGTTTTATCGGGTATAAAACACGAGGCGTAGCCGAGTGTTTTTAGACCCGATAAAACACTGCTGTGAGTGTTTTGAACAGCTTCAAAAACTTCTGTTGCAGATCTATTCATTTTTTAATAATCCTTGGGTTTTCTAATTATTTTCCCAGGTAAAACTGGCGGTAAAAATTTAGCAGGGTTTTATCAGATATAAAGACACTCATTAAAAATTAATTTTCTTTGTATTTTCTTCATGAATTATTAATGAGTTTTTGAAAATTTATATCATGATAATAATAATTATTATTATTATCATTATTATTATTATTATCATTATCATTATTATCATTATTATCATTATTATTATGATGATGATGATCATCATCATCATCATCATCCTCATCATCATAATCATTATTATAATATATCTTGACCCTGCCCAACAATGATATTGACTTACCGGGGAGGTGTGGTGTTTGACATGGGTTGTTCTTGAATGTGTATTGAGTTCATGTCCTGGTAAAATTCCAATACTGAAATGTGATGTGTGTTGTGATGGATAGGCTGGTGGTCTACTGCTTGGTTGTAAATCTCTACGTCCAGAAAAATTCTGTGACATAAAAGTTTCATAAATGTTTTTAATAATATTCATGGCAACTTTGGGATCAATCAATTTAGATGGGGGAGAAGGCTGGTGCAAGGGACGTCACATCATTTACATTTTCTTCACCCTCACCTTTAGCACATTAATTTTCTTGCTTAACTCTCCCCCATTACTCAACCAAAATTAAAGAGACCATAAAATTTACATGCCCCTCTCATCTTTGTCCTTTCTCCTTTCCATTGACCTACCCCCTATTTGCACCCTCTCTCCCCCCTCTTCATAATGACTTCATTATGAATTCAAATATAATTGGACACTAAGACAACAAAAGTTATCACCAAAAAACTCAAAAAATAGTGGCAGTTGAACAAAGAGTAGCTGTGAAATGAAAGTGTCATATTTAGGTTTAAAGTGGCACGAAATACAAACATGTGTACAGCTGATTGCTGTACTCAGAAAAAGGCAGCGTTTTTTAAGGGAAGCAAAACAAGGGAATTGAAGGATACTCCCGTATAAATAGCAAATAGGGGTCCCGCACGAACAGCTACTGCCTTGAACGTCATAAACACACTTACACGTACTCTGTCTTGTTTGCCTTTCCGGCTTTGCACACGTTAAACATCGTGTGAAATATCCAACAGCTGGTTAGCCGTACTGTTTAAAATTATATGTTTACATACCGCCTTCATGCAGGTGACATAAGAACTTCGTAGCGGATTTATTTCGTACGTAAGAGTCGTAGTATGCATCGGTCTCGTTCCTTTTCTGTGCCGCGCCGGAGGAAAGCTTCTGGAATGACGCGAGAAATATGGTTCGTCCGCGATTATGGTGATGTATTTTGAATGATTTGTCAGTACAGCGGATGTATCTCTCCCTTGGCCATATCCAGAAACACACTGTGCAGCGCTAGCCATTTTTTCTTGTCAGCTCAGGTCGTCATCTTTGATTTAACACTTCATGACCATGGCATGCTGCTGTTTATGTGACTTTGGTTTCCATGGAAACTTATCGTTAATTATGCAATAGCGCGCAACAGGCGATACATTAGCAAAATGTGAAGTGAGGGTTATTGAGCTGAAGCTATGCCATATGTGACATCGCTACGCGGCTCTTTTTCTCGCCGCCCTCTCCTACGACCTGAGTTGCACGTGGCAGGCGCTAAAACTGCGTCACCGCGCACAAGGGCGAGGAAAGAGCACGCAAGGGAGAGGAAGAGGGATCCTCATTACGCTTAGCATTCTCTTATTAAAATGTAATCAATGTATCGTCCACATGGCACGTATTGGAGCATCAGGATATTTGTGCATGAGCAGACTAAATGCCGAAAGGAAAGAAGACAGGGGCTCAGGGTACACGATCAGGCGTAGTGTATAATTTCTGCCCGCGGATCGCTTACACCAGGGATCTGTTTCTAAAGGCACCGAAAAACCATTTGTTTTGAAGAACTATGATCCGCTTATTCCGAGACGTCTGGCCCTTTAAAATGAAAGGAAAAAGGAATTGCAAGGGTTTACCGGTGGAACACATACACACGAGATACAGTTCAATAGATTGCTATACGTGACTATAAAGTAGCAGCCGACATTTCTCCCCCTCATTGCATTGTCGGGGACAGATGGGCTGTCGTGGACGGGTATCCGAAAACAGCGAAGAACTGTCGGGCTGGCATAAACGATCTTCGCGCCGAAATCTCGGGGAGACTCGTCACGGTACAACGCTCAGGCTTAAATGTCCAGAGGTACTGCTACTGGTTGTATTTTTTAATAATTAATTAGTCTGCGCATGCGGAAACGTTCTAATGCTCTTATATGTCGACCCACATGTGTGACACCTGAGACAAAATTCAAACGGAACGGTAAACCCTTATTAGTTGTCGGACTTGTTTTTTCTACTGGTTATGATTGTCAAAGAGGTAATCATTAAAAAGCTGTCTCGACTAAAAAAATTAATTTGATAACAACGCAACCCTCTAAGGATATACAACTTTTTATTGGTTCATTTTTGTCTTGCATGTATGACATACATGTTTTTAAACAACTTGGCTTGAATTTCTAAAATACCATATTTTTTTTATAAATAATCGTGTCAAGGACACGCACTCCTGTCTTTTTTAACGACGACGAAACTAACCGATTTGTCGTAACCTCTTTTATCTTTATTAAATAATGATCTTCAACTGTCGTTATGTGTCTTTTTGGGAAACCACTCCCTTATTTGAACTGTACAATGACTATCGGTTGGTCTTTCCATTTTGTTTTTTATTTTTGTTTTTTGTTTGTTTTTTTTGTTTGTTTGTTTCTTTGTTTCTTTGTTTTTTTCATCTTAACGTCTTGAAGCTGATTGCTTGTGGCCCCTCTCAGTGAGTGAACAGTTGCTTTGCTGGTTGTAATGATCAGCGGTAGTATTGTAAGGACATGCGCACTGCGCGATGTCTGTTGGAAGCCGTGAGGGATTAAACAGTTTGTGTTCATTTGTATCTGTGTTTATCGGCGGACATTGACCCGAAATAACGAGAATACGACACTGGTCTGTTGCCAGAAGCCACAATACTCCTCTTTCACTCAGTTATTTGGCTTCGTTCTGTCATGGCTTTCACGGCACCCGTTAAGTCAAGGCTTTCTTTTCCCACTACCGAGCCGGGCGTATTCGTGTATTGAATGGTTTCGGATTTCGCTCTTTTTTAAACTGCATTGACTCTATCATATGCCATTCCTGGTAGTCTTATGTTCAGCCTGTAAACAAAAAGAAAAAGGGATGAGTGGTGATGTTGTGCGCCGCAAAAAAATCAATGTCTTGTTCCTTACACTTGTTATACTCTGATTTCATTCTAACACACGGCCCATACTATAAACAATATAGTAAACAATTAGATTATGAGCTCGAGATTTCTATCGCGTGATAGCTGACGAGGGCGCAGCCCGAGTCAACTATCACGCATAGAAATCAGGAGCGAATAATCTAATTGTTTTAGTGTACATCTACTAGTCGTTCAAAACTAAACAAGTAAATTATCTATATCCTCATCGCAGACACTTCCAAACATTTCGAAAACGCGACGAATTGGCCGCCATTTTGATAAAAACCGCACATCTATCACATATCTATCACAGAATAGATAGCGAGTAGCATAGCCAATCAGAGAACGGCATTCGTGATAGCACGCTAGTAGATTTATACTAACATTGACTATATTACTTGTGACGAAAGACCACGAATCATAAACGCGCTAGCACTCAAACGTCACAAGTCAGTGAAGGCTGGCCAGCGCCGGGCCTCTTGTCGGTGGTTTTGGCGTACTTGGTATGATTAAAAAAATCACTGGTAAAATAACTTCGGGATGATCAATGTAATCTCTTAGTACGAGATAAGAGAAAAGAAAAGTAGGTATCTTGCTCTTAAAGCGTACAATAAGAATTCAAATCTCTAAAAAGGTGCTTACTGTTTCTGACGTAATAGCACTTTTCGTTTGAAGAAGTACAGCGTAATGGCCACTACTACAATAAGGCAAAAGCCGACTAAGGAAGCGGAGAGAATGACTTCTTGATTTCGAGAGAAGACTGAATTATATGTTGAGCCTGCTTTCTCTGAAATTAAAAGGGAAGTAAGAACAACACTTCGTTAGCACATAAACAAATATGAATGCAGCTGTCATTGAATTGAATGTTGTTCTGAGTGTATGAAAAGAACTTCACAATGTATAAAGAATGGGATTCTCAAAAGTGGATCTTTTGGATGTTTTTTTCTCTTTGTACTAAGAACTTCTGTAGAACACAGTGTTGGGTGAAGAAGTAATAAGAACAATGGGCCTCGAAATTGGATTTCAAAAATTCGATCCGAAAAAGTGTAATTTTTACCCATCCATGCTGTCTTCTGGAAGTTATGAGGTTTCATCATTCTTACCTTTTTTAGCTGACGTTGTCGAATCAGCAACGTTTGATCCCGCGCTTACAGACGCAAAAGTGGATGAAGTTCTTTTCTTTTCCAACGTCGTAGGTTTAGACGTTGTGATCGCTTTTTTCGTTGATCCTTTGGTTGTAAACGCTATTCCAGTTGAATTTTTCTCTCTCTGCGGTGGACTGGTTGCTGCTGTGCTCGATAAAGTCGATGATGAGGTCACCGCTATCATTCTTGACGACGTAGGTTCAGGAGAAGCCGTTGCTACAAGTAGCACTGTAGTTGATGACGTAGTTGGTAACGTTTGAGCTTCTGTTGTAGTTTCCTGTGGCTCAAATGTGGTTGTTATCGTTGCTGCAGCACTGGTCGATGATTCGTACCCCTTCGTTGCTTTCGTGGTAGTTGGTGATGACTTCGTAGGTGACGTCTTCGTTGTCATCTCTACTGTAGTGGCTAGTAATGTAGATGATGGCGTACTCACTTTGGTCGTTGATTTCGTAGTTGATGGCGTGGTAGTTGATGATGTAGTTGGCGTCGTAGCCTCTGGACTTGTCACTGATGGTACAGTTTCATCAGATGCAGTTGCGTTTAGACCCCCTATCGTCCACATGTCTATGATTGCAAGACAAATAGTTAATAGTTTCAATTTCAATTACGGGACACGCAAGCAAACATGGACAAGGGCAGATAGAGCAACTCATGCTGAGTTTTGGTACCAATGATTTCTTGTTATTAGTATCCGATTATTTTCCAAGTGATAGAAACTTGTATCAATCAAAATTAATCTTGCTAGCACAGTAAACCGATGCACTTCACTGGTGTTTAGCTATTTATCAAACACACTAACCCAAAATATTGTTCATTCTCAGATCGAGCGAGTTACATCTAATTCTTTTTTCCGATTTCTTTAGTGAGAGGTGAAAAGAATGCTTTATCACCAACCTAGAGTGTTGAAGTCAAACTCCACAAGTTTACTGAAGTTGCCGTATGGCGATTGACACGTGACTTGATCCAGGTCTTTTACGATCGCATAATTGTTTTTCATCCAAGTTTGAAGCCATATGAGATCCTTACTGCATACCAAAGGATTTTGCGAAATCCAGCTATAGAAAAGCAACCGCCAAAATTAAGTATATGTTACGGTATTACAACTTGTTAGTCTTGGGAGATACAGTATACTATAAGGAGAATATCCTAATAAACCCTATCTGACTTATACAAGAAACACTGGCATTTATTCGAGCAACATTCTATCGCCGGCTTAGTTAGAACTTAATCAAAAACGTAACAATAAACTACTTACATGCCACCACCCTTGTGTGCAGCGATCTTGTCAAAGATTGGTTTGGCCGTTGACCCTATGACGCGGAAATCATTGTGTGCAAGACGTCTAAACGATGATAAAAAAAAAGACAGTGATTACTTTTTTTACCAACAAAAAGACTGTTTCATTTGCTATGGCTGTTGTGACGTCCGGGTGAAACATTTACCTTACTGAAGACCGTTAAGATTTAGTGTTTTGCCGGTGTAGCAAGCAATACTTACAACTCGCCTAATGCTGTCAAATTCTGCAACGATTCGACTGGAAATTCACTCAGACGATTGTGGTCAAGATTTCTAACACAGAACAAAAGAGAAGATGTATTATCGAACACGCAAAAGGTGGATCGCAGGTAAATGAAAAGTACAAGAGCGATGAGGTCTTGCAACGATTAACACATTTATGCTAGAGCTTGAAAGTTATTGTTTTCATCATTTTGTTATCTGTACTTCACATGCAATCATTTCATTATATGGAATGTAATCGGAATGTCGTGAAATCAAAACTGTGGTCAATCACAATGAAGACAATGACTATCAAATGGACCAATCACAATTCAAAGCTGAACTGTAAACAGCCAGCGGAAGCGAGCGCCAGGCGCGGGAAAACGTCGCTCAACTTGCTTTAGATTCGGATGAGATAACGCTGGTGCGAGATTTTTTGGCCAATCAGGGTGCCTGCTAATGTAAAAGCATAACTTACAAGTGCGCAAGTTTTGAAGTTAATGAGTTGAATGCTGTTTGGCTGATGATGGAGATCTTGTTGTTAGATAGCGTCCTGCATACACAAAATTGAAAAAAGTGTGTGTGAGAAGTTATTTAATTACACCGATTTAGATTGCGCACATTTCGACATTATTTACATTTTTATTATGAAGACATATTTTACCACTTCGCGAATTTGTGGTTTAATTTGCGACCCTTATTAAAAATATTAAAATTGCATACTGATTTCCGACAATTCCCGGCTTGACACATTCTTGGAGACCCAGGAGCAGATAGTCGAGGCGAGGAGAAAGTCTAAACGGGCGAAAAAATCGGCAAGGAAGAAAAGCTGGTCTTTTTCACCCGTTTAGACTTTCCCCTCGCCTCGACTATCTGCCCCTGGGTCTCCGAGGGTGGGCTTGACATAGTACGAACAGCATGAAAAAGGCATCTTGTTTGGGTGCCTAACCACCTTCGCCTACTGACACTGGCCCGATCAAAGGCTCGATCTATGTTAATTTAATATTGGTTCGGCCACATTAAAGTTTCCCATTCACCGCGAAGGTTTCTAACAATCAAGCAGCGTATAGACTATTTGATAAATACTTACTATAAAATGTACTTACAAGAATAGCAAACCGCCGAGGCCTGTTAGAAGACTGTCTGATATTGACGTCAATTTGTTGCGACTAAGATCCCTGTACAGGTTAGAATATTATCAAAAGACACAACGTGAATACGAATAATGCTGATAACTTCACTCTGTCGTGCTTTTCATTAAGCTAAAAAAGTGAAAAATTGCAACCGAATCATCTCAAAACTTACACCATCTCTAGATTGGCTGTGTCCGCAAATATGCCGTCTGGAAGTGTATTCAAATTATTTCTCGATACATCTCTAAGGAGAACATGAGACTTAATGTTAAAATATATTCCATCCTGTTCAATCACAGCCTCAGTAGGTTGTTATTTGGGTTTGCCACTGAGATGAGATTAAAACAATGAGAATAAAACAATGTTTGGCGCGCCCAAAAAAGCAAAAACTCATGACAAAATTTTACTCACATTCGTCGTAAGGTTGTTATTCCTCTGAAAGAATCTACCGTCACTTGAGTCAAATTGTTGTTACCCAAAAAACTGCGTGAGCAAAGTAAGTGAAATTGTATATATTAACCACGTTAAACTTGTAGAAGACATTACAAATGCAGGAGTGCTGGAAAACACTACAGAAAATGAAATCGAGGAAATACTAACTCAGTGGTGATAAATAATGATGCAAAGAACACCAACACCTACAGATCACTGAGGTTCGTTAGTCCTTGAAAAGCGTCTCCAGCTATGCTCGTTAACGGATTTTTCTGTATGCTTCTGTAAATGGAAACAAAAAGATTTTACATTGTATAAAGTGGCTTTCATTTTGACCATATGACTGCGCAATGGCTAGTTATCTGTGGATGTTTAGTAAAACATTTGAGGACATTTTCAAGGAAAGTAAAAAAATTATGACACTCCATTCTCCTCCAGTGGGAGAGGCGTTTAGAGTGATTGGCAGGGAAAAAGACGCCAACTACGAAATTATAAATTAATGAGCTTAGCTGATTAATTTTCGTCCCTTTGATTCTAAACGAAAGGGCTTTGCATTAGTTTTGCTTAATCTGACATCTTGGAGGGAATTTCGAGTGGTCAGTTGTGAAAAGAAGGGACATAGCCTGAGCGGCTACTAATTACAAATGTTCCATCTTTAAAGGATACTCGATTAATTCCATAGTATTCTAAGTGTTCTTTTCAGTTATTTTTAAAAGTTCACCGACTGCTTAAATTGACAGTATTCGGGATCTCTAAAGACAGATTCGAAAACAAGAGTTCAGTGCACTTCAAGTAATCAGCATCTGTATGTTTACGGACAAAGACGGCCTAAAGAGGAGGACCAAATTAGGACATTCTTGTTGCGTTTTGAAATCAAAAGATCGAATAATTTGCATTTGAAACAGACAGCTATTTCCTTAGCGTTAAGTAGTCAATGCGTAAATTGGCCTGATATTGGCTCGCTTCACTAAGTCCTGTTGCTGCTGGAATGTACTGCAAATTAGCAGTTGTATGGGTCTTCAAGTGATGGTACGAACGCATTACCGATACTCAAAAAATGCGCTATATTCCTCTTGTTTACATTCCTAAATTTGAAAGTAGTTTGAATAGTTTATTTGCTGAGTTTGACCCGGGGCTTAGTATCCGCCATGACTTCAAGCTAAGTAAACTGACGCTCTATTGAGCGCCTTTCCATGTTTGCCCTTTTTGTCTGGGAAAAAGACTGACAGTTTTCGCTCTGTTTTCCAAGTTGTTAAAAAATGGCGCGAAAAATGTCGATCTCTTATGACTTGCCGACATGATATTCTTTTAATCCTTACGGCAAGCTTTTAATTAAAAGTGCGACAAGGAATAAACAAAAGTTCGCTTTACTTCATAAACGCCGACGGATTTCAAGAGTCTTGGGGCTGAATGAAGTGCTAAAATCTATTGACAATTATAACTGTTAAAGCTTGTTTACCGTAATAACTTTCTAAGTATTCCGTGAGGATCGAAATTAGCAATGCCATAGAGATCATTCACTGAGGAGATAAGTAACCAAACACTGAAAGTGTTTTCAAGCTAGTTATTAGTTGGCAAAGTGCTTAAGGGGACCGCGGCTGGAAATAAGTCCAAAAGAGATCGGGAAGCTTTTTGAGAATGACAATCCAGTATGTATATTCTGCTTGTGAGAATAACTCCCAAATAGACACCTGCACTCTTAAAATATTCTTACAGTTCCGGATCGATCCCAAATGGAAGCGCCAAAATAGCTGGCTGACAACAAGTTGTCCCTTTAAAGTGTAGATTATTTTCCTGTTTATGGAGTCGTTAGTGGTAATAAAATTGTATCATGCAAATATACTGATTCGAATCAGCCATCAGATATTCAAACTCCGACAACCGTCTGATAACAATTTAAAAGAAGTTCACGTCCTGTTTAATTTCAGCTACAAAACGGGCCAGGTGTAGTTATCGAAAAGATAGAGCACCTCTACTCGCAGGACAGGTAACAGGCTGCAGTCGACGACCAAAAACAAAACAAAACAACAGCCGCACAACAGTGGCCTTTGATAAGAGAAAAGTTTCAAATAGATTAAAAAGTTTGATGCGCCACATTGTCTTTAAGTCGGAGAAAACAATATTCTGTCTACATGACTAAAACAAACGGGAATAAACCTTCGTGCCTTTTCAGGAAAAAGGATCAATATAAGCTTCAACTTAAGTTTAAAATCAGAAAGTATGCAGAATGCTGAGGAAATCGTCTTTTTTGGATCTAATAAGGCGAAAATTATAACGAAAAAATATAATCTTCGAAAACTTTGCACCGAACAACACACCCACTCATCTGAGGTTTTAGCAGATCAAACGTTCGACCACAATTAGCGATTTTCTGATTAATTCCTCGATATCGGCCCTCGTCAACAGATCAGTAATCTCTTACAAAAGCCCAGTATCTGATCAAATACAATCACGTTTTCCCGGGTCTTGTACATTTTAAGGGTAAGGGAACTGTTTTGTCATTGTACAAAGGAAGGCTTCCCAAATCATGCAGAGGTAATTAACCGAAGTGCATTAAACCCCGGGGTTAAAAATGAAGAGCAAAAAATTTACATTTGGATGACTCACATTTGCTGAAGATTATGCAATCCATTGAAGGCATTCTGTGGAATATTCGAGACTTTGGTTTCTTGTAAATTCCTATATAGGATATGAAGGGAAAAAGATAAACACAAATCAGGGTGAGAAAAACAAAGTCATTTTTCGTTTTGACTATTCGATCATGTTTAGTACAGTTCATGAGCTTTTGGTCGGCCAAGCAGTTGAACAAGGTTGTTTACTGGTGCACAACCGAGTTGGTATGGTGAAAATCTAAATTATTGCATTAATGAACACCGTCGGTGTTTCTTATTTATTCTTATTTAGCTTGCTTTTTTAAATATCCCCCCCCAAAAAAAAAACATTTTGTGGCGCTGAATAAGACTGGTGAATGCTTGAGTTCGAAAAAGTGATTTTTCAGTTTTATTTTACTATTGACAATTACTCAATTCTGGCCGAAAAACTCTCTAAAATATCATTCTGAACAAAGTTCTAAAATCTGTCAAGACTTTCAAATGTTTGCCCAGCCAACCCAATCCTGAATGTCATTTGGTTACCCTTAGATTCTTTCAAACCCAGAACCAGTCACATAGAAATGCGGAAATGCAGCGAAAACCATTAAGTTCTTATTTTCTTTCGATTTGAACAAGACTACCGGTTCTTTGATCTATTTCTTCCGGTATATTTTCTTCTCCACCTTTTCTTGCTGCCGCAGTCTTAAAAAATGTAGGTTGAAATACGTCAACTTTATTTATTTAAATGACAAGTAAGCGTTAACGAGCGGATGGAAATTGACTCGAATAAAGCCAAGTAAATGAATTTTTTGATTTCTCAGCTTGCTTTTACTCGCGGGATTTCGTTCCTCGCCCGAAATGTTCTTGACAGTATTATACCGGTGACAAATTTTTTATCAGCTGATAACAAGCCAAACATCTAGAGAAACAAATAATCTGAGGCAGTAATCTAGACTTACAGTATGGTTGTGGCCGGTGGGATAGAAGCAGTAGGAATGCTCCTTAAGTCATTCAATCCATAGCAATCGACATAAACCAAAGTTCCCTCTTGGCCGCATTCGCAATCTTGGGGGCACGATACAGCTAAAGATGTCAGACAGACAACTAACAAAGCAATAGTTTCAAACTTTCTGCAGGTGGGACCCGAACTGAAAGCCATTTCCTCCGAAATGTAATCTCACACTCTCTGAAATTTGATCTCGCTAGTGTAAACACTGTTGTATGTTCGGTAATGATCGACAACACGCTAGATACACGTTATAAATATTTGCTTACGCATGCGTCAAACTCGTTGCTGCAGACTTTCACGGTACAGCAAAAAGCAGTCATCCGCAACTAAGACAAAAGAGACCGGGTTGTGATAAAAATACCGGAAATACTATTCAAACTGTCGACACACCTAAATTCTCAAAACATTCATAGCAAATGTTTCACTTAATAAACTGGGAACAAGACAAAAACACTGAATTAAGTATTTAGCGCAGCCAATTTTCACTTGGCGCAGCACAGTGCAAAAAACAGATGTTTGTTATCACCAGGGAAACCTAGTTTAGAAGATCAATATTTTTTTCAAATCAAATCTAAAATTCTACAGACGTATGAAGAAAACAATGGGTGGAACACGTGGGGTCGTGGTACACACGTGTATGTGTGGAAATGACGACTTTTGGTCGATAACAAAGTTTGCGAGGAAAGCCATCACTTATTGTATTTGAATAACACTTACAAAGAAGTTGATAAAATTCGTTAATGACCGGTGTACGTTGAAAATTTAATTTTGTCTCCTTCGTGCAATCGATCAGCAACATCTCCAAACATGAACTGGAAAAACAGGTGAATATTATGACTATCTTAAACAATCCTCTAGATTATTGGGTGTCATGTTTCCTTAATAAGGGCGAACATATATCATTGCCTTGTCGAGAAGACAGCTGGAAAATATTTCTTCTAATTGTTTTCGATACTCACACCAGGCAACCGTTTCGTCGGCGAGGCGTGGTTTTTACTACGCATTCAATTAATTCCAAACAAGCAAACAAACAAGCAAACAAAAACAACACCAAAACCCCAACCCGAAAAGTCACAAACACTGCGATCAACAAATCAATTAAAAACTCAACGTCTTCGGATAGGATCTGATTCGAATACGCCATCAAGCTAAAATAAGCAAGCTACAAGAGGCTAATCTCAGCTAGTTAGCTGCTTTTGCATGAGTCCCGTTTTGGTCCTTTAGAAAAATTACTAGTTAACTTTTGTTGCGTACTTCCCTGTTTATATTAAACCTTGAACTTGAACTTCTCTTTTTTACGGAAGCGTTGAAGAGTATTTATATGCTCTGAGAAGCAGTTGTGGTTCAATAATTTTCTTTCAAGCGTAACCTCCAATCCGACGGGAATGATTTGAATTGGTTCGTCAGTTCTTTATGCGAGTTCGTAGTTGTTAGTTGTGCTTCCCTTACACCCGATTATGTTAAAGACTGTATGCCTTACTGCACCTGCTGGGCTGAAGCCAGCAGTTTTATAATACTATCCCATGTACAGCCAGGAGTCCTCCATGTAGTTAACGATAGAAATGGATAGAAAATTGGATGCTACCAAGATATCGCCAGTAATTATTACCGAAAGCCTTTCTGTACAAGAAGCCGTGTTTTGCAAAGATTGGTTCCTGTATGGTTTATCAGATAAAAAATGAGTTAAGGCACAAAGTTATCATCTCAGTTTTTACAGGAAATGAACTGGTATGAACGGTATTAGGGTTATTTTAAGGGATGAAGACTTCACCGCATATGATGACGTCTTCCACAACATCTTAACTTTCGTCATTTCGAGGTGGTTTTCGGCGTAAAGACGGCAAAGAAACGTTACCCGGTGCGCATGCCCGTACAGAGCTATAGCCGTTGTAGTGTGTTAGGTTGAACTAATCACTGAATTGTTATTCAAATAAAGGCCCCCTGGTATTGTACCCTTACTAGTTTGTACACATTTTGAACAAGCACTATTTGAACTTCAGTTTTTGCCCGTTTGCCAGAATTCTGTCCTGGCTCCAGAGGCCCGCTGCCCTAAAAATTAGAGACAGGCTCTCTCCCTAGCTACCGTGGCTTCTCTGTGTATGGAAGGCCGTTGGTCTAGCATTTTCCGTATAATATGTAATATGATGACGAGACACTCGGGTATCTCAACTAATTTATTAACTCGAACTGACCATAAACCATTGATTTCTTTTAGCTCATTAGTTCTGACGGCAGACAGCATGCCTTCCTCGACGACCTCCTTGGTTTTGTGACTGTATTTCTCCAGAGCAAACAGTAACGTTCTTGTAAACCGCATTTCCCATTTAAGAAAAAAAAAACAGTGACTAAAATATTCGCTGGGTAGGATCAAGGAACGCGACGGAAAGATCAGTGGAGTGACGATATTGCAGAGGAATTTAAGGGAAGGTATGGAGGTTAATAATGAAACGACACCGATTTCATTGCTTTGCTGAAATGAACTGAACAAAAATTACCGAAGCAAGCGCCTTCTTTTTCCTGCCAGCCATTACCTTAAACGGGGGCCTGAAGGTACATTAAACGGTGCCCTTAAGTTAAGGAACATTGAAAGCCGTATACCATCATATGTGACAGATCCCTTTCGTACTCGCAGCTCAGTTCCGTTCTGCTAGGTACAATGATTTCGAGCGAAATATATTTGGGACTGTAGTCAACGTGTCTTCCATATGGTAAGTTAATTTTTTGATGCTCATGGTGGGATTGTCGGATTGGAGTACACGGAGTCGGCACATGCGCTTTCGCTATTTATTTTACAGCAACATATCCGATCCTCTGGCCGGGCCTTATACATTTCAGACTGATTTAGAAACAGGACGCGAGAGGCCCTGGACGCGCTGTTTGACCGTGTTACAACTTGGGAAACTGAGACAGAGGGGACCTCTATTTGATTTAGCGCGGGAAAGACGACGCGTTGTCGTCCGTGTCCCGTATTGTTTACAGACATTCAGTTGTGAACCCTCGAATTTCCTTGCCCTTACATTCCCTTACAGATGTTTTTCATAGAATAACAAATCATTTTTTTGTTAGGGGTAGTTTTTCACAGATTTCGGTTTTGGATTTTGCTTACTTTTTTGCCTGAATTTGCCAGGGTTTCTCTTCACGTTCTAGTCACTTAAGACGCGGGAAATGTAACCGGCTCCAGTCTCTTAACGTCCGCGGCCTGTTCCTAAAACAGCCTTGTCTGATACATGACGCCTTACATCAAACAAACATGGCGGATAAAGTAAACTGTTGTCATTTTTTACGCCTTTTCCTTGTCTTGTTTTAACGCTAATGTTGTACTGTTGGTGGTAGTTTTCGTTTTTAGAATCCTTATTAAATGGATTCTGATGTGTATAATTGTATGTTCTCCACTGAACTGAGAGAGCATCAATTGCTGAGACAAGTCTGAAAAGCAACACGACGAGATGAGAGGACGGAGTCGACAAGATGAACGGTGACACGACGAGTGGACGGGTTCAAAAGCGACACGACGAGATGAACATTTTGTCCAGGAGTTGATGCGATACTTAGCTCCCTTAACCTGCATATCGAGATGAACTCGTTATCTGCCACTAGCTCACCAATTCTAAGAATCCCTAATTTCGCGAGCTGCCAATAAGAGACTGACTTCTCATCAATGCAGATGAATTTATTATTACTTTTTCCAAGTATATGGCCAATAAAATGCACTTCAAGTATACCTATTGAAAAGACAATTGACAATCAATGAGAAATATTTCATTTGTGATGAGACAATAAGTGTGGTGTTGCATTGTGAGAAATGTCATAACTGTTTACTCATTTCATAACTTGATATAAGTTTTGTTCAGTCATTTTTTTGGCACAGCACCCAATCAGAAGTTAACTATTGTTTGCAAAGGTGCAATGTTAAGAGAGTTTGAAAAATCTGCTCCAGTGCATTCTATGAGAATGGTTTCAAAACAGTCTGCTTTAGCTAAAACACACTGTAATACTCAATATCCATTGAATGCTCAAGATGTTATTCACACCCTGTTTTTGCCCACAGTTCACAGAGCAGGCTATTCAAAGTGTGTCACAGATCTGCATATACAAAAACACTTTAAAGGACACACTGGCAAAACTTTGACTTGCTATTTTCATGCCAAACCGCCATGCATCAGATTCTCGAAATGCAATTGATTTGATGTGACAACACTGTATTGCAGTGAATATATTGCATAAGTGAGGAGTGCGAGACTGAGTATTGATTTTCACAGTGTAAAATCTATACTCACGGTCTCATACTCCTCACTCATAACTGCCAAAATTACACTCAGTTAAATAATGATGATGATGATGATAATAATTTGATTTTACCTTGGTACAAATGCATTGTATTCCCAGCAAGCTAGAATATGGCTTCATTTCTTGTGGCTTAAATAACTATGCAAGACCAGAAGCAGTCTTACCAAGACAAAAATATCTCTGCTCTTCCAAAGTGAATAGCATTTGTCAGTATTTCACCCATTTGTGTGCTTTAAACAAGATGATAATTAGGCTTAAATGAGATCATATCCTGGCATAGGGAATTTCATGGAAAATTCTTCCACCTGGCTTTTTAAATCTTCTACCTGACCCTTAAACTGATCACTGAGCAAAAATTCTTGAAATTTCTTTTGGTCTGGCCCACTGATTTTCTGAACTTCAAGACCCAGTTTGATTCCTCGGTCGATGAAATCTGCAACTTGCTCAAAATCATTTTCCTTCAGTGTGCGTGTTGTGAGTGCAGGGGCACCAATACGCAGTCCTCCTGGACGCAACGCACTCTTGTCACCAGGGCATGTATTCTTGTTCACTGAGAAGAAAAAACAAGCATTTCAGAAACAGTAAGCTTCACAATATCAGCTGGATTGGACTCTGTTGACAGACAAGTCAATCATGCAGCTGGCAAGACCATGCATGCCAAAGAAAGAGCACTGCATGCCAGGCACATGAAAAATAAGAAAGTTCCCCCTCCTCTAACCTCAACATTTCTTGCTCTTCAGACTGGCAACTTTACCAATTTGCTAATCAGGCGGCCAAAGCTCATTTGAAAGACATCACTTATTTTTTCCCTGCTTTCTCCGGCCACCTCTTCCCTTCCCCAACCCTGTAAAAGGCTAATGGTTAAGAACTCACCAGTGATTGCAACCTCTTCCAAGACTTTCTCAGCAAGAGCTCCACCAATCCCCAGAGGCCGCAGATCCATCAACACCAGGTGGTTATCGGACCCCCCAGAAACCAATGTATAACCCCGGTCCAAGAATACCTTGGCCATAGCCTGGCAGTTGTCCAAAATCTGTTGCGCGTAGGCTTTGAACTCTGGAGTACAGGCCTGCTTTAATGCCACACAAAGTGCAGCAATTGCATTATTATGGGGACCACCTTGAAGACCAGGAAACAGGGCAAAATCAATCTTGCTAGCGTAGTCATATTTGATGGGATCTCCATTTTTCTTGTAGCCTTTGATGCCCTTACGATAGAATATGACGCCAGAGCGTGGCCCACGCAGGGACTTGTGGGTTGTGGTAGTGACAATATCTGCATGCTCAAACGGACCAGGAACTACCTCTCCTGCCACAAGGCCACTGATATGAGCCATGTCTGCCATCAGGTAGGCTCCCACCTCATCACAGATTGCTCTAAACCTGGCATAGTCTAAATGTCGAGGATATGCACTGATTCCAGCAACAATAAGCTTGGGCCGGAAAAGTCGAGCTGTTTCGGCGAGCATGTCATAGTCTATCAAGCCAGTCTTGGGGTCCGTTTTGTAAGGCATTGATTCAAAGAAGATGGAGGTTGCCGAGATTCTCTTCTTCTCAGTCATAAAACCGTGTGTCAAATGTCCTCCATCTGGCAGATCAAGACCCATGATACGATCATGTGGATTAAGCAGCCCAGTGTAAACAGCAAAGTTAGCTGGGGACCCCGAGTATGCCTGTACATTCACACCCCATTTCTCTGGATCTAACCTGCAATGATATCATGGAAAGATTTCCGTACAGCTCCCAACATTATTATGCATATTCCTACTAACCCTCTTTCAAAGCAAACAAAAGGAGAAGAACGACCATGAACAATGCTTTGTTAGGAATACGCATGCATAATAAACCATGTTGCCATATCCATAGAGAAAATATTGAAGCAACAGCTTTGCTATTAAAATGTTGTCTGTCTGTCTGTTGTATGTTATCTTTTGTTATAAATTTATGTATGTCTGTATGTATGCATAAATACATGCATGTCTGCCCATGTATAAGCCCTATTAAAATAATATATTGATGTGTTACTTTCAAGTGATGTTGGCATACCACCTCCAGGATCTCTACAGACAAGTCTTGACGAGTGGATGGCAACAGATAATGTGAAAACACTATGTGGTTCCACTCTCCTGGTCCACTCACAGGTGGTAGCCCCCACTTCTTTGGGACAATTCTAAGTCAGTGCCCTGCTACTGGTCAATTTGTGTAAGTTGTACACTTTAAAAATTGTTAATTTATAACAAATAACATTTAACTGAATTTTTGCTTCTATTCAAAATAGAAGCATTGTCATATCAGCATATTTGAGGATATTAATAGAACACATGGCTGAAGCTGTTGAATAGGGTGCTGATAACGTTCATTTCCATGTTAATATTTTTTCCCAGTTAACCCCAGATATCAAGCTTGAAGGACACAGGTAAGCAGTACTAGGGTTCACCACTCTATGTGTGTGTGTTGATACTGTAAATACACTTTTAAAATGTACAAAGAGCAAACCATATGTGCAAAAGTGCATAAGTGCAAAGAGTAAATCATACTCCTCCCAGTGAAACATTATGAGGTTGTGATTTCTCAGATGTATTTTACATTTATAATGACAGAAAATTACGAACTATAAAATGTGTGAAATGTAATTGAAATTAGATAATAAACTTTGATCTCAATACATGTCTTGTTTACTTAGAGAATGATGTATTAAACAGTTTGTCATATTTCTTCCAGATATGTCGTAAATGGTGCTACGTTCTATAGTGCAAATCACTAAAGAGGTGCTGTAAAGAGGGGGAGGGGGGGGGGGGAGAGCTGGTTCCACTATGATGGTCTATGGGAGAAGCACCAGTCAGGAAGCAGTTTAAGACTGGGGGGCACAGCTACACCACATGGCTTTATGCTGTCAAGCTGCATTTATGTCAAGGCTTTGTTATTGTACGAGGGTGGCAAGTAAATGGCTTGGTGTTTTCTTTAGAACACATTTGCGTTTTAAATAAGTTATCCAATACTATATTTCCTAGCATTGGATTGAAAGATCCACGCATTTTTTAATTAGTTTGAAACTAATTAGTTTTTAATTAGTTTGAAATTCAGCTGAATCGAATTTCTCATTTATTTTTGTAACCCTGATGTAACACGTGACATGCAACATGAAACACTGAATAGACTAAATGCAGCTTGTATCAGCCTGGAGAGACAGCAGTGCTTGAGGTACATGTATTGAGGTACATACTGTTCAATGCTTGTATTGGTATACCTCATAAAAGGCTCATTTTCGGTGATACTTTAATAAATATGAAGACTGAAAACAGATGGAAACAAAATTCATGCACACCCTTAAGGGGCTAAAAAAATTCTTGCACAGTCCAAAGGTAGGGGGAAAAAAATTGCCCAACCCCCCGCAAAAATAAAATGGTCCACCTTCTGAGTCAAAAGCTGAATAAAAAAAGAACACGTGATCAAAATTTTACACATGTGATGGACTAACCGAAAAACTTCGAGTGCTCGCTGTTTGCATAAGCTTTCCATTTCGTCTACAAACTGATTTCCTCCATAATATCTCTGCCCAACTTGCCCTTCGGAGTATTTGTTGGTCATACACGAGCCTAGTGCTTCCATAACAGCCTTACTGGTGAAATTCTCGGAGGCGATCAGTTCGAGTCCACAAACTTGACGCCGTTTCTCCTTTTTCAAGATTCGGTACAATTCGGGATCATTGACCTCCAAGGGATCACACATGCCTACAAAATCGTGTTCAGTGTGTCCATTTACAGCCATCACTTCAATATTCTCAATCTGTGAACAGAAAGGCAAACGTCTTTAAATGAGCTTACCTTAGCTGTATTAAAACTGGCTTATCAAGTCTATAACAATCTTGATCAGAAACATCGCTAAACGACGAAAAAACATATCTATGATAGAAGATATCAACAAAATAATGATATTTTTACCAGACAGATTTCACTGATCGTACAATGCAAATAGTATAGGTTTGAAGCAGATCGCAACGCGCCAAAAATTTTACTTTACATGGACCACGTAGGTTTCACGTGAGCAGTATGTACTAAAACGGATCCCAGGTTCTCCGAGTGCGTCACGTAAGCCGAGCGCTGGTGCAGAACGAAGACAATATTCAACAAATCCAGCAACAATTTTACCAAGTCATTTAACCGAGTTATTTGATTCCAAATAGAATGAAAACGACTTTTTATTTCTAACGCTGCGTTCTGATGTAATACACTTGTGAGCTCCTGATACTACTAGACCGTCACGTAAGGCACAGATTAGCATGACTTCAGGAAAGATTTCCGTACAGTTCCCTACATTAATTATACAATGCATATTCCTACTAACCCTCTTCCAATAAGAACGAGCGTGAATAGAGTTTTGCTAGGAATATGCATGCATAATGAAGTAGGGACCTGTGCGGAAATCTTGCCCGACTTCACAACTTGATACAATACAATGTTTTAATTTTATTGATTCCTCCAGCATAGGCTTTTCAGAATCAATTTACAAAGAGAATATCAAATCACGGGCAATATTAAAATTAGTAATAAACGATATTTACACTTGAATTACACTAATTTATTTACACTAATGTACTTACACTTAAGTTATTTACACTTAAATTTACACCTATTTACACGCTAAGTTATTTACACTTAACTATACTAATAACAAAATGTGATATATTATGACAAAGTACTGCTATGTTGCACTTCCCTTTTTACCCTCCTCTTGAACAAAGAGAAGGGTAACCTTGAACCCAGGCTCTCTATCTTTTCTTCCGTTGTAGAGAAAAAGAGAGAGCCCGGGTCAAAGCAAAGACACTGAAAATTACCAAAAACAAGAACATCAACAACAATGGAACAAGTTTAGAAGACTAGAACACTGCGGAAAATCCATCCTTGCGAATCACCGGTTGGCTTCCATATATATCCGTTTGCTCTTCACGTCTTGAATGGAGCCTTGAAACATATATATATATATATATATATATATAAGGTAATTCCTGCGATAACGTATTTAAGGATAATTTCCCTGAAAGTCGTAGGATATACATGACAGAACAGAACAGACATTCCTTATATTTCATTCTGCCATCTTGGCAGGTCCTTATCAAGAAACTAGCGAAGAATCTCTTAGTGACGTACACAGCATTTACGATTCGTGGAGTCCAGCTGCCTGTGAGACCGGTGTTTCACATCGAACGATTTTACGGAGAGGCGCATTGTCCGGATCCTATTAAATTAAACTCCTGCCGTCTCCGTAAGAACAACTACATAATTGTCATCTAGTCGACGTCTTACATTTTGTAATGTGTTTATATTATCGTAATGAAGGTGTCTGTTTGCTTGCTCCAAAAGCGAAGGTAATTCTAGAAAAAAACTGTCTAGCCCCTCTCCGTCCGCCATTTTGCTGGTTGCATTACGCATGCTCTCTGGCAGTGTCAATTGTCCAGATAGAAACGCGTGTTCATAACATATTCGTCGCATTTTATCAGCTACGGTTCATAACATAAATAATTGGGGTTCAACACATATAGATGCAGCATAGTTCATAACGTATAGTTGTTATATTTTCAAGGTAAATTTATTTTTGGTCTCAATCCCAATAATGATTGTCTGTTACGGATATTATCGTCTCTGTCTACATTTATATATTTATCTTTTTGTCATAAATGCACTTATGCCAACTCTCCTGGATACGAAACGAATCTCCCGGTCTCCTGTACGAATAATCAAATCTCCCGGATAAAAACGACTTTGAAGCTTTTAAAGACTCTGCTCCACTGTAGACTCAAATCGCATCCCCAAATCCCAAATTACAGGAATTTCGATTTTTCAATCTCTTCGCTGTTTCTTAATGCATTTCTGCATCTCTGACTTTCAAAACACGTGTATGTTGAAAAAACTAAATAAAAAGGCTTTCTTTAATCGTTTGTTGTCACGGCCATATAAACGATTGTTTGATTGGATCTCCGTTTAACCAATAAAAATTCTCGACATAAGTGTTCTCACGCCTCTGTCTGGTGGGTTGTGCCTGAGGGGGCGGGAGGGGAGGTTGGAGGGGGAGAGGGGAGGTTGGAGGGGGGAGGGGAGGTTGGAGTCCTGATGAAAAAAAAAATCTCCAGATTTTGGATCTCCAGAGGTTGGCTGGCATCTCTGTAAATGGCGTTCCATAAAAGTCCCAACGTCTTTATTTACGGTACATGAATTATGGTAGCGTGTATTGCTGTGGTTCGAATTTGGTCAAGCTCCTAAAAACAGATGATTATGCAGATCCAAAAGAGCGATAGCGAAATATCCCAAGAGGACTAAGAAACGTGCAGCGTGTAACGAGCCTTGTAGCATGCAAGCGTGCCGTCAAACTAGGCTCTCTCGAGACACGTAGAGATCACGGAAAAATAGAACCTACGAAAAAGACAACGAAAACGTGACGTGACAAAATAAAACCGGAAAAGCAAACAGTGACGCGAACAGTAAGCCAAATGTACAAAATAAGAGTTCCAAAACTAACAGAAAGACCGACAGAACGCAGATACAACACAGATACAAGGTGGTGTTGGTGTATGTTACTTCTTACAACACCCACCATCTCAAGTCTCTCTAGAACGAGTAAGGTGGTTCTGGTGGATGTTGCTGCTCTGACGCTACAAAAATGCTTTCATATGACGTCATAAGTTGGTAAATCAGAACTACAAATCCTGCCAAGTTTTAATCCTCTCCAAGTGTTGGTTTTCCTACAAATGTATTTGTTTAGAAGTTTTAAGCTTGATTAAGGTTTTGATAACAACAACAACAACTACAACAAAATAAACCAAAGACGTTTGAATTTTTAACTTGTGACCTTTCAACCAGAGTATAGGCTACCAGTAGCCTCTCGTTTTCGACGCTTGTGTTTCCCAGCAAATAACGTCATTGTCTTAGACAGCACCGTGCTGTCTGAGTCAATGACGTAGTTGCTGGGAAACAAAAGCACGACGACTGGTCCAACAATGTCCGGGGATTTCCCCAGGAACTTCTTATTAACACAGAAATTTGTATATTACATATTAAACCAGTATGCTCCAGAACAACCTGCACAGAAAAGAGACGATATGAAAACTAATTTATCAGCATACCCTGAAACGATTTACCGTCATTTGACGATTTATCGACTACAAAAAAAGAAATAAAAGTTGAACGTCGAAGGAAAATATATCTCAGAAACAAATTAAGGATAAATGCGTAAGTCGAATTCCCCTCATAACTTTTCTGCAAAACACACAGATAAGTTTTTCACAGGTGTGTCAAAATCAGAAGTTTCTAACTTCAGTTGAGAATATGCATGGTTTCTACTTTAAATTATACATTGATTCCACTGGAGACGTTGTCCAAATTCCTCTACTTCGGCTCGTGGTTTCTTGGAAATAGAGGATGCTCATTTGTTATCGTCTGCATCGCCTTTCACTAGCAGAAAAATACACTTTATATATATTTCTCAAATAAATAACAGCTCCTCTGGAACAATTTACAATTTTATATGAAGGTATAAATTAATTTATCAGTAATGAAATATAACTATTTTCCACTTCGAGAGAACGCTAAAAAAATCAGGAAATACTCGTGAACCGATAGTTGACAACCAAGACTAACTGAACTTGGAAAAATCACTGACTTAGTGAAAACTTATTCTGATTTCGCGTGTTGCTATAATGGATACTGATATTTCCTCAAATAAATTTTCAGTTTTGGTGGAATGGGTAGCTTTTGCACCTCTTCTACTCGAAAATGGCGATTCAGCGTTCTACGACACAAATGTTTAAGACTTGAAACTTCTTTATATAGCGGTGTCACCAGGCGTAAGACTGTCCCACTGTCACGCGGTCTTGAATTGGAGTAACAATGCTGGCTCGACACCAGCATGTAATAAAACAGCATTTTTACCACGCAGTCGAACCTCAATAACGTATGCTGACTTGCAGCACGGACTGTTATTTCACTGTTTTGATTTTGATCTAGCAAAAACTTTCCATCACACATGATTATTCTGATGTTCGTCACTCCTGATGCTGTCTTTAAACTCAGGGTGAATAAATGTTTAGGATCCGAGCTCGCTCTCACCAGAAACGTCCCAACTGATTTGTGCAGCAGTAAAACCTTTGACTGTTTTGCGTTTATCGCTCCCCAGTAAAACCCACTTGTGCGTAAAGTCTCTAACACGTTGTCAAAATATGTTGATGATGAAATAGTACGAGATATCGTTGACATAATCTTTTTCCATCGCTTTCTTTGGCACTTTTCGGTGTAACTGGCGTTTGGAAGTGCTCCTCTGTATCATTTGCCCCGAAACCTTCGATTAGCAGAAAGTTTACGAAGCCAACAGAAAGGTGAAGACAAGTAAAGCCGCCAGTTTCTACGAAAAGCGATGTTTTCAACACCGGAAATCAATCTAGTTTCTAGGTAAAGTTCCGCTTTCCGAGAAATAAAATTAAGTCACGCAAGGTGCCCCATTAAAGTTTCTCAGAAATCTATCATGTCTAATGACTCTTTCGATACTCTGACCAGCATATATAGCAACGAAAGACTGGCGAGCAAAACCAAAGCTGAATTTATTCGTTTGAAATAGTAAAAGAAAGCGTCACCTATCGACACGCTTCGCTTGCGTCAGTCAACGGAAGGTGGAATATTTAAATGACGTATTACGAGAATTCAAATAAGGGGCTGGAACGGCGCACAGACTGATGTAATGTCAGAAGATATGCAAGTTTTGATCGCATTGGCACTGACTTGTGCATTCAATAATCTATAAAATGGGTGGGAGATGTGACGCTGTTTCGTTTTCCTCAAGGAAGTCAATACAACTGCTAATAACGAAGTGATATATATGAAATGAATCATGCGTTGAACTGCGGATGTGAAATCAAGTGAGGCTATGATCCTCGCAGTTATGAACGCAATTTTAGCAATTGCGTAGAGAAGCCTGAAAAAACAACTGCTATTAGTTATTTCATCCTGTTATTGTTGAACCAAATTTATTCTAACGACTTTCCAAGACGGCATGCTACTTGGCATATTAGCTGAAAACCACGTTGTTCTCATGGAAGCGAGCCCGCGGGGATTTTGCGACATAAGGACAGTTATTGGCAGAGATTTCATAACTCTATTATAAAAACAACAAAAGAGCTAAAACTGTCAGAACGGAATTTGCATGCATCCCTCCAACTGCTGTGAACTGTTGAAACAAAGTCGGTACATTAATAAGGGCGTGTAAATATTATGCTCTTAACAATGTGAAGCCCCAGGTTGGTTTTTTTTTTTGGGGGGGGGGAGGGCTCTGAGGCGCCATCCTGAAAGACCGAGACAATCGGGAATTTGACATTCAGTATGTGCCAGGAGGTGGGAATTCAACTCCAGCTCCCATTAAAAAGTCCATTTGCCCTAGGCCAGCCCGCCACGCCTCCCCTTTGGGGCTTGACATTGATAGGTGCATCATGAAATAAGTACACCAAGGGGAGGAAATGCGGTAGCGCCAAATCATTTCAATTTTATAAAATGCTTCGCCGAGGCCCCAAATGCCGCGAGTCCAATGAATTTTGCAACCGATGTAGTCAAATCCGATAAATCTCGAAAGCCATATTTTCTTCACCCGCCAAGCGATACTTGGCGGAATTAAGATCACTAGTCTAGAGACTAACAAACCGTTACGTTTCAAATGGAAGTCAACCTGCCGCCGCAGCAGAAACTCTGAGCCATTAGTACAAAAGGAGCTTGTAATACATGGGAAACGAAACAGTGTTTGCGAAAAACGAACACAGTTAAAGCCTAGGGTAGAATAACAACCCCTGCCTGAATCCTTGACGACGGTTCGTCAAAATACGGAATACGTGTGAGCATGTGCGAATCATTACCACCAACACAAAGTTTGGCTACAGCTCCAAAACCCGAGTCTGTGTGGAATTGACCAACGATATACACGTCTGTCTCCTGGTCATGTGGTCTTTCATTGACGGCAGCCCGGACTCCCCAGCAAGGAAAATTTAGAGATTTGATGATTGTCCACTGATTTGTGCGCGGACAGAATCGCTCCACTGAAGCTTGAAAGCGTGACAGTTCACCGTTTTGCATTTCGGCACCGCCAAGAGCGTACAGAAAACCGCGCACTACCACAGCATCGTGGAAAGCCCGCGGTCGCTTCATAGGGGCGGTGAATAACCAACGGTTTCTCTGGGGATCGTACATCTCAACCGACGAGAATGCAAAATTGAAGTTTGCTCCTCCACATGCATAGATCTTTCCTTGAAGTTGAGCGACACCTACAGGATAACAACATAAATAATCGGTGGTTTCCTTGAAGCTTTTTTCCCCTGTAAAGCCCTGGACACAAAGTAGGCAGGGGAGGCAAACAAGGTTTGCGGGGAGGAAAACAACTTGGCGTGCACTATTGAATTATGGATGCTGGTAGGAGAATGCTATGAAGGAAGGAACCGCACGACAGGGGAAAATTGACCAATCGGAGTGTGCGCTTCGCTTAAGCTACCGATATTTTACAACATAATTTGCTGGATCTAAGATATCCTCCCAAAATAAGAGAAATCCTGTAGCTCCTCCAGACCTGCATTTTCATTGGTCCCTATGACCTGTAAGGTCTTTTGTTATCAGAGCTAGTATCATTGGTTGTGTTGTATCAGCTATTGTTTCGTTCCCCAATCAATGACTGTGTCTGGGGAGCTACCAATCTCGTTCCCAGAGCCCACGTGTCTTTTGGTCAGCTCCAAGACAGGGAGCTCTGGAATAATCAACTTGAAGAGCTATGTTTATTGGCTTCTCGATTTATCAAAGTGCTCATGCGTAAACTACTGAATGCAAAATAGCTTGTTACTTACGAACATGGAGCAAAAATCTCCAACCTAACTTGTAAACAAGAAGATTTGTCCCTGGTTTTGTAAGCCCTTGTGTTTTAACGATCACTCAATTTCACTTTTCAGTAATACTGGAACTCCTAAAATCTTGGAGTTCCGGTAATTGATTAGTCCAGAGCTCCGTGGCTTGGCGCTGACCAAAAGACACGTGGGCTCTGGAAACGAGATTGGGGAGCTACAGGGTCCCCTCAAAATCAGCCCTTTCAATGTAGTGCCTACCTAGAGCTCCCCTTCCCGTGCGCAATGGTGCAACTACTTCCCACTTATTGGTGAATGGATTGTACTTTTCCACAGTCTTGAGACCTTCTCTCAGAAAGTCATCGCTTCCACCAATCACGTAGATACACTCATTGAGAACAGTACCAGACACCTGTCCTTTGCAGTATTTAAGAGGTGGCATTTCACACCAGACATTCAGTTGAGGATTGTAACACTCCACAGAACTGAGGTTAGCATTGAAACTGACTCCACCCATAACATAGATAAGATTGTTGAGCTGGACAACGGCTGCATAGAGAAATTATACAGAGTCAACAAAATATCATAAATACAAAAGACTAGCTCTTCTATGTCCAAAAAAAATAACCATCTATAGTTACTTGTGACCAGGTACCAATGCAGTGGGGGGTTTTAACTGTACAGAGGAATGCAAAATCTGAGCCTGTGAAAGGCAAAAATGTGCCATAGGAGCATGATATTGTTTTCATTGACCTGTCAGCAGCATCTATGCTACAAATTTTTTCAAACCTATGTGATGGATGCTTTTAAATTTTTGTCAAATTATACAAGACAAGTATGACGGGAGATCAGAGGCCATTCGAAACAGCAGCAATCAGCCATATTGCCTCAGGTCATTTAGAATGGATGCTGCTTAAAATAAAGATAAATTATTTGCCAGAGATTTTCAAGTTTTATGGGCAAACTTTCAATTATTAATTTAGTTTAATTTAACTTAATAAGCTTTTACCACCGAGGTAGTCAGTGTCACACAATGGTGTGGGGGCTCCAATTGACAATGTACCCTTTTGCACCCCAGACAGTAAAGGTTATCACAGCCAGGGTTCATTACATTCCTAGCATTTCTTAAATGTTCTGCAAAGTCAAGTATGATAAAGTGTTGTGAGATGGGAGTTTAGGAGTCTGTACTGAGGAACTTTGGCTGTTAACTCTTTTGGTTTCCATAATGCCACTAATTACTAACTGCTACACAAACCTGCAGATTCACGTGCTACTTGCATTGACGCCATTTCTTGCCATTTCTTTTCATCCTCCAAATACAAGTAATCAGCTCTGCTTAAATATCTGTCGGGGCTATCAAATCCTGACAGTCCACCTACAATACACAGCTTTTTTGGAGCTCTTCTCCTTGGACGGGTTTGTGGCGTTCCAGTCATGGCTCTCTTCTCTGGATGAAGCTGATAAGCATTGATCTCATTGACAAGGTCTTCACAACCTGCCAGTGTAAAGCAAAAGGTCAACTTCCCTCATGAGCTTCCTTTGAGAAAGTGCAGTAGCTTTCACAGTCCCAGTGAAGACTATGGTAAGTGTTTTCAAACCACTTCTGTTCTGAATAGCATGCACAAAGGTGGATCTAGCAGAGGGGTCCTAGGGGTGGATAGACCTCTCCTTTATTCTTAGTCCAAAATTCAAGAAAGGGCCAAGGCATCCAGAAATTTTGTTTCCTACTTGAGTATTAAAGAGTGGACCTGCACAATGCAATGGCTGTTAGAGAGGTGTGGAAATAAGTAGGTTGAGAAAATAGCAAAATTATTAACTCCTTTAGAGTTTTGCTTACCAGTTTTCTTGAGCTCTTCAAACTCTGATCCTAACATTTCCATCAAAATTTTTCTTGGAACAAGAGGAAGTCGCACATATTTCATCAAATCAGAATGATGTTCCCGTCTGTTGACTGGATCATGACTGAACCATGCCAATAGACATTTAAGAACTTCTTCTTCACTGCTACGAATGTTTAGGTTGTCCGAGGAGATAAGCCCCTTCATGACACTCCCTGGTATTGAGAGAAATCCTGTTGTAAAAAGGGAAAAACACATTAGGACATATTTTGCTAGGAATAACCCAGGAGATTTCAAGGGATTCAAGTTTTTTTTTTATAAAAGCCTCAGTGTTATTTTGGTTAGTAAAGGATAAGGGAGTCGGGGACAACAAGGAAAGAGAGAGGGCAAAAATTAGCATAAACTAGGGTATGAGACAAGGATACAAGAACCACTGTGTGAGGATTGAGTCAACATTAATGTAATCTTGGTCAAAGGAAGAGAAACCCTTGGACTGAGAGTGGAGAAAAATGAAAAATTGAATGGAAAATAAAATAAAAGGCATGCACAGAAAACGTCAACACGCAAAACAGGGCTTTCGGCCAGAGTAAAAAGGCTTCCTTGGAGTACACACCCCACCACCCCCCACCCCTGCGCCAGCTTGCATCCGAAATAAAGTACCTTTTTGCGAGCTTAATTCCACAAAATTATTTTCCATGAATTCAAACGCTTTTCTTGATAACTCATCACAGGATATCATTTCAGCAAATGTTATGATGTCAACGCAATTTTTCAAGTTAATTTTCCGGCTTATTGAATCGGCGCAAATAGTTTCTGCTCCTTCAAACAACAACATGTTAGCAGCTACCAACACGGCTTTCATATCTGTTAGAGATTTTAGCTCCATTTTGCAGGTGTAGGCAAATTCGACCAGAACTTTCAATACATGCGACTCCAAGGCCATCTTGACCTTTTCCTCCTTGGATTCTCGCATTTCATTGGTGAACATTGCTTGAAAATACGAACTGCACGAAGCTAATACAAGTCTGTGAACTTTGAAAAGTACCCCATCGCTGCTTTCAAGAACGACATCGCAGAGGATTTCACCCACTCTAAACTCCTCCATCCTATTGAGACACTGTAGAGCGTGCAGATGTCCTTCATCGATCTTTTGGGAATTCGACAGATAGGCCACATCGCTTGAAAAATTGCTTCGTTTCGGTTGCTTTGCTTTGGAACAACTTGCCTCCATATTTAGAGTCGCAGTAACACGTGCTAATCTCGCCCCAGCTGAACGCGGCTTTGTGTTACAATCTTTGCCCTGCTGTGACGATTGTGCATTCTTGGATCACCTGATTTTTGCTGACATTTTACCTTCGCAAATTGGGGTATCTTTGCTGCTTCTTGACAAGGTAAAGTCTATTTTCTTACACAATTACTTTATTTCCTGTTTTGGTTATAAGACCCAGCAGAAATCATTGGTGCGTAGTTATCGTGACATCGCCCAGAGGTACCTACTCTTCGAGGTCAGTTCGTGTGTACTCGCGCCTCCGAACGATTTGGATGTCTTGTAGCACCTTACAGAGTACATTTTGTGTCCAAAACGTTCAAAATAATTCTAAGAGTGCATTCGAAATTTTATAATACAGTTGTCGCACTACGTTACGAAAATATTTCTGCACAGCTCCCTCTATTAATTATACATGCATAATCCTAAAAGAACGAGCGTGAATTGAGTTTTGCCAGGAATATGCATGTATAATTAGTATAGGCAGCTGTGCGGAAATCTTGCCCTGACGTTGATGCAAACGAAAAAAACATTGGTGTTTTATAATACTAAAAACCTGATTGTCTGGGTATATGCAAACTTGTGGGTAAGTTATTTATTACCCAATTAGTGTCTTTGCAACATTTTTGTTGACATAACCCCTCGGTCAGTTTACAGTTATCCTGGCGCGAAAGAGCATATTGGATGACTATCCACTGGATAAATCACTATCCACTGGATAAGTGAATTGGATTTGCTAGCATTTATAGGGCTATTCACCTTTCGAACAACTGGGGCCAGTAGATTTTAATCAGACTTAACCAGGGGTTAGTGCTAAACTTGGCCCAGGAGTACAACCAATTTTTGCTAATAAAAGTTCTTCCTTTCCGTCAGTTGGATAATAATTCACCAATCATATGGTCACCACTTTTAATTTCTCAGAAAGCAGAAACTCTTTTGTCGTGAAACATGTTTTGGAAGCATTTAGGGGTCATGACAGTCCCATGCTACTTGAAATAAGACAGTTTTTTTTCAGTTATTTTACATCATTAATGACATCAATGATAGGTTGTTACATTTTACATTTAAATTGTTGCGTTTGTGATAGAAATACCAGCCACCACCAAAGAAAGTAACATTATGAGCAGCAATAGGCGGCTGAAGGTGATATCTGGGCACTTGGCACAACCCAATAACATGGGTGTGTCTTCGCAGAATTGTGCAGGTACCTCCACAGAAGGTGCAAGTAAGAATCCAGGAAGACAAGAAATCATGAAATGGAATGGTTGGGGCTACAAAGATTCGCAGTTCATGATTAAGGATGGCCAAGCACAATTTACTGGCTCACGTTACATTCTAGGAGGTCAGACTTTTCCCAAGTTATTGGATTGGTTCATCAACGAGTGCCATGCAGATCCAACTGTTAGCTCTCCATCCAAGCCACTCCCTGATCCAAGTTCCTTACCAAGTGCACAGATAAATCAACCTTTCTTAGCTCGTGTCCAAGAATCTGGAATGCACCATACACTGGACCCACATGCAAGACTCTTTCATGGCCATGGACACACTTGCCATGAAATATTTGAACTACGTCATGGAATTCTACACCGCATTCCTGACATAGTCATCTGGCCGAGTTGTCACAAGGATGTGGAAGAGATAGTGCAGCTTGCTGTAGAACAAAATGTCTGCATTATTCCATTTGGAGGTGGAACCAGTGTGTCAAATGCACTGGTGTGTCCAGTTACAGAGAAAAGAATGATTGTCTCCTTGGACATGACAGAGATGAAAAAGATTCTTTGGATTGATGAAGAGAACTTAGTGGCTCATTTTGAAGCGGGAATTATTGGCCAAGAACTGGAGAGACAGGTTAGTAAGAGGTGGTTCAGTATTAAAGTATCTATGCAGGCTACAGTTTTCTTTCTGGTTTTGGTTTCTGCACTGAAGTTACATAGCTTTTCAAATAAATCTTCTGATGTCCCTTACTGTTTTTCTGTGAAATCACTGGTTAAAGTTTGTGCCAGAGGCAGGCCCTTTGATGTTGACATAGTAATTGGGGAGTCTTGGTCCAGGTCAAGTTGTGACATTTTGTAAGGAAAGGATTGACTTTTTCAACCACCAAGCTTTCAAATGGAGCTATTGTTCAATAAAATGACTTGTTTCTTAGATCAGTTTTCATTTTTATTTGTATTTATTTCCAGCTTAATGCTAGAGGTCTCTGTGTAGGGCACGAACCTGATTCTTTGGAATTTAGTTCTCTTGGAGGCTGGGTGGCTACACGCGCATCTGGGATGAAAAAGAACACCTACGGTAACATCGAAGACATTCTTGTTCGTGTCAGAATGGTCACGCCAAGAGGTAATGTGGAGAAGAGCTGTCAAGTTCCCCGGATGTCCACTGGCCCAGATATTCATCACGTCATTCTAGGCTCTGAAGGGACGCTAGGAGTTGTCACAGAAGTGAGCTTGCGAATCCGGCCGCTGCCCAACTGCAGAGTGTATGGTTCCATTGTTTTCCCAACATTTGACATTGGAGTGGCCTGTGTCAGAGAGATAGCTAAGCAACGCTGTGCTCCATCATCAATTCGCTTGATGGACAATGAACAGTTCATATTTGGACAAGCTCTTAAGCCCAAGGGTGGCTCCTATTTCAAATCATTCCTTGATGGGCTGAAGGCTTTGTATTTGACAAAGTTTAAAGGCTTTGATCCTCATCTGCTTTGTGTTGCTACTCTACTATTTGAAGGTGACAAGCAAAAAGTTGCAGACCAACAGAGAAAAATATATGAAATTGCCTCACAGTTCCGCGGGATCCCAGGCGGTGAAGAAAATGGCCAGCGAGGTTACATGTTGACCTTTGTCATAGCCTATCTGAGGGACCTGGGTTTTGAACACTTCTTCCTAGCAGAGTCGTTTGAAACTTCTGTACCCTGGGATCGAGTTTCTGATTTGTGCCGCAATGTCAAGGAAACCCTGAAACGAAAGTGCACTGAGCTTAGGGTCAAGCACCCACCCCTGGCGACATGCCGCGTGACACAGACCTATGATGCTGGGGCCTGTGTCTATTTTTATTTTGGCTTTGTTTATCGTGGGCTCACCAACCCACTGGAGGTGTATGACGAAGTGGAGTCTGCAGCGCGTGATGAAGTGCTGGCCAATGGTGGGAGTTTGTCTCATCATCATGGAGTTGGCAAGTTAAGGAAGAAGTGGTTGCCACAGACAGTTTCTGATGTTGGAATTGAAATGTTGCGAGGTATCAAGAAAGCCGTTGATCCGCAGAATATATTTGGAAATGGGAACCTGTTGTAATGTTGTGCCACACCACATGTAATAGTGCAGTAAAGTTGTTATAAAAAGAACATTTCCGTACTTGACAGCTTTTGCATAGAGGTTAAAGGAATTTACCAGGAGGTGCATACTAAGTTTTACAGTCTGTACTTTTGGGTGAAAGTTTTCGCTTTTCACCCATCGACAGAGTTTTCTTATTTTTTTTTTCTGATGGAATATGGCAATGATATGGGGTAATAATGGTCTACCAGCCAGTGATTTTCATGAACAAGAGAAAAAGTTGTTTTCTATTTTAACCAAATGTATTGTACACAAATCTTTAATTTGTGAAGCATTGAATATTGAGAGGCCATTGTGGAATTTGTCGTCTAAACAAAGCATATTATTTAAGGTATCAGAACTAGTAGTTAGCACTGAAAAGAAAGAACTCGTACAAAAAAAACAAAACAAAACAACAAATTCAAAGATGATGAGTCAACTGACGAAATGATCCTCACACTTACTGGACAATTTAAGCAATTGTCACATATGCACTTGAAAAATTCAAGTGACTCCAACGGGATTCGAACCAAGACCTCTGCGATGCCGGTGCACTGCACCAGCATCACAGAGGTTGCGGGAGGATCATTTCGTCAGTTGATATCTAACCTGCACTTCATGATCATTTCTTTCATGATGAGTCAAGCTGAGATTTCAAGGACAACGAAGCTTCACTCTGGGATCTTGGACCAATCCTTGCAAAATGCTTTTAAATAGGGAACTAAGTAAAGGCAACTGTCAGATGTACAGGCAATAAGGTTGCCAAAAAATTCTATCATGATATTTTCACTGACAAGTGCATTTGGGGCATCGTGGGGGTGTATGTTATGGGTAGGGTGTAATATTACCAGTAACAGATGACTAAAAAAATTACAAACTATGACATCACCAACTCCTTCGATCAAAGTTTTAAAAATAGTTGCTTGTTAAAGAAACTTTTAACAGTGGTTTGAGCAGAAGTTTGCCTTTGCTTGTCCCATGGCATATATACACATTACTTGACTCAAAAGGAGGGTTTGTTTTTTATCGGGAGGGATGGGGAATGGCTGAAGGATTTCTTTTTGAGCCCACTGCCTCGTAGAGGCAAAGCGACTTTGTCATAGTGTGTTAAGAGTGAGTGTCCACATTTTTGTCATTGTTTACATATTTTTACTTGGCATTTTGATACAACGTGGTCAAGTGGTTAAAGGCACGTGCCCTGGGAAAGCCATCAGTCATGGATTAAAGTGCCACTTGCGAACCATTCAATATGACATTTTTTTCCTTATATCTTCTTTCTGTTGTCTTTTTTTTAATATAAATTCAAGCTTTATTTTATTTAAGTTTTCACGTGTCAGTGTAATGAGTGCTTTGCTGTGATGGCATCATGCATATTAAGGCAGTAGCTACATGCACGCATTGTGGGCCTATTTTTTTATTTATTTATTTATTTTTTGATGTAGCTTGAACTGCTCTGCCTTTTGAGGGTTACCATTTTCCCGGGTGTCTTTCTTAACTTGAGTTGCAGCCTCCCCGAGTCCCAACTAAAAACGTATCCTCTCTAAACTTGAGCAACTGTTGTGTACTTTTGCAGCGTGAGTATCAGGTTTGGTTAAGCTAAACGTGATTCTAAAATGGCTTACTGCTCTCTGCCAAGAAGCATGACAATTCAATGCCAAGGGTTTCATAACACAGAGCCATATTCATATAGTAAATATTACTAATAGTCCAACAAAGACAGGCAATAATTGCAGCACAAAAACACATTAAAAATCATTCATTTTTGTCCAAATTCACTTTTTACAATGTTTCAAAAGCTCCTTCCACGCAATCCTAGTCAATATTGAAATATGTCCTTGTATTAAAAATACACTATTTCCACTTTATTACAGAGTAGCCCTACCTGACTGCTCCACTAAACTCATCAAAGAAAATACATCCTACCTACTAACAACTATGCTAGTCCTGAAGGACTTCTCAACACATGTATTTCAGAGGGTGCTAAAAGTCCATTATGGGCTATATTGTCATATCACAGTGATAACAAGCTGCATTCAGTGTCAGTTCTGGTTGAAATTGCCTTGGATAAGTGTATCAAAGGATTTTTTACCTACATTTCATTTGTTTACAGACAATTCAAACCAACAATAATGGTCACCACACAGATCTCTTAGTTATGTACATTGAATCTATCAAACAATATTATTTTAAACATCCAAACAATAAAAGACAGTCCATTGCATGCAAGGTACATCAAGAACGAAAGGAGGAAGGATTGAATTGTCACACTATTTTACATTGTTACACACTATTTTTCAATGTATGAATAGCAACAATCTCACATAATTATTGTTACTTTGTGATTGAATGGCTAGTTTTAAAAAAAGCAGAAAAGCGCTGAACACAGGTCTACAGTTTGCAGCATTAATGAACAGTGGCCAATAAAATTTCTTTTTCCATTTTCATATAAGGGATATAAAATCATCAAAAGATGCTGATTCAGCCCTCGGCAAAATGAATGTCATACCCAGGAGGGATTTAGAGATAGTGTTGAGTGGTTGAGTCTGTAATGCACTTGTTATTGTTAATCCACTCTGCTCTCTAAAATTCCTTGATCTGCCACAGCAACCACAGCATTTAACTAATCTGTCAAAAATCGGTCATTTTATGACAATGAATATGTTGGGTTTTTTTCTACGTTACAAGCAGAAGATCTTTGATAGAAATGGCTTTTTCAACAAAAAGATTTCAAGACAAAATGCTTCATACTACCTGTCATAGAAATTTAAAAATTTTAGATGTAGTTTGGGTGTGACATCAAGCTAGTCTACAGGGTAAATAATGGCAGGGGTTTTCTGGCTGCTTGTCTTCTGTCATTGAAGTTCAAGTAAGGCAGGATTGTGCTCCATTATCATCATAAGTAATCCATCAAGGTATCCTCGCAGTCTTCTGTTTTCCTCTTCTTGCTCTCTTAGCGTATTTATAATTTTTTCTTTGTCGGCTGTGACAAGCTCATCTGCCAGTGATCCTTGCTGCCATTTTTCAAAGTAACAGAAAAATTAACAAGATGGTAAGTAGAGAACATGTGATTTCTTATACCCTCTTCATGTAGCTCTTAAATGATCCACTCAAAATTTCTCTTCATTTTCGTTACATCATCAATATTATACAGGTCATGAGAAAAAGCAAATGATCACCACACAACTTAAAAAAAAAGGCACTCTCCTTTCCAGTACAATGTAAAGCCTAATGGAAACAGAAAGGAGAATATATATATATTGATATTGGGGTTTACAGGTTAATGTACACTGTAGATTTACCTGAGCAGCACCAAAATAACCATCCTGTTGCAACTGAACATTGAGTTCCTCTTTGGAATTTTTCAAGCTCAAGTTTTCCTGAAATAGAACAAATGCACAAGATTACACAACAGTAATTACATTTATTTTTTTCTCAGTGCATGAGCGGGCAGAATTCAACAAATCTTGCAATCTGATTGGTTCCGGGAGTGGGCAGAATTTTCTCATCCGGGCCACTCACAGCAGGCGGAATTGTTTGCATGCTTACAGCCCTAAAATGTTCGGGTCTTAGAAAAACTCGTGCACAGTTTTTCCCAATACAGACCTCCTGGCTGATGAATAACCCCTATGTATTTCCCCTGATTGTTTCATTTCCATTAGCCTAAATACTGTACTTTGGTTTTCTGAACCTGTGAAAAATCTGACTTCAAACATGTGTTTTCTTACAACTGAGTCATACCAAAATATTTCTTTAACATTGGAAGTAATCTCAAACAGAGATGAATTCTGAGGGATAATTCCGCTCAGACGGTTGGTATGTTTTCGTTTAATTTTTTTCACTGGTTACAAATATTAATTTTAAACCAGTTAACTTTCATTTGCCATGGTCTATCATTAATTACTATAATCTGTAACTATAATGAAACATAAAAAGGAAACTAGGTTTAAAATTTGTAATCCAAGAACTAGAAGGAATTTAAACCACAACAAGCATTCTACTGACAGCAACTAGATAAGTTAAAGATTGAGAAGGGCATGTAAATCAAACGTTGAGTCTGACCATAATTATACCATGTGATAAGGTAATAACTATCTGGTTACTAGTTACACTGTACCTTAATAAGCGACTGAACATGTCTTTCCAGGTCAGTTTTTTGTTGCTCCACATTGTGATGGTCTTTAAGTTTTATTTCTACCTCTTGCTTGTATCTCTCTAGCTCTGCCAAATGTTCACTGACCACTGCAAGTTCCTAGTATATAAAAAAAAGCGAATAAACGAAAGGATGATCAGAACAATACATAATTACACACTGTGGACACACTTAGATCCATACCCATACCCATACCAATGCCCGTACTGCACCCGTACTGCACCCATTTGAATACATACCATTATCCATTTGAATACATTTTCTGGCATATACTAATCCACTGGCCCAGTGTTTGGTTTTGGGTGCAAAACCCTGACAAAGTTGGCCTTCTGACCTCACACATCAAATACATGCAGTAGACTTTAGAAAATGTATCGACCCACTCATTAGTGCCGACCCCAGCTTGACACCCTCAAATTCCTTGTGGCAACCCTGCCTCCAAAAGGTACCTGGAATGCTACTGTATTGAATAGCATTATCTGTCCCTCTTTGCCTTGCCACTGTGTCTCTAATGAGCATCGACAATGATGCATTTCATTGCATTCTTACTATAGTGTTAACAGAGAGCAAAAACATTGTTTTTTTTCCTGACCTGCTCATGTTGATGCTGGTCTTGATGCCTTCCTTTTATTTCAGTATCCAGCTTTGCTTTGAGCTCCTTTACTTCATCAGCTTTTATTTGAAGGGCAAGCTCAAGACTGTCGACTTGGTTTAGAAGCCTTCTTTTCTCCTGAAATGAAATAAATAACAGTATAGCATTAAATTTCAAACAAGGCCACTCTAAACATCGCAATCTAACAGCAACTGCCACTAACAAAAGCACCAAACCCAAATACCACTGTGCAGACTAACCTCTTGACATGTGTCAAGTTCTTTTCTTAAAACAGGCTCCACCTTTTTTAGCTTTTCAATTTCTTCTTCAGCTTGGTGTAGTCTAGATGGAAAGAAAATAAGAATAAGAGCTTGATTGAAAATAGACTGAAGAGTTCTCTGCTAAAAGGGCATTCAAGTGCAACTAATCTAGAACACTTTTCATTGTTAGAATAAATATATGCCTATAGCACACATATTTTGCAGTTTTTTCCTTGAAACTGCACTTTAAAGTGCCTTATAACTTAGCAAAAGTAGCAGTCACTTATCCCATGACCAAGCATGTCTCTATTCACATGATCACATCACAAACTACTTTGCAATGCTAAATTTCTTTCAAAACTGGAATGCAAAGCAGTTCGTGAAATCATCGTATAAACCCATGCCTTCACTAGCTCGGCCATGGGACATGTGACTGCCAGTAATGCATGCAGCCCATTAAAAGTGAAATCTCAAGGAGGAAGGGTGAAACATATATTATATGATGTTACGATTGGACTTTTGATAAAGAAAATATTCTGAGGTTAAGTGCACCTTAAGTGACAATCTCGGCAATTGAAATCTGAAATTAATCAATTTGACTTAACTATTTGGCATGTTGCGGAGAATCCTGTAAAAAAATAATAATGTAGTTCTATATTTATCCCTCAAACTGAGAGAGTAAAAGAGAAGCATCAGTCTAATACCTTTCAGTTTCAAGCATGAAGTTGTGAATATTAAACACAAATTCCTTGATTTTACAGTATTATTATTATTACAGTTACTTTTGCTGGAAGATGTTCAATGATGAGATAAACCATCAACTCCTTACTTTCTGTTAAGTGTGACTAGGGATTCTTCATTGTCTCTCTCTAGTTTGTGCTGTCAAAGAAATAACAATAATTGATGGTACATGTACTGTAATAAAGATAAAGCACAGGAGAATGTGTATTTGCTGCATATAGGCTTAAAGCGTTATTTAACAACCACATCTAGTCTTACCTTTGGTATTATAGGAAAAACAAGTCAAGGGAAAGAGTATTTTGACAACAGATAAAGATGGCAGGGAAGAATAATATGGATTTTTACCCATACATTGCTAAGTGTAATTAACAGCACTTCTGGTTAGAAAAGCTCAGCAATTTACAGATCAATGCTTTCAGTTTGGGATCCCATCCAGACTTGATGGTAACACAACTCAAAACATTGAGCGAGATGAAAGAACTGAAACCTACCAAAGCTATTTTATACTTCAATCCTTCCTCTTCTACTTGCTTCCCTGTGGTGAGCTTTTGGCTCTCAAGTTGTTCTTCTAAGGCATTGATTCTGAGAATAACACCACATAAAACCACTACTGAAATGCCAAGTAAAAGCTAACATGCCATTAAAATTCTAGAATGAAATGGCTCTTAATGTACTGCAGACACAATATTTCAGAAAATTCTCGACTGCAATATTTAATAACGCTAATCTAGTACACTACCTGTATTTTTTTTTTCAACCAAATAAAAAACCTTTATGTCACTACAAATTTAACTTGCAAGCATTATCTTTTGTTCAAGGTCTAGAGGGCAATTATAACAACAAAGCCTAAAACCTCTGGGATGGAAAGCTGACAAATAAATTTGAACTACTAGTAAACATCATACATAACAAAATGACTTTATAAAGCAATATTCTCAAGAATACTGGAAGAAAGATCATGCACACTGTATATATACTCAAAAAAGAAAACCACCGTTTCATGTCCAATTGCCTTCTAAGAAGGTTTGGTGCACACACACACACACACACACACACACACACACACACACACACACGATACAGTGGTTCTGTAACTCCCAGTTTTGCAAGGAATCCCTTTAAAAAAATGTATTATTTGTCTAACTGACTGTAATAGCTGTTTGGCAGCAGCCAAAATATTAGTTTCTAACCTAATGAGTGTCAGCTGAAGTTAAAATACACCAAATCCAGACAAAGTCTAAATGTACAATAGTCAAAATGTCTTGCACTAGATTGAACTAGCCCACATAAATAACTACTACACTTTGAGATAAAGTTAACATTTGGAAATAATACACAATGATCTACTGGGTTTCCATGAGTCTCATACCATATGTAACATCATAAGAGGGAAAAGTCAAATTCTACATCATACAATTTGGAACAATGTTTGCTGAAGTTAAATGAAATTTTCTAGTTTCAAATTAAGTGCAAGAAAAAGTATAACCTAAAAGACTAACCAGTTCTTTTCCAAACAACTGAGGTAAATAGAAAACAATCATGTATTACCAAGGAGCACTTTTGGATAGGATTTTGAAGCACAAATGAAAATACTCTCCCTCCAAAATCTTTTTGCAATTATAGCAGTTAGTGAAAATGAGATATGAATTAGCATATCTCAACAAAAATAGTAAATTATAAATGTCAAACATCACATACTCTATTTAAAAGCTTTGTCTGAAGTCAGTATTAGTTTCCTCCAAAACAAGGAAATACATAAATTTAAATTTCACTGCTCTCTATGCAAATCACTACTGCAGGTGTCATTTGAACAAAAACTTAAATATTCATGAAAAAAACTTGACAGATTCATGTCTGTGGCAGGTGGTGACTCGTTTAATATTAAACAATTTGATGACTTATTGTTCAAGTCAATAGCAAAGAAACTATCAACAAAAAATATTCAACTGCCATAAGCAAAATTGGACAACATGTATTGTGATAAAACACACACACCACTGATAAGAAAAACCCTATGTTTCGGTTTTGTAAGCATCTGACAACTGCCAGTCAGCTGCTCTCTTATTGGAAACAAGTTATTTTAAGATTATGACATCACACTGAGACATTTTTATCATTCAACAATCGCTGGTGTTGGTATATGACAGTTTGATTGAACCACAACTTCAGCAAATAAGCTCTTATTCATGGTATTTAGCATTAATATATCACTTCTTCAAACAGAATTCCTTGCAGATGATTTCATAACCTTAGGAACACCCTTCCATAAATGGACGAGGAAGTACATAGCCTCCACAATACAAGAAGGCAAGTTATGACAGCATTAGTGATGAAGACCACAGATATTGTTCAGATGTCTTTTAAATATTATTGATCTGTGAAACAAAGTCAATTAACCAATTACAAAGATGTATTGGTGACACATATTTTTCAACACTTAAATACACTTTACCACAACTGACTAATATGTCACAGCAACACAGCCACTCCATACTACTTACTCCTTATTAATATGGTTTATGAGCAAAAAAGATAAAACTTTGAACAGAGGCTATCCGTAAAATGAAGAAAAAAAGAATTTGAAAAAACTTGGTCATACTGGTAGAAAACTAATTTGACAAAAACAATGACATATTTGAGAAGAGCAGGCTGAAAGCTAACATAAATGATCTCCTCCTACCTTGTACATAACAATTTGTTTTCATCCCGTATTTTTTGCTGCTTATCTTGTTGCATGGCGTGGTCCTCCTGTAATAATGATACTTGCGATGATAACCTTTTCAACTAACAAGAATAAAGAAACAAACACATACATGCATTGTGTAGACCGGTACATAAAAGCATCACTGGCGTGCTTGTACTTAAAATACATCTGGACTGAGCTTGCTAAGGAAACATACAGCTAGAATCGAGTGCATTTCAAACAAATCAAAATATGATTTTGCTTAAAGAAAGAAACCAGATTAGTCTCTACGCTGCTGGTCCTAGAGGTCCTCCTTTCTTTTCCTTGGATGACTTTAATTTTAGCCACAAAGCAGGGAAAACGAACCACAGAGTGATAGGAAAAGAACAATGTCTCATTTTCGTCCCTGTGCAGATTCCAACTGTCAAATGCTTCAGAATCATCATTAAAAAAAAACAACCAATGACAATCATGCCATCACCTGCTTGTCAGCATTGTTGTCAGTCATAATTTTTTAACTGTGTAGACATTAAAAATATCTACCAATCAACCAATCAAAACCAACAGTGAGACCCTGAACTGCAAACATTGCATGGAATTGAAATTAAAAAGGACCTACACCTGAGGTTTTTCTTCTCTCGCTGCCTGGCAGTTTGTTTGATAATCACTACACTAATACTGCTTTGGGGCTCAATTTCATCCAAGGAGAAGACAAAACAACCTCTGGGACCAGGATAAAACCAGATATAAGAGAATTGAAGAATATCACACACCTCTGTCAGAAGAAACATAGATGTTCCCGCTTCACTGTCTGAGAGAGCCCTATCACCTATTAGGTCTTCAAGACTGTTGTGTCTGCTGGGATTTTCTGAGTGACACTTAAAGAGGTTCATATGGTGGGTATGGTGGCTGCGAACAAGAAAAAAATATTAACTAAACTGCTGCAACTTGCACTTATACCAGCTACCAATAAGTAACAGTTTTACTTGCACTAGAAATCATAATGAACCTATTACATTAATAGTAAATAGGTGCCATGGGATAGAACAATCCATATCATCGTCAGTGTTTCAACTTAAGGTATTTTCCAAGGAAAAGTTAAGAGGATGTGGACATTCAGCCTTCACACAAGTCTCAAGTCAATACCCTGAGAAAACTGGAGAGCTAACGTGGAAAATCAACCAGCAGACTTCAGAAAATGTACGAAGATGCCTTGGCACTGACCTGAGCTTTGGCCCTTTCACATTCCCTGGGGGCACCCTGCCTCTCAAACTTACCTGGAATGCTGTAGTTTCATTGTTAATGTTACTAACAGTAATTTCTTTTAAATATTCACCTTGAGAAGGCAGCAGCTGCAGCTGAAGTTCTCCTGAATCCCGAACTAAGAAGAAAAATAAAAACTTCTTTGACACAAACAGTACCAAGAAAATTAAAAAATACAGACTGAGTTAATGATTATTTCATTAGTCATTGTGGTCTTCAACAATGGCCAAGAAATCATTTACAATTCAGCTCCAACACAAAATGACTACCTATAAAGATGACTAATGCCGGAGCAGTGCATCAAACAATTTAGGAATATTTTAACAGTACCTGAAATCGGATGGTTAATGTTAAGGGTCTTATCTACCTTACCCTCTCAACAGACGTTCTGCAATCTGGTGATCCCGTCTCAGGGTTGGGCTATCTTCAAAAGTTGTATCCTCACTGAAGCTCTCCCCATAACCTTCAAAACCTTCTTCTGATTGGTATTCACTTGTGTCAGAGTGTGAATATCTGTCGTTATAAATCTCCACATTCATGGCAGGTAACGTGGAACGATGCTTTAACCGTGACAAAGTAGGAGGTGGGAATGTGGAATATTGCTTTTGATTGCGACTGAAGTTTGATGTCCTTAACTCGTCGTGAAAGTTTTCATCGTCATCACCGTTGTATTCATTTGTTGATGTTGTACTGTAAGTACTGTCTCGCTTTAAAAATAAAAGTGATAAACTAATATTATTATGCATATCAGGATAATGAAGAAGTCACCTTTAATGTGTCAAAATGAATGTTAACCAATTTTAATGGTTTTGCTTTATCATGTGAAACAGTAGCAATATGTGGAAAGTGTGATAAATACTGACTATCTGGCCAAAAAAAATTGTCGACTGTTGGCCAACAGTTTACAGACAGTCCACTGACAGTCAATTGGGGAAGCTGTTGTTCATTTTCCCCACTTGTCTAACTGAGTACAAGTCCACTTCCAAAGAACAAAGAATTGTTTTTGTTTTGCCTGGAGATATGGCTTCTTCCTTGTTGATCAAAGATTCCATAATCCAAATCAAGTCTTCCACAGTAGAAATGAACTTTGTGAAATGTAGGCTGACAGCTTTTTATGCAATTAAAATTATGCAATTTAACAACAAAGAGCAGCGCAGATTGGCAGCACGGTCATCTTCAAAAGAGCAGTAGCAGTCAGCGGTGCGTGGCCTAAGCGCATACTCATGTGGTTCTTCAGTCACATGGCTGTACTTGTTGGAGACCTTGCAGGCCTTCGTGTGCTGCTTCGCCCAGGCCCCCCTCCCCTCCCCATTTTTCCACCACTTGTGAGTGTGACGGGTGCCTGGATGCCTGGAGTGGTGGCTCATGGCTGGGTTGCGGGGATTGCCAGCCATGGGAGTGTTACTCGGTCGAAGCCCTTGGACATCCCAGGCACCCAACCTCCATTTCGAAAGGTAGTTGTTTAACACACTTTATGTGTCAGTGAACCTTATTTTGTAATGGGTAACTATGAACATAGTTTAGAAAAAAAAGACTAACATTTTGATTTTCACCAGTTGTTTTACTCTTTTCAGTGCTCAGAGAAAACAGCCTAGTCTTAGCGATGAACTGACAGTAACATGAGAAACGTTGACAAACAACTTACACAAAGATAAACGGGGCTGTAATCAAATCAATAATAAGTTTCAATTAACTAAAAATAATCTACTGGCCAGTTTAAAAAGTAGTAACCGGTAGCTCATACTGGCTTCTGTGCTTCACTGGAGAAGAAATGTACCCGTACTTTAGCTTAACTAGAAATGCCACAAATTAGCACAGCACTTCTACTTTCAAGTGGGTTTTTGTTTCGCATTGTAGAGCGCACGTAAACAAACATGCTGAAATACGCTGAATTTCCTGCAATCGTGAAGTTCACTTGCTGGCTAAAAAAGGGTCATGAACAAAAGTGATTGGTTAACAGGTAAAGGGATTAAAAAACGACGTGATATCAAGTTAAGTACCTCACAACAGCTATCCTCTAGTTGATCGTTATCCGCAGATATCGTGAGCTTAGGATATAAATAATCCGCGGCGAATTCGTGTGGTTCTTTGCCACCGTTCAAATTCACGTCACCATTGACCCCTCCGGAAAATGAAAAGCGAAACACGTTTAGTATTCATTTACTAGTAAATGTATTTTTAAATTGTTCCTTGGAGAGGCAGGTCCTTTGCTCAGTTTGCTAATACACACGCTGTCTCAGACTAAGGATTGGTTTTCTGAATATTGACCTGTCGTTAGTAGCGCATAACGCAATATGAACAAAAAACATCACTTGCTGTGAGGTCCCTCACCAAGAAAGTCGTGAATTCCTCTGCAAAAGCCGTCAAAACTTATTTGTCCAAATCCCTCGGGGTCTAGCTTTTCTATTAGGGTTTTCATCCCCTGGAAAATAGTCAAGCATGAATGTCAATTAGCACCTAATACACAGAAATCATTTTCAACGCAGTAGGAACCGAACGTTAGCTGACGGAATAGTCTTGATTCAGATTTGATATTGTACTGCAAAAAGATTTACCCCGCAATGCCGAGCTTTATTTCCTTGCAAAAGAATTTTTGGTTTGCTTCGATGCAAAAAGAGTAAGCTTATTTTAGGAACTGACAGTTGAAGAGGCGACCTTCAAACTGACATCGTGAATTTCAGATTGTGGCACGAACGATATGCCTATTTACGTTTATTTATAATTTTGACACTACAACTCGAGTGAACTTGTTCGAAAACCAAGACTTGGAGAAAACTTGCAGCGAGAGCAATCCCGAAACCAAAGAATCGACCAAAACCAGAACACGAAGAAACTCGCATGCAAAGCTTCAAAAGGTACGATGTATCGAGAAATTTGATTGCGGGACAGCATCCTGTTCGAAGCAAGGGAAATTATCAAAAACACTATCAACTTTCACTGCCTTTTAGTTCGGTTTAACCGTGATTAGTTCATAAATCGATAGCGGTTTTAATACCTAATGACAGCATGTTATAAAATGCAATGAAAGATAAGAAATTGTACCTCAAAGCCCTCACTGGCGTGTTCTTGGCCAAGCCGCAAAAGATCTTGCGTTTTCACGAAGCCGTCGCCATTTTGGTCGCAAGCCTCAAATACAGCTTTTAAAGGACCCAGCACATCTTCAACATTCGCCTCTTGCATTGCTGGAAAAATATTTGGCCGAGGTCTTGAAAAGGTGGCCTTATCAATGTTATAAAGGTATCATTTTTGCGGCAACCTACTAGACCTCAATTGATTGTCCAGCGATTTGTCCGCCAAGCATTTAGTACTGATTGACAACAACTTAGTCACGTGATCGCAGAAATGCTCATCGTTTCCTTGTCATTCAAAGTGACTACCAACCAGGAAACAGAATATAAAGAACTGTTTCCTAAGCATCTAACTAGTAATTTTTCGAGCCATCCAATTTCAAAGAGCATTTTGTAAAATTCAGATTGACCTGGGACACCTGTGTACGCTAATATTCTTATATTGTGGGAGGCTATTTTTGGACGTCGTAAAAAATATGGACAGACCAGTGAAATTTGACTTCAATTTTGCAACAAAATGTAATGTTGCTTCAGTCTAATTTTTCAAGTTTGACTTCATGATTGATGCAATGGTATATTTCGTTGCTTCACTATGTAGCAAATACGTCAGTGATTTTGACATTTTCCATTGTATGAGAAATACATTTCAGTAAACTACATGATCATGACACACTTCCCCATCCTAACTCTAGTCGTTGACTCAACCCTTTTACTTTCCCACAGAAAAATACAAAAAAAAAAATTAAAAAATATGAGTTCCTACAATCCTGATAAAACAGAAATGCTTTTGTTTACAGCCTGATTTCCTTGAAAAAAGAGCATTGAAACAAACTATCACAGACAAAAAGTAATTTTATTTGATTATTGGTCATCTGTAACCTACCAAAAAGGCAGAACATAACTCGTTAACTTCACAAACAGTGTATTTTAATAAAATATTAAATACAAACATCACAACACTTTTTAATGGCAACCCTGTCCTAGGACAAATTCCTTTTACACCATGTGACTTGAGTGGCCCTAATAATCTCACTGTCAGAAAGCAATAAAATAGAACCAAAGGTTTTCAGTGAAGGAGTGTTCCATATGACGTTTCTTAATTCATGACTCCAAATCCCAGAATTGGGATTAATATAGAGAAGGCCTGGTATCTTAGATAATGACACAAGATGATATTGTGTAGATGCAACAGCTTGTAACTAACAAATTGTAGCCAGCTTTTATCTCTTTTTAAAACCATATTTTTTCCTTTCATAGAAGAGGTCTGTCTTTGAACTTCCTAAGTTGACAATCTTTGGGCATCCATCCCTCTATAAACGCAAATTAAATAAAAAGCGATTAAGAGTACTCACTAAGACAAGCTAACTGTATATGACAGAGAAACTAAAACTCTTGCCAATTCCCGACACGAAGGATGAATATGGTACCTGCTTGAGTTAAGTACTCAACACAGCATGACTCGCCTTTTGTATGGTGCTCAAAAGAGCTATTAACCAAAACCATTGGCTGCAGCTATCCTACTGTACACAGTAACCTATGATACTGTATACTGTAATTGTGACCAAACTAACACACTACTGTACATTCAGATACATTCACTACATTGCAGATGCAGTCAGTCAGTCAGTCATTCTGCTGATCAATGTGACAATAGGGAGCTTAAGCAACGACGATGTCGATGACAATGAGAATGCCACAAAACAATAGGCTTAATGATAAAAAACAATGGCTCTGCACGTGCGTTTTACATTTTGATACATTTCTTTACCGTTCTCGGCTAAACAACGAAGTGAGATGACCAAATTTGAAGTTTTGTGGAGGATGTGTATGCAAGACAATAAACTTTCCATTCTTTGTCTTTACCTTGACGGCATTCATACCAATTCTGTTCCTGAACAGTTAGTAATTGTTTTACACATGGAAAGAGTTGGAATAAGTGCAAAGTGATTACAATAACACAAATTTATGTTTTCACATGACGTCTTCACAGCCATCGTTGTCGTCCTTGCTTAAGCTCCCTATTAACTGATTCAATACAAATATTGTACGTGAAATGACATCTACTGGAGCAATTAAGTGTCAAAAGCAATTAAATCATTGCTTTGCTTTTGCTTTGCTCTACGATTGGATCAAAAAACTTGCACAGACTTTCAAACCAATCAGGCTCCAGTTGTTGGAAAGGCAGACAACGCAATCCACCCGATAAATCGCTATCCAGCGGGTAAATGCTAGCAAATCTAATCGAGTTATCTAGTGGATAGTGATCTATCCAATGAATGGCACTATCCATGCATCCATATAATTCACCTTAATTCACTATCCACCTTTTTAACAACTGGGCCAAGATGGAAAACTTAAAACCAATTGTGACTTTGTCACTCTTGATTTTTCTCGCACATGGTGCTGACTGCATTCACTTGCTTTGCATTCTGATTGGCCGGCAAAACCAAATCGTGAATAATTTCCAATTGAGATTGGCCGAAGCATGTATTTCCTTCAGTATGTGGATTGGCTCTGCGACTGGTTGGTTTGGGTTTTCGGACATTCGAAAGAAAACCACTCTAGTACCAGTTCAACAAGAATTGTTCCACATCAAATATGACCACTGAAAAACTACCCTCAAGCAGTGGTCAAAAAAGTATGTCAAAACATATTAATCATCTAAGGCAGTGGCAGTAGCAGCAGCAGCAGACCCTAAGGCATCCTATAAATGCCAATGGTCTTCTACATCTTGCTGTCAATAATTTTAATTTCTGACTGAATTATTCCCATGTCACTCAACCATCAGAACTGAACTTTATGGCCACTTGGTTAAGCATGCATGAGCAGGAAATTTGTGGCAAAATAACAAAAATAAAGAACAATACCAGGTCCTTAAAAGAGTAACAAGTACAACCTGAAGGTAAAGAACTAAACTTCTCTTCCCCTTAGTTTTGTCTTACCTCTAGCTTAAACATAAAGCCTAGAAGTTCCTGGATATTAGGTGAAAAGTCGAGAGCTCTTCAGTCACAACAAGTGCACTGTTTACATCAAGGAAACACCAAAAGCAATAAAAGTACTGAATAAAAATTCATCAAATTTATTCAGGAGACTCCACTAATAGCATAGCTTGCTCTCTTTTCCCCTCAATAAAACGTATCCCACTAACAACCCCTAATTCCCTGATTTGCTCTCATGAAGGACCAATGATCAATGCCAGCTCTTGGATGCCTTTACAGTGTGCCAATTTACTATTAGTAAGAGCAAAATTTCAGTATTTCACTTGAGTCCCTATCAACAAGGCAGTCCTCCATTTCGTTAGAAATTCACCCCTTGTACTGTTATATTGAGTCAAGGATTGAAGGCTTGAAATAGAGTCAGTACTTGCTTAAGCATTGACCAGTAAAGCCCTTTTCAGATGAGCATCATAAAACCAAGACTAAATTAATTTCAAAGCCAATCACGTTCTGAAGGAACTACAGGCTTCAGCACCAACCACAAATCAAAGTAATTCACAACTTGGTTTTACCAGCCAATCAGAATGCAAAGCAAGCAAATTAAACGCAGCCGGCACCAAGCGCAGGAAAATGAGAGTGACTAAGTTGCAATATTGGTTTAAGTTTTGCATATAATTGGTTGAAAACTTCACGCACATTTTTTTTTTTCATCAAATCATAGAGCAAACAAAAACCAAAATAAAACCAAAGTAACTGCAAAATTATTCCTTTCCTTTCAACACTCAACTGAAAACTGCTCTAATAGTAGTATCTAATGGTCTGTCCCTTTGGAATTAATGGACAAAACAAGAGAAGAAACTTACATCTTTCTCCTGAACGGTGCATTCTTTGCAGTAGTATGCATCAGAAACACCTGGACCACCGCATATCACACATCGACCTTGGTAGGATCCATAATTGCATTCATCGCATATCCGCACCAAAGTACAAGGACGCACATATGAGTCACAGATAACACATTTACCATCACCTAAGATAACAACAATAAGGTAGTCATAATTATATAGATAAAGTTCATTTTTGAAGGTCAAGGGAACGACTGCTTATTACTTAGCACAGGGAGGTGGTGGTTTTGAAGGGCCATATAATGCCAAAAATCATTTCAAAGTGAGGTACATTTTTAAAGAACAAAACTTGGGGGATATTTTTTAATGTGTGACCACCAACAGTTGAGTGAAAATGGTTTCGTCCTGTTTTGAACAGAATTGCAAAGGAAGAAACCAAAAAAGGACGAGAACAAGGCAGTGGAGAAATGATAATAATGTCTGATCTTTTTTTCATTCCAAATGTTTTTTGTTTCCTCCTTAGATTTTGGATGCCCATCCCTAGCAGTTACTATGATTCACAGTTGCGTAAGGCATGAAGGAAGTTTGGTGGTAAAGTTTCGACATTCAAATTATCCTGTTGTCAAGCGCAAATTTCAAACATTTATTAACGTTTCATTACTCTTTGCTTAAAAGCACCATTTCAACCACTTTTGTTTCATCACTTTTTGGTTTCTTTGAGTGGTCTAAAATGCTCAGTATTGAGTGACAGATCTAAATGGTAAATGTAATGTAAAACTGTAACTTTTCAGATTTTGACCCACCAAAATCACTGCGATCGGCAAACAAAATTGCTTAGTGTGACACTGACTTAAGAAAACAAAGGAAAACTTTTTAGGTTTTAACATCGAGCTGATTGAGGCACCCTATTTTTGCTTTTATAACTCATCCAACAACAACAACAACCTTTATTTCTACTCAGACTAAAAAAAATAGAATTACATCGTAAATAATAGAAAATAATGTTACACAGAGTGGAGCGATTGCAGAATACCCGACCCATTACTTGCATACTGTCTTCTGCTCTGTAAGAATGAGACTTTGATAACAATACACCCTATTCATATACTAATAATGGGCCGGGTATTCTGCAATCTAGCCCACAGAGTACTGCTGCCGGGAATAACCATAGGGGCTAGAGCAGCCAGGCAGCCACTGCAACATAATGGAAATCAATAGATTACAATAAAGGGCGGTCGTGAAATTACTCAAGTACATCAGAGCTACACACATGAATACATGTGCGCGCGCACACACACACACACACACACACACACAGACACAGACACACACACGCAACGCAGCTAATAAAAACAATGGGATTCACTCCAATTGAAAAACAAGTAGGTTTAGCGTAAAGATGAATTAGATACTATCAGAAAAGAATTAAATAAAATTAAAAATAGAAGGGACGGACAGCTATAGAGATACTAACACTTGTTAACGGTCATTTTTCATTTTCTTTTTGAATGCCGAAGTTATGGACTCACCGTAAATCCGTGGACTTACTGTAAAATAAATAAGGTAAAAACCAGAAAACAGAGTGACAAGTGGACTTCTTTAATGATTATACTGTCGACATCACCATTCAAAGTAAAAACTAAGTCTTACTTCCACAAACTGTACCGTCTCTACCAACAGATGTCAAGACACGCATGAGTCTACTTACATTTCTCGCACAGCCTTCCAATGGCTAAGAAAGCAATACAAAAGAAAATAATAAGTATTCCAATCGCTAAAAGTAACGCTCAAACAACACACAAACTCACCAACACCTGGCTGTTTCCTGCACATGATCAAATCTGGGTGATGCTTCGCCATTTTTGTTCACGGACTGAAAACACGTATGAAGAGCGTGGCAATCAACTCGTTCCATGATCTCTCAATAGTTAGTACCCAGGCCCCAGTGTTCGAGGGGTACGTAGCGGTAAGACACTCTCTTGGGTTTGCTCACCTTTGCTGGATAGCATTATGCACGTTTGGAACAACTGAGGCCAGATCATCTCACTTTCACGTTCAGACGTAGACCTGTTGTAAGCTAACTTGGGGGTGGGGGGTCACCTGACACCGAGAGAAAGAAGGAAAGAAAGAAAGAAAGAAAGAGAGAGAGAGAGAGAGAGAGAGAGAGAGAGAGAGAGAGAGAGAGAGAGAGAGAGCGCACACATGGAGAGAAACGTGTCGAGTCGCATTCGTTGTTTGTAAACGTTTATCACGTAGTTGTTGCTCTTTCCTTGGTATCCCTGTGGAGGCGTCTGAGATACCAGCTGACCTGTATGTCTCGTTGCGGGAAGCCGACATTGCCTTACGGGCCATCAAGCTGAGGAAAGCAAGAGGCCCTGATGGGATTCCTAACATCATATTAAAGACCTTCTCGTTCGAACTCGCACCTGTCATCGTTGAGATTTACAATGCATCGCTACGAGAGGGCTACCTCCCGCCTCTGCTCAAGTCGGCAGCTGTCAATCCCATTCCGAAGCAAAGACCACCAAGAGCTATAGATACTGACTTAAGACCTATTTCTTTAACTTGCCAAATTTCTAAAGTGCTAGAAAGTTTCACTTTGTCTAGAATACTGCCGAAGCTACTTCCTAAACTAGATAGTAAACAATTTGCAGCCGCCGGGCGATCTACAGATCAAGCCCTAGTTTTTCTGCTCCACCTAGCCCTTGAAGCACTAGACAGAGGCAATTGTATTATTCGGTTCTTTTTTGCCGACTTCAGAAAGGGTTTTGATTTGATTGACCACAAGATACTATTATCAAAGTTATCTCGTTTCGACCTGCACCCTACTTTAGTAAGGTGGGTCGCTGCTTTCCTACTAGATAGATCACAGTTTGTCCAAATTGGTTCGCTGGCATCTCCGCCTAAAACCCTCAATGGGGGCATCTTCCAAGGCACGAAACTAGCTCCCATGCTTTTTGCAGTGATGGTAAATGAGCTTGTTAACAATAGCCCATTTCCGAATTGATGTTTGCCTCTGGTTGAAAGCGAGTCTTGGTGCACAACCATTCAAATGGAAATGAGTTGGGTATTTTCATGCAAATCAAACTCATTATCATTTGAATGGTTGAGCTCCAAGACTCGCTTTGAACCAGAGGAAAACAGCAACTCGGAAATGGCCCATAGGAGCCCGAGAGCGAAGTTTGTTGACGATCTTACAATAATGGAAGTAATACCCAGGAATTCACCATCAATAATGCGCCACCTCGTCTCGGATGTTCAAGAATTTGCTAGTAACAACAACATGCAGCTTAATCCAGTAAAATGTAAAGAGATGCGTGTTAACTTTCTTCACTATAATAACTGTGAGCTTCAAGCCATTGTCACCGGCGGCACCTATATCGAGGAAGTGACATCATTTAAGCTGCTCGGTGTGTATATCTCTAATGACTTCTCATGGGCTGCTCACTGCGAGTACGTAGTGAAGAAAGCTAACAGACACCTCTACGCAATCAGGCAACTTAAGAAATGCGGTGTTCCACAAGGAGACCTTGTTAGCATCTATTGCTCTCTCGTGCGCTCTATCTTGGAATACGCCTGTGTCGTTTTCGCCAACCTTCCCAAATATTTGTCAGAAGATCTAGAGAGGATTCAGAGGCGCGCTTTAGCGATCATATTCCCCCTTATTCCTTTTGTGAATGCGTTAACCAGGGCTGGTATTCCTACCCTTCAGGAACGTAGAACAACAGCATGCACAAAGTTTGTACTGAAAGTCTCCCCGGAAAACCCGGTGCATCCGCTTATACATAAACGCATAATTAGCCAGTCCTCTCATTACAATCTAAGACCTAAACCTAATGCCGCTTTGGTGACGAAAACTAACCGCTTCGGTAATTTCGATAGTGTGAAATATGCGACTGGTGCGTCAACGTAATAGTAAATCCAATCATATTAGTTGTATTGTTTCTTGCTATCTATTTCTATTTTTATAATTGTACTATGTATTGCTTTGGCCAACACTGTAATTCAGTCCTTGACTGCGAGAGTGGTAAATAAACGAATTTATTATTATTATTACTATTATTATTATTATTATTATTATTATTATTATTATGTCCCAGTTCTAACAGGAAGACAACTTAAAAATTCTTTTGTGGCACAGACATTTCTAAACTTTAAGTCTGTTTTCGAAATCTTCAAACGTAACACCGAAAAGGCGACTGAAAACAAATTCGTGCACAGCTTGGGTATGGTAATCATCTTTACGCCATTCATGTCAATTAGTTTGTGAGCGAAACTCATTATTTATTAAAATGTATCTGACAAATTGGACAAGAGACGCCATTAGAGTCAAGTTGACAGCACAAGAACCGCTGGCGGAAGGTTTTCGGCACAGCACTATGTCAGGCGCAGCTTAAACAGTTTCAACAAAGACTTGGATAAAGATGGAAAAGTCTCTTTGTGCGGAACTTCTGCCGTACTATCCAAACATTTATGAAGTTCAAGATTTTTATTCATCGTACATGGTTAACTGTGTTTTCGCCGCGTTTTTATGTTACAGCACAATCATTCTGAATGTTATCACAATCCACGCAATATTGAAGACTTCGTCGTTACGATATCCCTTAAAAACATTCCTCTTGAGCTTGTCTCTCTCCGATCTCGGGATTGGTTTAGTTGTTCTACCTCTGTTTACTTCGCTGCAAGTCAAGTGGTTGCGGAACATCAATCCTGGCTGTGTGAGCTACATAATTTTCACCGTCGTTATGAATGTATTTTTCGCAGCATCCTTCTTAAGTATCGTAGCAATAACTTTGGACAGACTGTTAGCTATTCATCTTCACCTTAGATACAAGGAAATTGTGACTCAGAAGCGATCAGTTGCTGCGGTGGTGACTATCTGGGTACTTAGTGCGTTTTTGGCCTCAAAAATCTTCTGGCTTTCGTCAAAAAGAAAGTACTTATTTTCAACTCTTTTGGGAGTTCTGGGTCTCGTTGTTATAATACTGGCTTATTTCAGGATTTATTGTGTTTTGCAACGCCACAAAAACCAAATTAATTCCCTGCGAGTTCAACAAAATGGCGAAACGAGCAATTTTGCGAGCCTTAAAAGATTTGCCGCTGGTACATTTTACTTATATCTCTTATTTTTAGCTTGCTATTCGCCTCGATTTGGATGTTTAGCCGCCTTCAAGATCTTTGGCCCAAGTAGATATCTCAAACTATTTTCAATCACTACTTCAACTCTGATGTTCCTTAATTCATCTTTAAATCCATTTATTTATTGTTGGAAGATGAAAAATATTCGACACTCTGTCATGAACACAATGCGAGGTACATCTTGGTATACAGATTTCGTTCAGCGACTTTATCAATCTGTGACTACGTGACTTCTCATTTGGCAAACACTGACCTGTTATGACAAAATTCAGCAGACACAACTAATTTCCAATTCTGACTGAGGAGGACAATTCTATTAAGTGTCGATTGAGGACAGCTATCTGAGAGTCTGAAAAACTGAATCTTTAATGATGAATTTAGGAACGGCTTAAAATCATTTTTACGCGAGAAAGATGCTACCGTGTTTTCTTCATCTATTTTTGTTTCTAGTTTACACTAAATTATTTTTTTTCAATATTGATACAGTTCTTGTTAATTAAGGGTTTTTTTCTACACTTCAAAAACTCGTCAATAATTCATAGCCTAACAGCCCTTCAAGTCACCGATAAAACGTCACGTGGATGAGCTTTATACTCGGTAAAACACTACCAGTTAATATTCTTTATATACTGCAGAATACTAATAGGTTACTACGGTGGCTCATAAGGGACACATCGATTTTCTCGTCGCAAGTTACTAACTTGCGATGACGTAACTTGCGATCGCAACTTATAACTTGCGATCGCGACTTATAACTTGCGATCGCAACTTATAACTTGCGATCGCGACTTATAACTTGCGATCGCAACTTATAACTTGCGATCGCGACTTATAACTTGCGATCGCGACTTGTAACTTGCGATCTCGACTTATAACTTGCGATCGCGACTTATAACTTGCGATCGCGACTTATAACTTGCGATCGCAACTTACTAACTTGCGATCGCAACTTGCTAACTTGCGATCGCAACTTACTAACTTGCGATCGCAAGTTACGCCATCGCAAGTTAGGGTTAGGGTTAGGGTTAGGTTTAGGGTTAGGGTTAGGGTTAACTTATAACTTAAGTTATAAGGTGCGATCGCAAGTTTTAAGGCGCGATCGCAAGTTATAAGTCGTGATCGCAAGTTATAAGTTGCGATCGCAAGTTATAAGTCGCGATCGCAAGTTACGCCATCGCAAGTTAGTAACTTGCGACGAGAAAATCGATGTGTCCCTTGTGAGCCACCGTAGGTTACAGCTTGTTTTTCTTGTATGCCAATAATTTTCCTCTCACACTTTGAACCATTGTTCAGACTACAGAGGGACCCGCTTTTTGTTGAATGTTCTTGAACCTGTTAAAAAAACTCGCAGCACGTAATTTATCGGGTCTAAAGGCACTCCGCTTAAAAAAGCTTAACTCCAGCAGAAACGCCTGTGCTGAATAGTTCTTCGAGATGTTTAATATGGAGAATGTGATTACGACTGACACTCGAGTGACACTTACGTCATCCACACTAATTGATCTCATTGTTACTACACGAAAGTGCTGGATCCCACCCTCTGGGAATTTCTAATCACAACCTTGTGTATGCCGTTGTTCCGGTTTGGGCTGCAAACGTCCGCCCCCAAGGTTTGTGAAGCTTCGCAACTACAAGAAATTGAATGAGGAAGATTTCAAACGTGACCTTGAATATGCGCCTTTTCATGTGGCTATGACTTTTGACGACCCGCATGATTCCTTATGGATGTGGAACCAGCCGTTTCTTCAAATTGCAGAAGATCATGCGCCAATAAAACAGGTTAAAGTGAGAAGTTTCTCACTCCCGTGGACAACTAACGATATGATTTAAGGAAGAAAATGAATACAAGGTTTAAATTGTACAGGGAGGCAGGTTAATACGAAAGACAGTCGAATATGGAGCAGTTATAAGTCTCTCAGAAATTCTATTACGGCCGATATAAGGAGAGCGAAGACAGCATATTTTTCGAGTAAAGTTGCTGAGATAAAAACCTCAAAGGCTTATTGGAGGCTGGTGAGACGAGCAACGAATTTGATTGCGTGTCGTAAACCGACAGGACCTCTTAAGCGTGATGATGGAAGCCTGGCTGTCTCAGACATCGAAAAGGCTAACATGATGAATACCTACTTTTCTACGATTGGCACGAAACTAGCTGCACAACTATCAAAATTACAAATTGAGCTGGATGTGATCAATAACCAGAGGGATACTCCAACTATATCTACTATCGAGATCCAGGCAGGTACGGTGAAATGTAAATTATTGAGTCTAAAAAGTAACAAAGCGACTGGCCAAGATGGCATTGCCCCGAAGCTGCTAAAAATGGCAGGTGATACTATCGCTGCCCCAATAGCTGCTCTGCCGGTTCACTCTAAGTCTTAGGACAGGTGTTGTTTTCATGGATTGGAAAACAGCTAAGTTGACGACAGTTCACAAGAAAGATGATGAAACAGATAGAGGCAACTACCGTGCTCTATCCATCTTGAGCGTGCCCAGTAAGATCTTGGAGTTGTGTGTCAACGATTGCATCGTGGATCACGTGTTTAATACCAATCAACTTGTTAGGGATAATCAATGGGCGTACCGAAAGGGATTTTCCACTGAACTCCTCCTAGCTCATTTAACAGAAACTTGGAGACAGGCCACAAACTCCGGTCTTGTTGTCGGTGTTTCGTTTATAGATTTTAAGAAGGCTTTTGACTGTGTTAATCAGGACATTTTATTGAATAAGCTTCAGTACAATTTTGGAATACGTGGCCAGTACACAGTCTTGAACGGACATCGATCAAGCACCAGCCCCGCCCGTCGTTTCCGGGGTGCCCCAAGGCAGTGTCCTTGGCCCCACCTTATTTGTTTTATATACAAGTGATCTTGTGGAGTCTGTTCAATCTGCGACTGTCTACATGCATGTTCGAAGACGATACTACCTTGTTTTGCATTGGAAAAAGTATTGATGAGGAGGCGGCCGCTCTCAACCAAGCCCTAAGAGAACTATATGCTTGGTGTGCTAGAAATAAGCTGATACCCATCCTAAAAAGTAGGAATGTATGATAATCTGTAGAGGGAATTTTATTGGACCCCTCCCCCTTAAATCTCTCGGTGGAAATAGTTTGAATTGAGTGAAGCACTGTCAATTACTAGGTGCAGTTATTGATGACAAACTGAGTTGGTCTGCACATGTTGCTGACATGAAGAAAAGGTTTGGAAATAAACTGAGTCTTATTAAGAAGTGTAGGTTTTTGCCAAAACAGATTCTTTTAGATTTGTATTTTAAGGTTATAATTCCGTCAGTAACGTACGGCATAGCCGTATGGGGAGGCATGAATCGTCAAGATGACTTTGACTCAATTGAAAGGTTACATTGCAGGGCAGCAAGGATAATTTTCAACCTTCCGAAAGACTTACCATCGACGGAAGTCTTTACTTTGGTGAAATGGGACACTTTAAGAATTAGGTATAAATACTCCATTCTGAAGCTGATGTATAAACTGTACCATAATGAATCGCCACCCTGCTTGTTTCAGGATACTTCCGGCGCCCGCATTTTACAAGGTGAACGGTATAGAAACTGAGCCGGCGTATGTAATTTTACGTTAGGCCCCTAGCAGCCGAAGTACATGTGTTGTTATGTATATGTGGATAAGTGCATATGCCGTGAAAATAAACAGTATAGTACAGGGTAACTATAGTTATTGATTAAAAATTGAATGACAGTAGCCTCGTTTTCATATTTCCACGGGAATTTCCCAGACGATCGGGGATTTCGCAGTTTCCCGACCGTTCCAGATTTGATCTTCGACCGTTCCATTCGGTAAAAGAAATTTGTGGAAATTCTAACCAGAAATTTTGGCTAAATGGATCGCGCTCTATGTGATCAGGGAAAGCGGCCCCTTCAACACTATCAACAGGCGTACAATAGGCCATTTCCGAGTCGCTGTTTGCCGCTGGTTCAAAGCGAGTCTTGGTGCTAAACCATTCAAATGATAATGAATTTGATTTGCGTGAAAATACACAACTCATTTGCATTTGAATGTTTGTTCACCGGGACTCGTTTTAAAACCGAGGCAAACAGAAACTCGGAAATGGATTATTCCCGGAAAGATATGAATACCAACCAAACCATGGTTTACAACAGTGTTGAGGGAGGATTGGGGGAGAGAAGGAAGTCGAGTCCCAGTCTCCTAAGGTAGTGGTATAAAGCAAGGCACCTAAGGTGTCAAAACCACAAATTATGCAAAGATTCTGGCATAGTCCCATATAGTGTAAATGTACAATCGTCATTTATTTATAATTTACGCAGAATCGCAATTCTTTAGTCAGTAGTTTAAAATCAAATTGAGCAGCCATGATATTGAAAGAGTACAGGATATGTATGCCGATGACAGTGGAAGAGGTAGGTGATAAGTTTCTTACTTATAAAAGTAAGTTAATTGTCAGATCGAGTTCTTTTTAAACGAACAGTGAAGCAAAACTCATTTGACAAACACGAGATCGAGATAGATCTACCAACAGGCAATATTAGGGAATACCTTTGAACTGCTCGAGCCTAGAATTTC
>BLFK01001094.1:996186-998787 GCA_014634185.1 Astreopora myriophthalma
AAAATTATCCAGTGGAATTTTTTTTTTCATCCTTCTACAGCGTTTTCATAAATAACTCAAGTTCTACTGACAGTTTTTTTCTCATATCCCGTCTTAGGTTAAAGAATTTGATGGGGTTTCCAAAATTTGAAAAAAATAATACACTGGTCACCAAGTTAGTTTTTAAGATATTTCAAAGCACTGAGTTTTAGAGGGTCTTGGAGCTGCTCTATACCATTGCCATGGCAACAGTTAGGACCTAGCAAACACCCTCAAAAATGCCTGACCATAGTATTATACAGATATCAAAACATTGCCCTTCTGAAAGGATCAACAGGGTTGTAATCTTTTGCCATTGGACATCCATTTTAATTGTGGAAAACCCTTTGGAGCCTCCTTCAATTAATTTATTTAACTCTTATTGTTGATTGATACACTTTTTTCTTGATTAGGTTGTTCAAGATATTTTATTACTTGGTCACAGACAAGCATTTGCATGGATCGATGATTGGATCGGTGAGTTATAAAAACAAAATGTTGAATTCAAAATATTTTGTACTCACATAAATTCATTAATACATTGAAGTCTGTGTGATTACAATGTTTAATTTTGTGAGAACTATCAGGGACTTGACCTGACAAAACATGAAGTTCAAGTGCCAGCTGGGGGACAGTAAAATAATGCATTCATGTTTCACAAACGAGCTGGAAATGGTAGATAGTGCAGATGGTAATACAGACACTGATTTGGTAGTACAGGCATTCATCTTTATATGCTATTGGCAATATTTTGTTGTTAATTAATTCATAGTTATGTTCAATAAATGGTTTGCAGAGGATGGCAAAGACCTTATTGTTCTGTGGCTGTGCCATCATTGTTGGAATTGCCATTGCTACCTGTATTGCTTGTTAATTGCAAACCAATCTGTTAAAGGTTTCGCTTTGTTGCAGACATGAAAATAGACGATGTAAGGGACTATGAAAAAGACATGCAGGAGAAAACAAACCATAAAGTTGGGGCTGAAATTTAATTTTAATTATTGAGCCTTTTATATGATATTCAATGAATGGTTTTTAAAATAATTTGATAATAATAAATACAGTTTTGTCCTCTACTAATTTCACTTTTATAATACAGTGATGAGGTATTAAAATCAAGTTAAACTGAAATGCTGATTGGGATAATACTAATTCTGACCTGGGCTTGCTGCAGACAATAGCCCCCATACAGTACACAAATACTTTGTTAATAGCATCACAATGCAGCTCATTCATTTTGTAATTGTAGTCTAAATTTCATTAATGTAGTAGGGGCTTAGGCATTCACAGTTTGAGAGTTGTGCAAAAGTTTTTTTTTTTACTTTACCAGTTAAGATTATTTGACATCATACAGTCGTGTATTTATGTAACCACATGTACAACATACTTTGACCACTAAATTTCACATTTCTGTGAATCTTAATTATGAAAATATAGCCATAGCTAAAATACAAACAATTAGTGTAATTTTAATATGTACAGCTATATCCTTATTGACTCCAAGTTTTAAGTTTAGAGTAGGCCTTAGTCCCTAATATACGAAGACAAGGCAGTTCAAGAATCAGATAACTGCTTAGAGCTTGTGAATTTATTTTTTCATGTGATGTAAATAGGAAACAAGGAAATAAAACAATGTTTGAAAACATTTAGTAGAGTTTTGACCATTGACAGTTGAGAAACAAGTAGTTACAACCCCACAAATACTTTTTTCTCAAGCATATTGCCAGTTTTCACTGTCACACCATCATCAAAACCATTCAACAAATAAGGTCAAGAATCAAAGAGAGAAAATAAGATGAATATTCACACAGTCTTGCAAAGATTCAGGTCTGTGCAATGTTTCATGCGGGAGATATTTGGAGAAATGTTTTACTTGGAGAAATGCCACGTTTGTGTCCCTCTGAGGGCCACAAGTATGATGGCTGGAAACTAACAAAAACATAATAATGTCATTGAATTTTTCTATAAAAAGCCTGTAGTCATCTTCTGAGAGCTCATAACCATCTATATGAGTACTTATTCTCATACAAGGACTGTTCAGATTGTAAAATCTCGGCGGACAAGTCACTTTTTAAACCTATGTGACAGCATTCTTGGCCATCATTTTAACATCGTGTCACACCAAAGCTTAGAAATTCAACCTTGCTTTACCACAAGATGAAAAACCCTATGAAACTGAAAATTTGTAAAAAGATAAGTCTTCAGCTGTTCTAATAACTAAACTAAAATCTCAAAGGATTGATAATTCCTTAATTTTAAATTCCGATAAAGTCATGTGAAAACCAAGGATAAAGCAAGGAATTTGTCAGCCCAGGGTCAAATGTTTTGCCCAGGAAATTCAAAATCAGGTATCAGTCAAATCCTGTGACGGGGTTTGTGGACTTTAATGATAAATTGAAGGGCTCAGAGCAAAAATGTCGTAACTGACATTTTCAATGCATTTGGTCATTTTGCAAAATTGCATCCAGATTTCCCACAATACATGGAAATTAAGTTATGGAATTACCTATCCTAAGTGATATGGATAAAACAACGAAGGGAAAAAAATTGTCTGGACCCTGGGGGGGAAAGGGGGGGAAAGGG
>BLFK01001094.1:1006213-1021413 GCA_014634185.1 Astreopora myriophthalma
CCCCCTCCAGCAATGCAGCACAACAGTACATCCCTTGATCGAGACAGCTTCATGTGAAGAGACCTAGAGACCTAAGGTTTGCTTTCTCCCTAGTTGGTCAAGCCAACAATCCATTTTTTTTTACAGATAGAATAAAAGAACTCAAAAAGCTAAACCATTCAATAGTGATTAACTTCTTGGAGCTTCTTGATATTCTCATCAAGTCCCCTTCGTCACCCAAGGTAAGCAGTGCTCTTCAAATGTGTGCTTTTGACTGTGACATTTGATTCAAAATACATAATGAAGTTGACATTGTTGTTCTTACTTGTTACTTTTCAGAGGGAGGAAAAACTAAAAGATTTGAGTCTATTATTTATCAATATTCATCATCTGATCAATGAACTGAGGCCTCATCAGGTTAGTACTTGCTTGAGATAGATTAACAATTGAAACTGTTTGTTCCTTTAGTTTCTGGAAGATACATGGAAAAACATCAGCCTACATATCTACTGGTATGTCAGCACCCAAAACTGGCTTAGCTTGCCATAGACAGCATGTTTCTGGTTTATTTTCAGTGTAGGCAATGAGCTGGGAGTAAGTGCCACTTGGTAATACAGTCAAAAGAAAGCCCAGTTTTGTCTATGAGCATACCTCTCATTATCATTTCTGAATATGTATACTGGGATCTTGTTGGTTCTTGCAGGCACGAGAGACATTAAGAGTTATGATGGAGAGACAGAAGCAACAGCGACTTGAAACTGCTGAAAAATTGAACAAGTAAGTTCCTGCTTTTGGTATTAAACAAAATCTTCAAGGAAAATAATGAAATTAATTTTCTTGTTACAGGCACTTGGACAGAGTTGTTGCAATGCTCCAATCATGTTTATCATCTCTGCAGATAGCTGCTAGACAACAAGATGGTTCATTTGAACAAATGGAGGTACAGTCTAGAATGGGCTTTATAGTGTGGTGTTTTTATCAAAAGAAATTTAAAGAAGAAAAACAACAGCAACCACGACTAAGTAGAGCTCTGGTACATTTTGATATCTAAGTATGTCAGGTTGTCGTGGGGCCTGAGTCTCAAGCAACTGTCCTTGTCAGCAGTGCACTCATTTTGGTAGAGGATCATAGTTTGTGAAGATATATTGATGTGATATTATTTGTTTGCTTGTTCACTTGTTCACTCGTTCATTTATTTCTTTTTTGTTGACTTGTTGATTTAGTACTTACTGAGTCCTCATTTTTTCTTATTAGACTGACGAATCACAAAAGCATGGTGACAGTGACGATGAGTTCAGTGTAGTGGACGAAATCATGTGCAATGCTCTGGAAGAGATCTCTTAGCTTGATTTTTTACGGTCATCAGAACTTCATGCCATAGTGTTGTTTTCAAACACAGTCCAATGTCAGAGAAACAGGAGCACACAAAATAGCTTGGAAATCAAGCCCAGGTGTGGCAGGACAAATGTAAACCTGGACAAAAACCTGTACAACAATAATTACTAAGGACTATCAGAAGAAGCAAACTCTTAGTTGTGTATTCCAACAGAAATGGCCTTCACCTTATTGCAGTCTTTTGTGTAGGGTAGTATATTCCAAGAACATTTCATTGGAAACTACAATAATTTCTAGTTTTGTGCGAGACCAATTTACCATCTCATTTTACTATATTGTGAACAAATATTTGGTCAGCGAAAGACAGGAAGGAAAGATTTCCGTACAGTTCCCTATGTATACTATACATGCATATTCCTACTAACCCTCTTCAAAAAAGAACGAACGTGAATAGAGTTTTGCCAGGAATATGCAAGCATAAATGAAGTAGGGACCTGTACGGAAATCTTGCTGGTCGGAAAAGTGCGGAAAAGTGTTTGACCCACCCTTTTTGGGCGGGTTATCGTAATAAATTAGAAAAGAACCAGCTGTGCTTCCTAGGAACCTCTCTCCACCACCCCGACTGATTGCCCCACCTCCCCCTTCCCTCTTGAAGAACTCTTTGCACCAGTCTCCCGCTGTTGAAAGAAAATTTAAGATGGCGGACAGGAATCACTGACGCAGGTTGCATAAGCTCACAATATAACTCGTCTGTTGCTGTTAAAATAGCAGTATCTACGTTAATGTAAACCATTTGAACGAAAGGTTTACTCCTAATAGAAAGCCTCCATTTGATGTTTTTTTAACGACAAGAGAGCTACAAAGTTGATCATGTTGTGGTTGCTCGTTCGAACCACCACTCCAAGGAGTTTCCGTCCACAGGGTTTACTAAGTTTTTTGTCAAGTGAAAAATCATTCAACGTTTGGCGTTGCTCGCAGCGGAGGAAGATTTGCTGTATGTGCTTCAGAAAGTTAGACTTAAAAAAGAGTTTCAGCCGACAAGAGAAAAAATTCCCGAAACTTTCGTCAAGTTTGTTATGTGATGGAACATTGCGTTTTGCTGGGACTCGTACAGGTTATGGCAGCCCTTCAGCGTTTAATGAACGGAACAGAACAACAGCTATTTATGTCATAGCCTTAGCAATAACAGTTATGGGATCTTCCTATCTTGCCGTGCCTCTTTATCGCCTCTTTTGTCAGGTCGGTTTCATGGGAGTATTCTTTGAGATAAGAAAATAGTTGTAAATTATGGCAGTCATAGGGGAGTTAAACTTCGTCTTTCTTCTTCTTGTTTAACGATCTCTTGTGCATGTGGGACTTACTTGCTACTTGAGAGTAGTCCCTTTTGATGAGTGAGATTTAATTGTTGGTGATGTTGACATTAAAAAAATTCGCTACAGTTGGTAATCCTGAAACTTTGTATTGAATGTTACGTGGTTCACTTGACTGACTGAAAGTGACTGATGGTGGTGGTGATGATGATGGTCACTCTAATGTCACCCTCGTGTCACCAAGAACATTCCGAACTACCCTCACATACTTCACCAGGCTAAATTTCAGAATACACCGCCACTTAAATATGCATCTTCAAATACTGCTCCTGCAGTCTCGCTTCGGGAGCAGCCATTTTATTAGCCTTGCATGAAATGATTGCTTGGTCAATGTATTCCTCATTCTTTTTATCCTTCGACTACGGGAGGTTAGGACCATGGGAGCAGTAGTTTTTAGTACTGCTCTTATGTGGCTGGGTATTCTGAAATAGCTTTCTTTGCCAGAACTGTTATTTAATTTTAAACATGTTTTATTTGTCTTGTTAGGCGACTGGTTTAGGTGGAACCGTGAAGAGAGAGGATGCTGGAGATAAAATTGAACAGATGGAGAGAAAGCCAGAAAGAGAACTGCTGATCAGGTTTAATGCAGATAAGAGTGGTGCCATGCAGTGGAACTTTAAGCCTCAACAGACAGCTGTCAGGGTATGGCACAAATTAAAACTAGTTGTGGGAAACTTGGGCCTCTTGGCATTTTGTAGGGCTAAAAAGAGGCCCTGCTAGGTATGAGACAACGAGCAGGGAAGGGGAGCCTGTGTCAATTGTCTGGATTCAAAAATATCCTATGTCAGTGTTTACAACCTGTTTCTCCTTCTTTGATGTTGCTGTTGGAGTTTTGGCAGGAAAGGTTGTCTTGTGGCAGTTTCATTCTATGTGCTGTCGCTTCTTTTTGGGTTGTGTTGCTTTTTGGAATTTACCACTATCTGTCAGTGATAAGGTTAACAAAATTCATAATACCAATCTAATTTGTGCAAATGACTGAAATTTTTAGACATGGTGTACTTTTCTTTTTAAGATTGTTCCTGGAGAGACAGCTCTGGCATTTTACACTGCCACCAATCCAACCGATCAAGCTATAACTGGAATTTCCACTTATAATGTCATTCCTTTTGAGGCTGGTCAATATTTCAACAAAATACAAGTAAGAAGATGCATCTGTTACCCAGCTGAAGGAATTAATTTTTTATGACTTTGGTACTGTGCATCCCAATAGATCATGGCAACTCCGAAGCCTCTTAGACGGTCTGCTGCTGTTAAAACTTGATCACAGGATCACTGTTTCATGTACTTCTTGATCACCTTTTGATGTATCACGTGATTGGCTTTGAATCATTCTGCCTCCAATCTCAATCACATGGTACACCAAAAGGTGATCACATGGTACACAAAACAGTGATCCCTTGATAAAATTTTAAACAGCAGCAGACGGCTTAAAAACCTCAGGGTTGCAGCAGTCTTCTGCGATGCATAGTACTATTTTCTTGTGTTTCAAAATCCATGAAAGCCTTATAAGTGCAATTTAATAATGCAATTTAATGTGTTCAGGTTCATTATTACTGTTTCTCTGTACAGTGTTTCTGCTTTGAAGAACAGAGACTCAACCCTCATGAGCAGGTAAAATCAAGTATGAAATTTTGTTTATTCTCTATCATACAAATTATCACCCACATCTGGATATAACACAAAATTGCAAGTGACTACCTCTCAGATGGCTTGATAGCTCAGTAGGTCGAGCTGTGTGCAGTGCAATTACGTGGTCACAGGTTTTTGGGGGGCTTCTTTGCAACTGCTTAAGTTGCCCATTGACTGTGATGATAATCATCAAATCACATCATCGTTCTTGTAATCTCCTTCACAGTGACTGATTTGTTTCATTAACATGGCAAGTAGATTATGTGGTGGAATTACTTTCTTACCCTTATTTTCTCTTGAGGGTAGGAAACAGTCCAACTATTTGGTAACTTACTGCCACATTGTAAGCTTTTAATTCCTTGTCTGTTGTCAGGTTGACATGCCAGTGTTTTTCTACATTGATCCTGAGTTCACCGAGGATCCAGCCATGGCAAAAGTGGACACAATAACACTCTCTTATACATTTTTTGAGGCTAAAGAGGCTGAGAAACTTGGAATATAAAGGAATGAAAGCAGGATACATTGCTTCTCTGAGCGATTGTCAAACATTTTACCCACTACAGAGACCACAAACGTATGGAATGTGGCTGAATTTTTCACATAGAGGGCTTTCCATGGTCATACAACACTCCACCTGTGCCCAACTCTCAAGCTCAGTGAAAGTGGGTGGGGCAGTGATCTGAAAATTTAGGCCCATTCCACAGATTGGGGGTTTCGGTAGTAAGATGCTGCCACAGTGTATTCATGTGGAACCAAAGTATAAGTTTCACATGGAGAGATGGCCATCTAACTAAAGATAAGGGGTGGAAAGCTAGATGCTTTGTGAATAACATTTAAGAAATAGAAAACATTTTCCGTGTTTCTATCGAGTTATAGAAACACGATTATTAACCAATCAGCGCGCGTATTTTAATTGAGCTATTTTCTAAAATTTTATGGAAGATAAAGGTAAGGAAAAGAAGTGGACAGCAGTTCAACAAAAGGATCAATGAATTTGTCTGTCATTTGTCGTCACGATCAACTGGGCAGTTACATGTTAAGACAATATTATTTTAGGCCAGGTCTTGTGGAAGTGTGAAAAACAAGACACTTGTCTTTAGATCGGTGTAGTGAAATCAGTTTCAGGAATGGCGAGAACTGTGCAGTGCATTCACAAGGCCAGGTGGAAAACAAAGAACAGACTGAGCGAATTCCCCTGTTTCACTCCTCTCCTCCAAAGTATTAATTCTTACAGTCAAAAAACAATTGACAATAACCAATAACTCAAGCCGCCATAACCAGCGAACGAAATTACCAAGTCCATACAAGCCTTATCTTTTAAAGTAGCCTTTACTTAAGGCCTGGCACTAGTAACAGCAACACGGTGCAAAAGATGTTGTCATACATAAGGCATCAACTATCAACGATTTGATGCGTCGGGTAGAGAGAGAATACCTCGGCGGCGAATGCATTGCCGAAAGAAGGAAAGTCCAATGGCCTGTGCTGAAGAAAACTGGCAGACAAAACTTCCATTTATTAACCAAAGAACCAAGTTTGTTTTTAACAAGGAGTTATTGAGCGATGTGAAGTTCACCGTTCCATTGTCGGGTAACGAAAGTCACTGCGGAAGTGAAAATAAGGTGATTCCAGCTCACAAGTTAGTGCTTGCAATTAGCAGTCCTGTGTTCTATGCCATGTTCTATGGTGAAATGGCTGAACCTAGAAATTCAATTGAACTGCCTGATTGTGAGTACGAGAGTCTGTTGGAGTTGCTGCGTTTCTTGTACAGCGATGAAGTTAATTTAACCGGAAGTAATGTAATGCAAGTGCTGTACTTGGCAAAGAAATACATGGTACCGTCACTCGAAGAAAAATGCGCCAAATTTCTGCGAGACAACTTGACAGCTTCCAACGTCTTTTCCATTCTTCCACACGCTCAAAAATTTGAAGACAAGGATCTGGAAGATCGGTGCTGGGAAGTGGTTGAAAGAGAGACAGAGGAAGCTTTGACGTCAGATGAATTTGTCACGCTTGAGCGATCCCTGGTGGAGGCAGTTGTAAAGAGAGACAGATTAAATATCAAGGAAGTTAAATTGTTCAAGGCTGTTGATCGTTGGGCCACAAAGGAAATGGAAAAAAAGCAATTAACTCTAGACTATAGGGCAAAACGAAGAATCATTGGAGAAGAGATCGTACAAGCAATTCGTTTTCCAATTATGTCAGAGAAAGAGTTTGTTTCCACTGTTTTTGATTCCGAAGTCCTTGATTTTCCAGAGATTAGTAACATGATGAAAAAGTTTAATGATGTTCCTGTTACCTGCCCTTTTCCATTTTTACAGACACCCAGATTAAAGTCATTCTATCGATGTCGCAGATTTCCAGTCTCGAGTACACAGACATGGGAGTACACTTCCAATCGGCCTGATTGTATCCGTCTTGCTGTAGACAAAGCCATTAAGCTGTTTGGGGTGCAACATTTTGGTAGTGAAAGAGGCAACTACACGGTTTCCATAGAGGTAAAAGACACCATAAGTGGTTTCTCCTTGGTAAAGAAATCAGGATCATACATGTCAGAGAAAGATGAAACAGGAGAATATTATGGATTTGATGTGTTATTTGAGCCTCCACTTTGCTTAAATGAAAGAAAGTTGTATGAGATTAATTCTCTTATTGAGGGTCCTAACTCACATTATGGACAAAAAGGGACCAGGGTTGTCACATGTGACCAAGTTCAATTTTCCTTTAGTGATGTGAGTGGACGCTCTAATGGAACCACCATCACAGGAGGCCAGTTTCCTTCATTTGTTTTCCAGTGAACTTGTGTGCTGTCTTGCTCTAGGTATTTCACAAAAGTTAAGAAGGACATAAAAGTTAAGAATTAAATATTGAACTACTGGTAAATGAATACATAAACAAAATTAAAATTGTTTCATCCTTCGATGCAATTGACACTAATCATGCATGCCTAATATGCAACAATTGCTAACTGCTGCTAATTAACTAATTGATGCAGATGTTGTGTTAGTCAACAACTAAAGGCCATTGGGTAAGTGTTTCACATTTTTCTTTACCACTGAAGGTTCAAGAATTGATAACTTTGTGATGTCTGTCAGATTTTGAACAATTCCACCTTCTGTAAAATTCTGTACCTTTACTGCTTTCTAGCTTCCTGTGCTGTGCTTCTACTACACACTTGCAATTAAAGTTTGGAACCATCGGCATAAACTGAGTATTAATTTTCACCAACAAAAAAAATTACCAAGTATAATAGTCTTATTAGAAAATTGTAGTTAAATTATTGCCGTAAGTGCTTAATTTTCAAGTCCCTCTGTTGTATATCCCCTACAAGACCATGTCAGTCTTATCCCTGTACACTGGCACAGTACAGTGGTACAAATGAAGGGCTATGGAGATAAAGTTCACTTGTATTTTTTATTTTCTTTCCCTTGACTATGTATGACAGGTAATGTGAGAAATGTAAGAGTTAACTTATGCAGGAGTGGACAAAAACCCAGCAGCACATTTTCTTACAAGAATTTCCTTTTTCTCTCTTTAAAAAAAAAACAAAAAAGTGTTGTGCACAGCTGTTAACATCAATAAAGTTGTATACATTTATTACTCTTATAGTTTGTGTTGAGTGTTGTTGCCCCTATGACATATGTGCATACACAATGCATCTGCAAACTAAGAGTTTGCGCTTAATTCATTTTGTGCGAAGTTGGCTATTTTAATAGAAACTTCAAAGTTTCTGCTGCCAAAAATAGGACAAATCTTCTACAGAACTGCTTCTGGAGAGAAAGAGGAGGTCATGTTCCTGCTGATTGCAATAAGTTCTTTTCAAAATCAGACCAAATGTCCTTTCCAGTTTCCAGACAGTGTACAAGCATCTCAACTTTTCTTGAGTCCAAGCCTCCCTCCTGAAACAAATTTACAAGAAAGAGGCATGATTTGGTGGAAGCGAGTTACAGCCTACAAAAAGCCTGGCGATGTAACCTTGATGGTTAAAAATATGTTATTAAGAAATAGAAAACATTTTCCGTGTTTCTATCGAGTTATAGAAACACGAGTGGAAGTTTGGGAGAACGAGAAATGCTGTGGGAACACGAGCCGCAGGCGAGTGTTTCCACAGCTTTTTCGAGTTCTCCCAAACGAGTCACGTCAGCACACACGGGAATGCCGTGACTCTTGTCCGTGACTATGTCAGCTTCTGTGTTTCTATCGAGATATAGAAACATGATTATTAACCAATCAGCGCGTGTATTTTCCTTGAGCTATTTTCTAAATAACGTTGATGACTAGGTTTTCCTAGCTGCCTGGATTCTTTCTCAGGAAGAAGTCACATTTTCTATTTGACAAAATCTATATCTTGCAAGAACTTTACAGTGAAAATTCATGGCTCTAGACTACAGTTACTACTTTAATTGAAGGGCTGTATGCATAACTGTCTTTTTCTTCATATTTTGGTCATTTCATCAAATCGTGGCCAAATTTTGGGAAAATAAACAGTGCCTAACTTATTAAAAGAACTGTTACAGCCATGTGCAAAAAATGAAGGTAATAAAATAAAAATGGACCAGAATAGTTTTTCCTTCCTCTGATTTCATTGTGCAGCCCTCAATTTTGCAATTATTTGAGTAAGTTAGGCACAGTTTATTGCTCGAAATTTGGCTGTGACTTGATGAAATAAACAGAATAAAAAAAAAAGTTACCTAACAGTTATGCATACCGCCCCTCAATTTATCACACTGTGTGACGACCTTAAGTTTGCCGTTAATTCCCTAAAGTAATCTCACGCTCAACTACATACACACTTAGAAATATATGATAAAGATCGACATTGTCAAACAAAAACATGATGACAATTTTGTGCTACCCTCTACTTAATTGACGTTATTTTTTTTAATTTCCTCATATGTCAAGTGTTTAATGCAGGTACAGGTGTTGGCAACTTAAAAACAAACATATTAACCTGTCGAATGTGGTCTAATTCATCTCCAAAGCTGGTTGTCACCATATCCATATAATAATCCCGGAAGGTACATTTCTTATCTTCCTGGATGAAGAAAAGAATTTCAAGTCCAGAAAATTAGATAACTTGTGAAAAATGGACTTACCTCTTTCGTTTAAGTTAGGAGAAGGGTTTGTACAGCACTGGTCCATCAAAATTCCAGGACTTTTCCAGGACCATATTTACAAAAATCCACGACCAGGAATAGCCAGGAAATTAACAACAGGTACAATTTTGCGATATTTTCGCATTCATTTGTTGCCAGCAAAAAACTTAAAAGATGTGAGCAAACAAAATTAAAAGAAAATCATTCACTGTCCCAGGAAAAGTCTAATTTCCCCTGACTTTCAAGGACCAACACATATTTTCCAGGTTTTCCAGGCCTGGATTTTGAAATTCTAAATTTCCATGACTTTCCAGCACCTGTATGAACCCTGTAGGAGTTAAGTTTCTGAAAACTGTAGTTGCTACACTCAAGAATATGTAGTTGTGAATTCATTAAGTTAAACAGAAACCTGAAAATTTAGTCTTGGTAGCTTGAAAACCTTGTAAAAAAAAATCCAAAAGTTATGTTCAGACTGCAACTACCTATCATTGACTGTTTTTTGAAATATTCTGTTGCAAGAGTGAAGGGATGATGTATAGCAGTGACAAAACAAAAAAATCAAAGCACATGAGTTAACTAACCACATCAGTTCTATCCACAGCAATTTCATTTTCTGTTGGTTCTGTTATGTTTTCCTGATGGTGTAATAATAGTTGATCAAAGTTTAGTCATAGTCAATGATTGTATCAAGTAACAGAGTCATAAAAATGAAGCCCATCTTAAACTACTGAAAAGCTCACTCCTTGTCACATTTCAAAACCAAAACTGAAAAGTGGAATCAAATTCAGACATTTTAGATTATGTAACGAACCAAAAATAATTTAAATCAACCAATGACAATCACAGATGCCTCAGCTTTCTGTGCTTCCACCACTCTCCTCATTCCCTCCCCCCAAATGCCCCAAAAGTAAAGTGAATCATCATGAACATTATTCAAACATCACTGACCAGTTACTTAGCTTAGCTTATTGCATTAGCTAATCTACAAACCCTACTTCGTTCTCATCTGCACATCCTTCTTCAATTTTGTTCAACTGCTCCATTTTGCGGCAAATCTGTTCATTGATGTGCATAACCTGTCGCCAGAGACCAATCTCTACATACTTTTCTGCCAGTGGTAAGGAAGGTTTTGTTTTTAAGTCCTATTACAAGAACCAAACATCATTAAAAATTGTGACCAGAACTTCCACCAGTCAATTCCACTTCTTACAGTTAAGTGGTTGACAGCAGCTTTTTTTTTACTAAAGGATAACATACAACCTTGTCAAAAATCACATCTTTTTGGTTAACACCTCTCCACAGCTCCACAGTTGTAGGGATGACAGGTTCTTGCACTGTAAATGGCACAGTTTGAGTTCCACTCGTAATTCCGGAAAGTACCTCATCAAAGAGTGCTCATTGATAATAGCTGCAATTCTTTTCGATGTGATATCTCTACTAAGCAAGACCAACCATTTGCCAGTACTGTTGTTTATCTTAAAATACTCATTGCAAATTGAAGGTAGTAAATGTTAGCATGCATACCTTGAGATAAATGTCCATTGCGATGTCCTTCAAGAATGTTCTTTCTGAAGAAATAGCAAACAAAACACTATTATCAACTGAAGAAATGATCCTCACACTTTCTGGACAATTTAAGCAATTGACTCTGATATGCACTTGAAAAATTCAAGTGACTCCAACGGGACACTATTATACCTCTCAGATAGTATGCGCGCTGTGGCCAATTTAGCAGGCCGTATTCTACAGTAAGGCCTGCTAAATTTCAGAGTGGGCTTTTCTCTTTGATTTGTTTACCAAGAGATATAATAAGTATCTTACTAACCTCGTTTTTTCAGGCCGTACTGTAAGTTACAGCCCACGTTTTTTCCAGTTCCATTTATGGCACTTGGGCCGTAAATTGAACTGGAAAAAACAAGGAGCTGTACCTTACAGTACGGCCCAAGAAAAGAGGTTAGTAAGAGGTATTTACTTCCTTGACTCAATATTATAATTTTGGATTAGGAGAAACTGAAGCTCATGCAACTTAAAAGAGCGTCCACCATAGGTCAATTGGCCTGATGCAAACTAAAATTGAATTAAGAGTATAAATTTTGATCCCATTTAACATTAAGATATCAAAGGGAACTTTCAATTAAGTTACTGGAGGATTCATAGCTGCTAAACAAGGACACTATCTCTTGAAGGGAAGAGAACTGGGAGAAGCTGTGTCTTGAGAGAAGAGGGTACATGAAAAAACATGTGACAAATGACTATTGAAAATTGAATACCTCCAGTTTAATTAATCTACCACATGTGTGAACAATCACTTCCCAAGTGTCAAGTTGATGAGTTATTAAAACACAGGCAATCTTGGGTGTTACCTTCATGTAGCTTTTTGAACAGTAGTGAAACTCTTTTGATCAAACCCAGTAGCCGAAAAGACATCTCTGAAATTTCTTTTCCATATCTGTTGATGTATGCAGGGAGGTTGTATTAATGGCAGGGCCAAGCACATTCCAAAGCATCTGCAAAAGCTCTGACATTTTGCATAGTGGCCTCATCATTTTTGAGAAATGAAGCACAAACAAGGAGGAAAGAATGGACACAAATTTGGAATTCAAGCAAAAATTCGACAGGGTCCCTTTTTTGTGTCCATGTTACTATGAAACTTCCAAACCCTGAAAACTAGAAATATTTATGGAATGTTATTGTACCGCAAGGAAAAGGCCATTAAGGAGTAAGAAACCTAAACCGCAAACACCGGTGGTAATTAGTTTGTGGTTTTCTGTTGTTTTTTTTTTTCGCATGCCCTGAGCTTTTCTGTGATTGGTCACATAGCAATATTCCTGAAATATTTCAGGTGTTCATGGTTTTCTGACTCTTACAGCAAATACAGACCTTTGCTTCATTTCCAATGACAGGATCTGAATTTTATCTCTAGCATTCCAATCTATGGACATAAAGAATAAGGTTTTAAAGTGACTTTAGTCACTGGTGGCCATGTGAGAGTTAAGGTGTAATTTAACCCTCTGGGCAGAGTTGTTAAAGGCCCCAGTTACCTAGCATTTATCTTGGGTTAATTGCAACTAAAACTATAGGTTGCCAGGAACATCAACCTGGATTAACAGTAAATCTTGCTTCAAACAATTCCAAATTTATCAAGAAGAAGACAACTACATCAGGTATAAATCTCAACTTAAGATCATAGAAGGATAAGGGTGGCATAGAAAGTCATGCAACTGAAGGGAGATATGATATTGGCACCTCCCTTTATCACCCTAGTAAGAGCCAAAGGTGAACAGAAAACACATTTCTGCCTTACCATTGGTGAGAGGTGCCAGACAACCAGATTTACTCTCTATTTTCCTGCAATGACACCAAAAAAATCATATTTATTGACTTGCAAATATTACATGTACTTCCTCCAATACCTCAATTCCTGCCATCTACCATGAATGGACTGCTACAACATGTAGGAAGAGGCAAATATCTAAATTATGGGAGGGGAGAGTGGGGCCCTCAGATCTCCATGAATTTTTTACCAGTCCCTATCAGATTGGTCTGATGGAGTTCTGTGATTACTTTCATGTTTCTTGTCACTATTTGACAAGCAAATTAATTGATATCAGAATTTCTAGATTACACTGTATAGTCCTTTTCTGTCACGTACCTTTTCTTTGAATTATAGAGCCCTCCTACTCCAAAGCAGGTGCAAATGTTTTGCAATGTCGAGGAGAGATTGCTTGAGCAGACATCTGATTAGGAGAGGTTTGAACGTTTCAAATAAGTACGAATAATCTATGTACCCTTCAAGTAATTCAAACATTACCGGTATTGGGTTACAAAATTATTTAACGCGTACGCACCTTCGTCCTCACCGAGGTATTTTTCTTGAGATTTTCGTTTTTTCACTTTCTTTTCACTACGAAATTTGTCCTCTGACAACAGATCAGAGGACTCCATTGCCGTGTTTTTTACCAAACAAAACAGCCACGTGCGACGTGCTGCTTTCCGAAACGCGTGCGCAGTTTTGCTCAGCTGGTATACAAGCCTCCGGGGTAGGGAAGGCAAGACGTTAGGTGCACGGCCGTCTGAGCTTGCCAAACTGCGGTTCGTCAACAAATTATAGGTTCAAAGAAACACTGTTGTAATCACTTATACTACAAATATCATCTCCTCCAGCAATAAGAGTAGAAGGATAAATCCGAACCCAAAACGGTTTAGGACAGTAGCGGCAGCTGTCACAGCCGTAACGGATCTGAAAACAAACAACAATGCACTTACACTACCCTAGCCAAAAATATGTGGCCTCATGCTTTGAATGTACGCGTGACGCCTCACTAAGAGAATGTTGTCACCTGCACATAAACTTCTACTGGCTAAAAAACGCGGTAAATTTTCAAAATGGTCAGGAAACGTTGCTACAATTTGACGCTAATTCAAAGGATGTGACCTGGCTAGACAAAAAGTGCGTTATCGCGACCCAGGGCCGCAAATTAACGTCAGTTCAATTTCTTTAGCTGTTACCATAGAGTTCACAATGCATTTGAGGAATTAGACACCATCTGCCACAGATTTAAGGATCTAACGAGTTAAGAGTGAAAAGTAAGACAAGTACTATCAAATAACTGTTATCTAAGTATCAATTGACAATTTGCAAGACAGTCTTTTTGTTTGGGAGGTGCGTGGGTCGTCCTGGTGAGTGTTGAAGAGACGGTGTTGAAATTATCATCAGCGCATCTGGAGTTTCACTTGATCTTTGACTTCTGAAATGCTCGTACGAGACTAATTGACTTGTTTCATATGGCAAATTAATGCTTACAGCATTGCAATGATTTTGGCGCGCTGTACCTTTGGTCATATATTTTCACTATGAGTGAAAGGGAATGCTTTTAAAAGTTCGATGCATCTTCCAAGGAGAAAATACGCAAAGCTGCTCTCCTGGATCTGCTTTGCAATTACAGCACAAGTGATACTTTCCTTGCTTCTTCATGTGGAGTTCAATTTCGCGCCAATTGACCGCGATGGGTCCACAAAGAGGGTAGTGAACGGGGTTAAATCTCGTCTGCGACTTCAAAGTCAAAACGTCGAGGAAATGGGAGAAAAAGAGGAGTTCATTGCTCGGGCAAAACTGCATGATCCTCGCAGTAGAGGTAATGGTGTAGATTACACGGATATGAATGTGATGATGAAATCAACAACTCTCCCAGTGGCGGGGAAGAATCTTCGAAATCCACTGCAAGTTATCAGACGAAATAATCACGCCATAGGCTTATCATCGGAGTCAATCACACAGCAAGGAGTGGAACTTAAACCAGTTTATGATTATGAGGACCAGACGCGCGCCACGGGACACGGTGTGGGTCGTAGCTGGAGGACCGAATTTACTGCACTGAATGATATATTTATTTCTGTTAAAACTACTGGTGACTACCACAGGAGGCGAGTAACTATTTTGCAGCAGACATGGTTTCAAACTGCAAGAGATCAGGTGGGCTGATTTTTTTATGAGGCAGCGATCAGTAATTTTTTTTCTCTCCTCGTCATACATACATTTGAATCAGAGGGGTGATGAGAATACGGATTATCATGAACCGCATAACAATCATGTGACACAAAATTATGAGACGACTGCATTTTTAGTCACATGAAGACCAGACATGTTGAACTATTCCCGCACTACAAGACTTCTGTGGAGCTTTTTATAGTATACATGCAGGCCAGTGGGCAGGTTATTGTAGCTGTGGGCATTTGAGTGCTTTACAATAAACAAGCACCAAAGAACGCCTCGGGGAGGAGGGGGGGGGGGGGG
>BLFK01001094.1:1021423-1038923 GCA_014634185.1 Astreopora myriophthalma
GGGGGGGGGGGGGGTCCTTGTTCCCTTTTGAAAAATTGTTTGTGTTCCCTTGTTACCAAGATTAATTCCGAACTTGTTCCCGGCTTTTTTATCCCTGAAATGGTTTCTGTTCCCTTGTTCCCTGCGATATTTTCTCTTGGTCCGTCCCCTGTTCTCCAGTTCAAACTTGTCATGTTCCCATGTTCCCCAAAACCCCTGGGAGACCCTTACCAAAGGTGCAAAAATCTGAAGGGTGGGGCATGCCCCCCCTGCCCCCAGCCTCCCAAGAAACTTTGAAAAGTAGGTTGTCTGAGACAGATTTTGGGCCTCTTGAAGAGGGTAAGGGGGGAGGAAGCGACATAAAAAAACGTAGCAGTCAAGGCACTGATGTAATAGAACTTTTCAGTTCAAAATAGTACTGCCAAACTACACAATGATTTTATGAGATGAGCCCTAAGTTCTATTTTTTTCATACAAAGTTGCTCTCTTTTCAACCCTTCGTCTCCAAAAGGTAGACCTCTGTGATCTGGGGTAGGGGAGAGTTTTTTTGGGGGGAGGGGAGGGAGATTTGAATTATAATGTTATTTCTGAATGAGTAGTTTCTTTGTTATTGAATTTGTGATAACAATTAATGTTGTTTTCACTATCCCTTAGCTTGCATGCAAAGGGGACATAATGATCAAGAAGTAAAAAACAAAATATTTGTGGGAAGCAGGGTGTCATTTATGACAGGTTATATAATAGTGATTTCATCATTTATAAAGATTGTGTGATTAAGCCAACAAGTGCATATGAGGCCAACACAAACTTTTTTTTAATAAGCATTTGATGTTTTTTAGCAACCATTTTGGTTTTTGCATTTGTTTCAGATTTATTTCTTTACAGATCTAGAAGATGCTAAATTGAATGAAAGTCTGGGTAAGTATTATAACAATGCTGATTTTGAACACAGTTAACATGTCTTTACTAGACAAACTTGAGTGTGTAGGCTGTTCTGTACCATTTATGGCTAATATGCTAACTTCAAGTACTTTATAGACATTTGTAATTTGAACAGTTTTTATTCTTTAGTGTTAATTGACTGATGTAACATCCAAACTTCCCCATGACCCATGAGGGTTCACCGCACTGTGTGGCAAAATTTCATTTCGTTATAATTTATGTGACTTCATATCTATTTTAACCTTTTAAATTAAGGGGGTCATCTCATTAAGACGCCATGTCAAGCAGGACATCAGAGGTAATTTGAGTTGAGTTTGTCCTGCTTTTGAGTTACATCCTGCTTTTGAGTTGAATTGATTTGTTTGGTAATGAGAATCAAAGTTCATGGGCGGTTCACCCAGGATTAGCTTATGGACCGAATTCATAAATGGCAGTCAATAAAATTAATATATTATTTCTCTCTATGTGCTAAGAAGCCTCATCAGCCTCGTTAGCAGGTGCATAAGTGAGAAGAAATCTTGCATTAAAATGAGGCTGGTGAGTCTAATTAGCATAATAGATTGATTTATTGTCTGCCTAAATACAATTGAACCTCTCCACAGCGGCCACCTTGGGGAAAGAAGAAAGTGGCCGTTGTGGGGAGGTAGGGGTGTAATATGACACCATTTTTTCGGGAAGTACCAGACATGTTTATTGTGCCAAGTTCATGCTTACTGTAGCCTATAAAGGCAATGCAATCTTATAGATATAGATAAAATACACAATAAGACTTAAATAATGTTTTGAATCAAAATACTGTATTAACAAGACGAAACGAGCAAGGTTGGTAACATTCGCTATAAGTACTGTAGACAATTCATGCTTACTGCAGCATATAAATGGAACACAATCAAAATACGTATACAGTATCATTAAAAAGGGTGAAGAAACGAAATGTTCCGAAGACAAATATCGATTACTGAATCAGTTTGTAAACGTCCGCGTTTAGAATAGCACATACATTTTATTTTGCCGTGATTAATCATCGACGCGCCATACAGATCAAATTTCGTGACCATTCTTGACTTTTTCGTCAGTCGCTGAAAAATGTGCCGTTGTCGAGAGGTTATTTTGCCAGTTGAGGACGCGCTTTAGTGGCCGTTGCCGTTGTAGAGAGGTGGCCGTTGTAGAGAGGTAATGTATGGGCTGTCCGCCGGGAGACAAGAAAGTGGTCGTTGTAGAGAGGTGGCCGTTGTGGAGAGGTGGAGGTTCGACTGTACGCAGCATAGCCCAGTGCCTGGTTAGAGGGCCGAATTTGCATGCGGTTGTTCAAGGTTCGAATCCTGATCTGACCAAAAAATGTATTTATCTTCGGTGTTGTCCCGAATTCAAGTCCACCACGCCTTGTAAATAGCCAACTTGTTGCCTCTTTTCTTGGGGTTTCTTTTTTTTCTATACACAGCTTTAAATATCATCATGAATAAATAAAGGCTCCTTATTTTACTTTACTTACTTTATGAATTCAGTCCATAAATGAAGCTTTTAACAACTGGGCTCTGGTTGTTTAAATTTAATTGTGACGTTTTAAATTTAATTGTGACGTTTTTCCAATAGCGTTGTTTGAATTCCAAATTTAATTTCTCTTACGCAGGACAAGACTTTGTTGTAAGACGCAGGCTGAGATTGATTTCTTCCTGCAAAACATGATGAACTCGAAGTAAGCTGTCAGCTTCCAGGCTATTTATTGATTGTAATAAAAGTCTATTCACTACTTTGCTCTAAGACGAATTAAGGGATTAGAAAGACCAAACACGCAAGCACCCGAGATAAAAATATCGTTCCAAAAGAAGTGTGGCGTGAAATTTCACTCCTCTCCCCCGCTCTGCCAGAAATAAATAAATATCTATTGGGTAACTGGCTGGCATTGAGTTGCGTCAACTCAAATGTTGTGGGCATTTCACGAAAGGGGAAGATCGGAGTACCTCAACCTCATGGAGCAGGGAATGGAGCCCAAGATACTTTGTGGAAGGCGACCGTCCCCCCCCTCCCCCCTCCCAACATGTAGTGTGGCAAAATCGTAATGCTTCATAACGTTTAGTCGCGTGAAAGGTTGCCCAGAGAATTACTTCTCCCGTCCCTTTCGCTCTTCTCTGTGGTTGGGCTTGTTGAAGAAAGTTCAAAATTAATTAAGGCCTCGCTGTGTAAATAATGCCAGTTATTTTGTTTACTCTCTGTTAGGTGGTTTTGTCATTTCGATGATGATAATTATGTTAATGTACCAGCACTGGTGAAAACGCTGGGAAATTTCAACCCGGACAAAGATGTATACCTCGGTAAACCTAGCCTGGTCAAAGAAATGGAGGTAAAAAATATTTGTGACCATCAAATCAAAACCGGTTACGTTCGTGTTGCATCAGTGCTGAACTCGTTTTTCAGGTCATTTGTAACAAATGATGCGGGCATACTGTTATGTGTCGCGCTGGTCCCGAAAACTCTCCCCGCCATTTTGTTCCATGAACAAGTCAAATCGTTGCACACGCTAGAATGATGTGCGTATCAAAATCGTGCGCAACATAGTTTGACGAGCAAAACTTTACGGTTTTAGCACTGAAAACTGCATTTAATATACAACAATGTGGCTAAACAATAGTAGCTTGTGTGAGGTTGGAAAGGGAAAGCAAAGCAGAGAAAACTCAACTCTCGCAGGTTACATAGCTCTTACAACCTTTTTCACGCCAAACTTGGTCGTCACCAGCATTCGAGCAATTGTTTAGCTGGGTTACGACGTAAAATTAATGAGGATTTTCTTAACGGGTTGATAACCCAAGTACACTCTTTTCCTATTGTTTTCGCAGGCTTGGGACAAATTAGATGGAAATAAGGTGAGATCAAATGACTATAGCATTCGCAACATTTGCAACAGTTTTCAAGAGAAAGCAATGGTGTTGCCATTACAAATATGTAAAAATGGGATCTGTGGAACAGAAATTCCGCAAGGAGTCAGGCTGTGGAAGAGCTGACCCACGCCAGTTGCGCGCACTTATATATCCCCGTTTGATTTCAGAAAAAGAAGTTTTGGTTTGGAACAGGAGGGGCTGGGTTCTGTTTGAGTCGTGCTCTTGTCAACAAAATGATTCCTTACGTCAGGTACAAACACGCAAGACGCCATTGCGGAGATCATGGCAGCCTCGTTTTCAAAGCGAGTCCAAGTGCGAAGGTTTTGTGATGTGTTTTTGTGACTACAAACTCATTTCCGTAGGAAAGACTTCGCACTTAGACTCGCTTTGAAAAAGAGGCTGAAGTGAATTCGGAAATGGACAATCCCGACCTTAGACGTAGGCGCCTATAGTCCCGTAGCGGAACGGACAAAAGTTCAATGTTTCTTTACAAAAATGATCGGAGCCGTTCCATTTTTTGTTGGACCCGTGCCATTTTTCCTCTGTCGTGTAAACGCGCCTGTAGGCGCGTTTACACGACAGAGGAAAAATGGCACGGTTCCGATAAAAAGTGGAACGGTTCCAGTCATCTTTACAAAGAAACAGTGAACTTTTATCCGTTCAGCGACGGGACCATAGGCACCTATGGTCCCGTAGCGGAACGGATAAAAGTTCACTGTTTCTTTGCAAAAATCGTTGGAACCGTTCCACTTTTCATCGGACCCGTTCCAATATTCGTCTGTTGTGTAAACGCGCCTTTAGTCTCCCGTTGTTGTTTGCTATTCCCTATTTTCCCCTTTCTTATTTCTTCTCGCAGTTGGACAACGATGACTAGCATTACCTGATTTTGTGCAGTCATTAGAGCGACCTTTTATGTCTCACACTACTTTTAAATGTTATACTTTTCTGTAGCAATGGGAAATTCGTTGAAAGTTGCGAGCGAATTAGACTTCCCGATGACTGCACCGTTGGATTTATTAGTGGTGAGATACTTTTATATATTTTTTCAAGTTTCTTCTCACGTTGTCCACTTCGTTTACTTCATGTCTTTGTACTGATTATTTGTGGATATCGTAGTCGCGTTCCCGCGAAGCCTTGCGCAGTCTGGTAGTGTTGATCTTTTGTTTTAATAATAATGTGGTTCTCGTTGAGCAATGAAGAACGTTTGTGATTGGCGTGTTTCCTGCCTCTTTATGTGCCTTGCGCGCGTGTTCACTCCAAACACAGAATATTAGGGCGTATTTTCGGGTGTCGAAATTCCCTCTGTATCTTTAAAAGTCATGAAACTTTGCAGCTATTTTGCCATTTCTTGTCTTTAAAACGTCCTTGAAAACATCTTGAAAGGTCACCAATTCAGACAGCAAATCGTAGTTCAACAAAGGGCTTTTTCGGCCCGAAAAGTTTTCGGGGCTTTTGAGAAACCGGCCCATGGACGGAGTTGTTCGAAACGAGATCACGTAGAGGTTTTGACTGCCTAATTTAACCCAGGGTTACTGCTTGCCCTCGAACGACTCGGCCCTGGTCTTTTCAAACCTGGCAACACAAATGATTAGCCCTGAAATGTATGTGCAATTGCTACTTTGCAGAAGTTCTTCTGGATGTAAAATTGACGAAATCGGAACTTTTTCACTCCCACTTGGAAGGCCTTCCATTTATAACTCAAAATGAGTTCAGTGAACAGGTATGTAAATCTAAGCAGATACTCACTCGCTAAATTTGATTTACTCATTAAAAGCATTCTGGAGAACAGAGAGGTGGCCATAAGCGAAAATCATCAGATATGGCCTTTAACTTTGTGCTTTTTATGTGATCGTGTTGTCTTTTGCATTAGTTTCTCTCTTTGATCTCCTTTTCGTTTTCAGATAAGCTTTAGTCACGGTATCTTGGGAGGCAAAGATAACCGCATCCACATCGAAGGACCTTTTGACGACAAGGAAGATCCCAGCAGGTGGGTAGACTCTTATTTATTTAGTGCAAAGATGCTCACAAAAACCTGTCTCGATTGATCAATAAGAATTTAACCCACACGAAATCTCCTCAAATGGGAAGGAATGTTACATATTGTACAGCGGATTGACCAGGACAAACAGACGATTTCTGAAAATAACGAATTTCTTTTAATCTCCTTATTAACTGAAGTCTTAGTGCACACTCCTATGAAAATAACTTTCCAGTTCATTTGCGAGGAAAACACATTTCCATCACTGACTCACTCTGAAAAAGAGGCAACTGTTTGGACTCAAAGAGAAGGTGCAAATCGTCTACCATTTTCACTGTCAATACAACCACTGACCGCCTTCGCGATACTAAGTTATGGAAAGCGAGATTTTGCAGAGGCAGAGGGTCGTAAGACAGTGATAGGGGAAAGATGCACACGCCGCCGAAGGGGAGGTGGGAGGGGCAAAAAATTTCACACTGGACCAGAACGGCGTAACTTGGCGAAAGAGGCCGAAAATCAGAGAAGGTTTACATAAATAGGCAAATGAGTTCCCTGGAGACTTGAATAGCATTGTCTCCTAAACCATGAGGTGTTACAAGGATACCGGCGTTGCGCGCAGGCTAAATCCGTGGTTATTTTGACAGTGAAAATAAGTATTACTACTTAACGGTTGGCATACGCGTTAACTGAACAATACTGTTTTTCTTCTGCAGGTTTAAGTCTGTTCACTGCTTCCTTTATCCTGAGACGAGCTGGTGCCCGAATTCTGGTCGAAAAAACAGTAAAGCTCAAGACAACGAAAACCTGTCGCTTCAGTCCAAAGGATAACAAACAGTGCGCAGCAGGTCGACGCGTTTCTGAGTAGCGCACGACTGAAGATTATCAATGAGATTCATATTTATGTATTTGGTGATAGTCAGCGAGGGTCGTGTTCAGTGTGATCAATATAAAAAAATGTTGATATTTGTTTATCCACCGTTCATTTTAATATATTTCATATCAACTTACAGCTTTATACGTATTTATACATTGGTTGTAAAATATATCTTTTCTAAGGTTTTTGTTGAATTTGTACGCGATGAATCACAAGCAAAGCTTATGAGATAAGCTGCTGCTTTATTTAAGTTGGGGATAGCCTGCGTAGCTGGCGGTTTTGTCCGAGCGAACGAACAAGCAAGCGGCGAAGCCGCGAGGGGCTCTTGCCTTCGCCGCTTGCTTGTTCGTTCGTTCGGACAAAACCGCCGGCTACGCAGGCTAAGTTGGGGACTAAATCCTCTCTGAAAATTAGGACAGTGGAGGAAGTCTTGTGTATATATGAAGTGTATATATTTGTTCCTTTTAGAATCAGTTCGGAAATGAATAAAAGTTTCCATTTTTCTTACCTGTTTATTTTACTGCATTGTGGTTCCGACTTTCACTGACAAGTTCTCGTTCTCTAATCTCTACAAAATTCACGTGGACAATGACCCTGAAATTGCGGAGACCACTTACTTGGGAGTGGGGTGGGGCGAGGGGCGTTTAAAAGGCCAGGTTACTAGGGAAGAACAAGATCAAGATGGCGGACAGCGCAACACATGGCCGAGTGTCTTGGATTTGTTTGTACCCTTTTTAGCAGCGCTGGTGATGCATAACATTTGGCGATCGCAGATATTCTTGCTTAAGAAGGTCATCAATGGACGAATTACGTGCCCAAGAAGTAATTTTACGTCATTGTCTCTGGCCGTCACAAGGCGTTCAAAATCTTCATTTCGAGGTAAGTTCTCAGCTATCACCAGTTATAGTGGCTCATATAGGAGGTCATTACATGCATTTTATTAGCAAAACGTACAACTCGGATTTCTCCGTCAAAACCCGAGTTGTGTTCACCGTGAAATTTGCAACTCGGATTTCTACTGTCAAAACCCGAGTTGTGTTCACCGTGAAATTTGCAACTCGGATTTCTACTGTCAAAATCCGAGTTGTGTTCACTGCCAAATTTACAACTCGGATTTCTACTGTCAAAATCCGAGTTGTGAATTTCACGGTAAATTTACAACGCGGATTTCTACGTGAAAAATCCGAGTTGTGTTTACTGCCAAATTCACAACTCGGATTTTGACAGTAGAAATCCGAGTTGTACGTTTTGCTATTAAAATGCATGTAATGATGTCCTATATGAGCCACCGTAACCAGTAGCAGGTAGTAATATGAGTAAAGAGTGAGGGTAAATTCATGGTGAACCCTTAAATAGGGGGGTGGGGAGAGGGTGGATAATAAATGGAATGGCCCATTGAGTAGTTTCATCATTCATTATTTACATGTGTATGTAATTTGTTTTATTCTAGAAAAAAAGAGATTTTACAATAAAGTAGGAATTGAGGAAACTGAAGGTAACAAAAAAATAACCATAAAACTATTCATCCAATACTTTGCTGCAAAGGTACCATCTAGAAAATTAACTACATTGTCTTTCGCTTGGATTTACCATTTGCAGCTCTCTGGTCGATGATGGACTTGGATTGAACTATTAGGGTTGTTCCATTTCTTACCCCCCCCCCCCCCTTAAGGATGGCAGAAACCTTTGAAAAGTGAAATCAGAAGAGTAGATATTCTGTTGACACCTTTGCAAAAATGTCCAAAGGGTACAACTTTTGTCAAATGCTTTGAAGAAAACATCAGAACCTCCCATTTAAAAAACCTGCCATCCTTATTTTGGGGGGGGGGGGGTTAAAATATTTAACCACCTCTTAGGAAATGGTCTGTAATAGTGGCAAGAAGCAATGGCATCCACATTGTCCATTTGGTCAAAGATGTGTATGATAAGGTAACAGGACTCAGATATTGCCTTTGTGTTCTGCTGTTTTCAAGGTGGTTATCAAATTACAGTGGACAGCAAGAAGATTAAGACACCTGCAGGGAATCCACTAATTGTTCCCACCAAGCCTTTGGCAATGGCTGTTTCTGTGGAGTGGAATTCACAAAGGGAAACCATCAAACCTGAGAACATGCATTTGGTAAATGAATGTGTACACAGATAACATACAAATCGGAGCACCAAAACTGAGTGCTGTTTGTTTAATCCAAAGACCCCTTTTGAGGAACCACCTGGACGTAAGTGCTGCATTGATATGCTTCACATCAAGTGTTCAGCTTTTTCTAGCTAAATTGAATTATCCTCTCAAAGCTCGAAGTACCAAGGCAGCAAATAAGTCACTCAGGGTAATGGCATTCAATGAAGATTGGGGGTCATCAATTCACAGGATTACCAATGTAATGAACCCTACTTCATCTGCAGCAATTGCTGGTGGTTCTATCAAGCTGATATGACCAAGCATTGGCCTCCAAGATTCCCTAATGGATCCTTCTTTCTTGTCAGACATCACTTAGCAACACTGTGATTGACAACCCAAGAACAAGGACTGATGAGGAGCAAATATCTCACATTTTGGAATTTCTGAGCTCTGACACTGTATGGTATGTAATTCTGTTTGCAGCTGGTCATGTTGTGGTGCTAACTGTTTTGTCTTCAAATTACTGTTAACACTGGCGTGTAAGGTGCACTTGCAGATAAGCAGCACTGCAAGTTTCAGAGCTAAAATAAGGGAAAAAAGTTTTTTTCAATTAAAAAAATATGTTTGCTCTTCATGACAGAAAAGTTAAAGTGTTTTCCAATTCACGAGCATACCAAATAATCGGTCAATCGTAGGCATGACAATTTTTGATACTGCATATGTTGCCTTTTCAACCTTCATGGAAACATTCATAACCAAGACATACAAGTCAATTGAAGATTGGGGAAAATAAGAAAATCTTGCATTTCATGATGGGTCTTTGAATACATTTATGAATGTAGAGCTCTTAGTAACCGGGCAAGTAATTGGAAGATAGAAAACTAGAGACAAGGTACTTTCAATGAGTACTCTTGCAGATAGCTGCACAGCACACCCAATTTAGAGCTATTACTTTTGGACAAATAGTTCAGCTTATACACCGGTGTTAATGGTACGCAATATCTTATTGAAGTAGCTTTACATGGAAAGATGATTTCATCATTGCAATGTCATTTCATTCGCCAATGATATGTAGTAGAGAATTTATCATATGTTAAAGTTTGTTTTACCAAGCTGGCTAAAAAGCCATCTGTCTTAGTAATCTGGTTTCATGATAATTTATTGCAGTTTTTATGCAGATGAGCCTCAGGAGTTAGCGAATTTACAAAGGACAGAATGGCAACCTCTTCTTGATTGGTTTGATATGAAGTGAGAGAATGAAAATTTTATTTCTTGGATCCTTGAGCAGTCAGACAGTGGCCTTGTGGTTTTTACTTTGTTATCAGGCCCCACAATTTTTTAAACTTTTCTGATATACTTGGACTAATGACTTCTTTTACTCACTTACCCCTCACTTTATTTATACCTCCCGCCTCTGGAACCTTTTTTTGCAAAATATTACGCAGTGTGCTAAATTTCTTTGTTTTTGTCCGTGGTTCATCTTCTTATAAAAGTCAAGTTTTGTCTGTTCCCACCCCCATTTTTCTATGTTTCTGTGCCTCTCCACCCCACAAGTCTTGACAACCTCCGTCTCTCTGCATTAACCGTTTCGTTAATGCCAGATGATTTTCTGGCATTGGGGTACCTCTCAGGAGCTAACGGGTTAATTAATCCTCTATTTGTTCTGTAGATACCGTGTATCTATTGAGCCAAGTAGTGGTCTTTTCATAGCTGTATCAGATGATGCCGTACAGAAGCTCAAAGCTCATCTCTCACCCCTTAATGGATGGTCTCGCACTGGTCAGTGCTACATTTTTTTCTGATACATGTAAATATGTCCTTTAATTGATTAAAGCATAGTTAACTATGTTAAAAGTGATGTCACGGCTTGCAAATATGACTGTCTACAGTGCAGTGTTGTGGCACAGTTTTGGTCTTTTGCCCAGCTTGAAAACTGCATGTTTTAGTTGGCTTCAAAAGACTTGCAACAAGTTCAAAAGTTGTCTGTACACCCATGTTTCACGACCAGGTTAGCTTTTCTACACAACACTGTCACAAATAAATCGGCAACGCAAATTGTCACGTGTAACATTGGCTGAAAATTGGTGCTAAGGCTAGTCTGTTGCACCAGTTATTTTTTACAGCTCTTTTACTTATAATTGGAGAACTTTGGTACAAAGATTCCTACTTAAAATTTCAAGTGAAAGTGAACTACATGCTAGTAAACAGTGCAATTTTACTTCAGGTATTGAGTTTGCAGTGGAAACATTGAAGTCATTTATTCTGACAATGGCGCTGATCGACAATCATCTCACAGTGGAGAGAGCTGTTGCATTGTCCAGATTAGAGCTAGAATTTCAGGTTTGTGAAGCATTCAGATTTTCAGAGGTTATTCAAAGCAAGCGCCATTTCATGATTGTACCCCCCCTCCCCTTATTGATAATTTGACTGAATTCCATTTAGTACTAGCCCACGTACCATCTTGGAGTCTTGGAGCTAAACAATTCAAATGGTAATGAGTTTGATTTGCATGAAAATAAACAACTCATTTTCATTTGAATGGTCTTGTACAAGGGCTCCCATTGAAACTGAGGCAAAAAGCAACTCGGAAACACGCTATTCTCAAGAAGGAATTCAGTACTAAAGAGTATTTGCCAGGAAAGCCTCGAAGTGATGTCTAAATGTTGATATGTCAACTTTGTCAACTTTGTGGAAGCCCACATGCGAACTCTCGCATACTTAAACTGACTGAGTTTATGTTCAGTCAGCTTAAATATGCTGAAATAGGCTGAAATATGCGAGTAACCGCAGACATTAAATTTGTTTCGTACAAGGCTTCCAAATCTTGTTGATAATTCGTATTGTCCAGTTTCGCATTGATTCTTGTACATCATTAGGCCTCTGTAGTCACGAACTGAAAACAGCCTGTCTGCAGTCTTTTTTCGAATGTAAAAGAAGAAGAAAAGACATGGGAATCAGTCGATGGTGGTGGTCGTAGTGTTTGACCATCACTTTCGGAATGAAAACTGTGATTAAAATTAATCAAAGTGCGCGGACACTGGGAAGAGCTCTTCAATTTTTTCGCCTTTCGCTTTCTCGCTCCACTGAAGGAGCCTCTGCGGAGGAGAGAAGTCCGACAGGGGACACCATCTTTCTGTGTGTTTTTACTCCGTTTTCCGCAGATCAGTCGGTGGGGGAGCGTGGAATGGGCGCATGATTTAGAGCTGATGGAAACCAGAAGTCGAGTGGCTGCCGCAGCTTTGTTTTACAGCCTTAGTAACAAACAAAAAACGCTGTCTTTAAGCTCCTAGCAAGACAAGCTTCTGGCTTTTTAACCACAGTAGGATTAACTGCAGAATAATCTGTCACATGCACCCATGACGAAAAAGGAAACCCACGTTCATGGATACGCTCTACTTGCGGCTGAATTTTTCAAGCGAATGTACGTAAATATGCAGTGGATTATATTTGGTAATTTTAGCTGAAGTTAGTTACGCAGGAACGTGGCTACGCGGAAACTCGTCGCAACAAGGCTACGCTGTCTCTTCTACACCTGACAATCCTGGACATAAATCACGCGCACTTGACTAGAGCCGACAATCGCCCTGATTAGCGCCGAACTGGATCATGCGCAGGTGTTTGTACCAAGGACTGTGTGGTGGCTCTTTATGGTAGTGCGCAGTACGTTCTGCGCATGACAAGCTGGGCCAAGAAAGATGTTTGTCAGCCTAATGTGATACAAGAAACGAGTACATCAAGAACTGCTGGGAATTAAGTTACATATTATTAAAAACCAATATCATCTCTAGACTCTGTACTGTTCTTTTCTCTCGTACACCGTTCGGCTGTCGTCATTCGTTGTCTGGTAGCCGGCACCAATCATTGTCCTTCTTTTAAGTCCCACGTTAGTACAGCACGAGGACCCTTGTTGGCAAATTTCTCCCTCCGTCACGGATTATGTATTTACACGAACACTGAATTACAATGGAAAAGAGTTTGACAGAGAGAAGTCGACTACTCTATGATATCATCTCGATTTGGAAACAAGGCGGTCCCTTTCACGGAATTGTTCCTGGGTTCCACAACTTCAATGCTCAAAACATTCATCTCTCACTCCTCGGAGAACTTGAACCTTGTGTAACGCGGCGGTGTTACAACCTGTTTTATTTGTGTTTGGGATCTTAAAAGCTCATCTTTCTCTCTCTGTATGGCTCTCTCTTCTCTCAATTTGGCCTTGTCTATCATCAAAGCTCTTTTCTTGAAATATTCATTCTCGCTTGCATTCCTGGCTAGTAGCCATCTTGAACGTGTTTTAGATAAAAACAGTTCGGGGGAATGAGCATCGCCGTGGAGGCTGTAAATAGGCATTTCAGTTGGTTTTCCTGGCCGATCAAATATGGTAACAATCTGGCTTGACTCAAATTGACTGCTAAAGTAAAGTATTATTCTTCTCCGAGTTGAGCTCGAAACTGTCTGAAGCAGCCGGCTCCTTTATCGAAGCAGTTTTATACATGTCACAACTATATTCTCGACCACAATTGTACTTGCGTTTGCCTACGTGCTCCTACGAAAAAATATGGAACAATGGGATACGACAGAGGCACATCCTGGATGACAGATTGATTACGGACGAACTGAGCTGCTTTCCGGTATCTTTAACCAAAAAAATAAAATTCTACAAAACAGAATGAGTTAGGAAAAGAATCAGAATAGCAATTTTTCACATTCACAATATCAAGCAGTGACCTTCTCTTTGCCTTGAGGTCGTTACGCCAAGTGCGTTTGATTTTTAAATCATAAACAATTACAACTGTTGTATTTTTAGGAAGCGAATATTAGAAACAGGCGCCGAGGTGTTATTCGTTTTGCCGGGTCAAATTTTTCTTTGTTTTGTTGGGTCGTATACGTGCTGTCAACAATCTCAAAGTCAACCGTTGATCATTTGTATAGAGTTTTGGAATATTGAAGGCATAGTCCTCTGACGGCTTGGAATCCAAGTTATTTTGCTACAGGCGGCCTTTTGCTGATTCAGTGTGCATTAGTGCTTTCCGCTGTTTATACGACGTCTCATAACTGAGTGCTTTAACAATCTTAAACTCAGTGAGACGTAAAGCTTTCGGATCCAAGTTATTTTACTAAAACTTTGCTGAGTACTACGCTAGGTTTCCAGCTTCCGCTTACCCTGGTCCTGAAAGTCTTTCTTTGTTCTTCTAGGACAGAATTTAGCTGTGAAGCGGCAACCTCTGGGACCAAGGTAGCTTCCCTTGCGTCGTTCGTGTGACTTTGCACGCGACTACTACACTAAACTGACGATTAATACTCTGTAGTTTTCCAATGGTCAACTCATCCTGCCTTTTCGACCTTTATTATGTTTATCAGTCGAAATTCTGTTTTACCAAGTGACAAATCCGAGAATATTGAATGTTTCAAGTTAAATATATTTGGGCCCGTAAGAGCGCTTGGCCATATTCCTCGAAATGGAGCAGAACCGAATTGCAATTATACCTGGCCTACAAAAATCACGAATAACGGTTGGACAACATCAGCCGCGGTCCAGACAGAAAATTAACTAGTCGCGCCCCAAATCGAGGCTATAGATCGCTCTGTACGTGACTTGTGCACTTCAGCCTTGACATCAGTTTCTTTGTCAGTGTACAAATTCAAGGTTATTTCGAGGACTTAATTCTCTTTCATAATTTCCTTCGTACTCACTTTACGAGTTTCTAGAATTTTTGCCCTTATTGTATTTCAACACGTGCGATAGAACAGGCAGTTACCTCCTACGACCTCTTACGTGCATAGAAACTCATTAGCTACGAAGTTATCAGGGTACCGTATAGCAAGATCAGTCGTCAAGCATTTAAAACGTTTGGAACCACGGCCCACCATGTCTGAAAATCTTGTGGGAGTTAATTATAAAGTACACACTACTAACAATTTGTTTGCTGTGAAAAACGAAAACAAACAAAAAGAAAATTGCGATTGCTTCGAGATCCTAACTATCATGAACTATCGGCGTGATCATTGGCGGGGCTCACTCACCCTAGTTGCTTCAGTGGTGAAGCATCTCTCGTAAGCTTTTAATTCTACCGGCCCTCTAGTGTAGCAGCTACTTGGTTGTTTAGCGTTAGATGCGTTGTTTCTATGGTTTGCTTTATGTTGGTAAGCCAATAATGTGAAACCTTGTGAGAGCTGTTACATGGCAGTTGCTCAGGGTGTTATGGTGTCGTGCAGTTAGAATTGGATTTGGTACTGAAAACAAAAGGCGCTAAAGCACTGCATGCGAAAGCGTCTTTGGCAAGATCCACGATACGTGGGCTCAGTGTTTATCCGTTGAATGAGCTTGATTTAATGTTATTTAGAGAGCCGGCGTATAAACTGACAAGTCTTTCAATTAAGGCTTTCAAGTTTTCAAAGCTAAAAGGTGTGACAAGTAAACAGACTGTCGCGCCTCACGTTTAACTGCACCGGCTTCTCTTTTCCCAGTTTGAGTTGGTAACGGTGCTTTCTGACGCAGATCCGCAGCAGAACATTTTACTTGATGTTAATTGGCCTCGTGTTTTAGTAATCACACTTCTTCCTTCGGCTCTTCATCCGTGTGGCAGACACGAAGCAATACCTAGACAAACTACAAACAAATGGAAATCTTATTGTGTCCGATACCCGAAGATGGATGAGCTCTTCATACCACCCCACTCCTTCCCTTACCCCTCGAAAAGAGGCCGGAAAACGCCTACTGCTGGGAAAGTTCTGCTCACCTGTGTAAGCTTCAATCGACTGGCTTTTGACTTTTGGATGATATGTCACAAATTTAAAATAAAGTATAAGAGTCACTTTGCCGGACACCAAGTAGAGGGGGTTGAATAGGCTAACGAATCGGCGGATTTTGGAAATATTTTTGCCCGGATTTCGGATTCAGAGCGAAATTTCAACGGATTTTCGGATCCTGCGACTCTAGCGGATTGCGGTTTCATCCTTCTTTGTGGCCCGGATTATGGATTTTGCCTGTGATAAAGTTCGGATTGCGGATCTCGCAGATCTCGTTCGGATCGTGGATCTCTCAAATGAAAAATGCAAATATTTAGCGGATTCGGATTTAAGGACTTTTTTTAAACGGATCCACAGATTTCGTTGTTAAATCCTAACATCGGCGAATTTGCACACACCTATTCACCCCCTTCCAAGTACAACTTAATAAAAAGACCGTATTGACGAACCCGGCTCGTATCACTGTATTGTTTCACTTGGAGTTTTACGCTAGAAAAGAACTGCTGATTAGCTTCCTTTTAAATCTCCTCAAACAAAGAATTACAACTATATGGCATTGTTGAAACGCTTAATTCTTTTGCGGCCATTTTCTGCAAGTTCCACATGAAGGACCTTTTCAACGCTTGGAAAGGACTACTTGTGAGTTAAAGAGAAAGCAATCGGAACGAATAACAGTGCAACTTAATTAAACATTATGTCACGTTTATTGCTCGTTTGGAATGAGTGCCTGGGAAAAACTGATGAGTAATTCAGTCGTCGCCTTACGAAAGAACTTTGTGAAGAAAAATGCTCAAATAACTAAGACGAGCATTAGCATAAGCGCAACCCTAGACTAACAGTACTTTGCATTTTTCAAATCTTATTTGAAGGAATCGAGTAAAAGGGCAAAAATGGTCAAAATCGAACAAACTTAAGGAGCCTTTTTTTAATGCATGACGGCGATTTGACGTACTCCCTCCCAAAAAAAAAATGACGAAAGAGAAACCGGGAAGAATTTAAAAATCCAAACCGACCGCAAGACTATAGCAGAAATATTCTGTGATCTATCAGCAAATGTTGGGCATCGTTCAAGAATTCAGAAAAAGATACAGTAGAATTAAATAATTAAAATGTTTCTTTTTCTCACTTATGTATTATGATTTCTCCGATTGCGTGAAAATTTCATATTCACCCAAGTGACGTGACGTCATTAAACGTAGGTAGTTTCCAAAGTCTATTGTTTACCACTTGTTTAACGTAATGGGCTGTCATTAGCACTTGTTTGCCCAAATAATGCAAAAGCTTAAAATACATGCCCGCTTCTCTAACCTGTTCATTGTCAAATTTTCCTTTATCGAGAGCACGCAAAGATGAAAACAAGTGAAGACATTTTGCTGACTAAGAACAACGCGAGAACTTTGCTTTTTCGAAACGCACACGACGCGGCGACGTTCAAGAAAGAGAAACGATTACTTCAGAAAGAATGGAATTCCGAGGAAAGATTATTCTTGCGGCAAAGGGATCAAATGCTACAAAGGCATTCACATTTGGCCGAGGAATTATCACCGAGATCAAAACGGAAAGGTCAAATGCTCTCAGCTTCGACGTCATCATCACTGCCTGAGCTGCAGTTGTCGCCACCGCAGGCGAGATCGGTAACGACACGGAGAAGAGGCAGAACTTTCTGTGAAGCTGACAATCAATCTCTGATCAGTGATGCAATTGAAACTTCTGTTCCAATATTCTTGATGCCGGGAACCGAACAATTATCTCCACCGAGCAGAAGACGCACTGCTGTACGAAGTCGAACATTCTCCGCCGCCGATCGCCCACCAGCAAATGACAAGTCAATAACACTGGCGTTGCCAGCATCCTCGAGACTTTCGTCGTCAACCGAGCAACTGGCACCATCTCCGCCTCCAAGTCCTCGATCTTGGAGAACAGTATTTGCTGACTCTGTAAGAAAACTGAGTGATAAGACCTCGACGGTTTGGCTACCCGATATCAAA
>BLFK01001094.1:1043923-1046423 GCA_014634185.1 Astreopora myriophthalma
TTTAGCTCCTGTAGTTTCCTCAATTATGAGTCAATTTGGAGACTAACTATGTTGAAAAGAAATACATGTTTTTTCCACGAGAATTGTGGTTCTCGATAATTAAGTGAGACGAGTGACGTCACAACACGCGAGTGAACAGGTATCTGAGTGAACAGTCCTTTTTCAGCAAAGAAATGCATGTAGCTTTTTTAGTTAAGTTTTGCTTGCTTGGGAGTGGATATTTTGTAATAATTAACTACCATTTTCGACTCAAATTAATCAAAGATTTCTGTATTCACAATATCATTTCCTAAAATAAGCGGTTGAAACTCTCAGATGGACGCGCCTACGGAATAAATTTGAAAGTACTTGAAAGGTCAAATGTTGTGGATGAAGATAAATTAAAAAAAACGAACATCCGGCGGAAGAGTGTCAACGCCCCATAAACAAGGGGAAAAAAATCGAAAATTGTGAAATAAAAGAGACAGCGTTCGTTACAGAACAGTCAAGATCAAGATGGCTTACAACGCTTTACCCGAACTTGTTTTATCTAAAAACTGTGCAAGATATATGATGACAAGAAACGCTGGTGAGAGAGCACTGTTGAGAAAGAAGTCTTTTCTCTTGGAAAAAGCCAAAACAAAGCAAGCAAAAGCTTTCCAGAGAGAAAAAGACCTGCTTTTGCAGCGCAAGTCTAAAACCCAAGAGACTCGCAACGCACGGTCAAACACTGAGAGCAAAACAATTTCAGAAATAGAAGCTGACAACAGATGGGAAGCCAGCAGTGATACAAGTTTGAACGCATTACAGCGAAGAAGGAAGCACGGATTTTTGTTGAACGGAAAGTTGCGTTATACCTCTCATGAGTCGGTTTTCTCTTTTTCGACCGATAACAGCAGTGCTGTGCGCTTTTCAACAAATCCAAGGTTGGATAGCTCGGCACGTGTGAGATCGTCGAGTTGCATTCTTCCCCCCTTGACTACCGACGGACAAGAACATAAAAAGCATGTGAAAAGCGAGCTTTGACAAAAGTTCTGCGATTGGTCGGAGCTCCCAGAAATCATTACTGTGGCTCGTATGAGATGAAAATACCACGAGGAGTGACTCCGGCGGATTATCAAGCGTGTAATCAAAAATGCAACGCAAAGAAAAATTGTTATGGATGGTGGATGTTATTTTGCAGTACTGCAGGAATAAGAGCCTGGTGATATACAAGATTTACAAGGTTCTTTCATGACGTATTTAGTCTAACCGCGGTGGATTTTAGAGACCGCTAAAAGTATTTATTTGACGAGATCAGCTTACGGCGAGGGTTGATTTAAGAGGTAAAGAAGAAGATCAAGGTTTGTTGACCCAGCGATGACGCAAAGCCCGGAGTTTGTGGATTATCCGCGCAGAGTAACTCTAGGTTTTTCTAGAAAGATGTTTTATATTCCAGAAATGTACGGAGTTAGATTTCGACTAGTATGTACAGACATGATTTGTTAATATGTACAGTTCATGTCACGTTGTAAAATTGATGAAAGGATTCTAATAGAAGAGGATTATTGTACTATTTCTTTGTTACTCACATTGTTTACATTCCTAAACAGTTACGTAATTGAAGTGATTACGTGTCACGCGATTTTTCAACGATCAGTTAATGTTTTGGAAAAGATCTTTCCGGCAGTGAACTTCATTTGGTTATGTCTTGAAAGTGCTCCGTAGTATTATTCCTTTTAGAGGCGAATTTTGTTGAAATGTATGTATTTTATTCTGTGATTTGTTTGTTATGCTGCAAGAGTTCAGTTTGGTCTGATTTCCGTTTCCTTCGAATTTTTTTGTCGTGGCGGAAGGCTATCCGGCCACCTCTGTAAATTCAAACTAACCTTGCCCACATCTATTCTCAGACCAAAACTGGAAATTCTCCGATTTCCTCTCAGCCCTAAAAATACAATGGTCAGTGGTCGTCCCTTTTTAAGCCCCAAATAGACCCAAATATGCCTATATGTAAAACGAACAGAAAGAAGAACTGTTTCGTGTATAGCCATTGTAAATAGGACATTAGCTATTTTGGTTTAATATATCTTTCTTACTTTGATGTACAGTCATTGATTTGTAACAAAGGATGAATGACAACTGTCTCGTTGTAGTCGGTTTAACTATATATATCTCTCCAGCTAGTATAAGTTTTGTAAATTTCTCAGGTAATTCAGTCCTGTGCTGCAAAGTTTGAAACTCAGTAAACTATCTATCAAGACTGGACACTCAAACAGGTATTTAATGAGTCAGTCACTCTGTCTCTGGATAACGCCAGCAAACCGAGAAATTTACCATGAATAAGACGCTACAGTTGCGACGAATAGATTTTAGCGGGAAAGACGAGTATTGGTGACGGTGCAGATGACGGATTTCCGACATTTAGCATTGCTTTAATAGTTTTATTTATATCATTCCTCCAACGGTAAATTATGTCATAAAACCGCAAGATACGATGTCCGTAAATTGGAATTCATTGGGAATTGTCGTGCCGTGGAAAGCC
>BLFK01001094.1:1053923-1055784 GCA_014634185.1 Astreopora myriophthalma
CTTGCTTCGCGTATTACTGTCAGTTTACGTCATATAAAAGTGGACAGCCTTCATTGAGTTGGTGCTTGTGAGGCACGTATCATTTAGTAAACACCCTCCTTTAGACTGCATTGTTTGTGCTGGATAGAATTAGCTACGAACTGAAGACTACATAGCTTATTCAAACAGGGCCACAACTAAAGCCTGAACACCGACCGTTCTGCCGTTAACAGTCATTTTATAAAGTGCCAACATGGCTTCAAGAGACGCTCTCCGGCTCGAATGGCCACAACAGTCTTGCCCAGCCTGTAGAAATTACCGTGCCGATCTTCGACGCCGGTTTCAGTTGAAACTTAAGGAATCAATGTTCTACCAACCCAAAGGAGTCCCAAAGGAATCACAACGGGCGGATGCCTCAGAGATACAATGGAAAAAGAATACAGTCGCTGGCGCACTGAACTCGAACTCGAGGAGTTTAGTCCTCAGGTATAAATAAGCAATTATTTTCTTCATCTCTTGAAAAAAGGGGAACGCCTCTAGGAAAGAAAAAAAAGAAAAGAAAAAAACAACAGCGAGCTGGTCACTGCTGTTCATATGAATTGACATGAAATTATGATCATGTGTTGCAGCGAACTATACATTTTCTTTTATTTTAAACTTATTTTTCGTATTGCTTAGCCGTTCGGCTGGGCGCAAGGTATTTTTCAGTTTGAATTTTTTTTCTTGAGTAGTCTTGGAACGCCCCTAACATACTTCATTAGAAACACAGTTTTCTTACGTTACCTCGAACATTCTAAAAAGAATTATATGATTCACGCTGTTCCATCGTCAGTTGGTTGTTTACAACGTGTAGACGTCGTTTACAGTTGCCGTATTTTGTTTCGATTTGTCATGGTTGTTCAATTTAGTTTGTTTTGTTTGTTATGCTTTCGTTTTCGTAGTCTATTTCTTGCCATCCGAGACTGGAATAATTCAGAACATTATCTGTAGGCTGTCTGACGCCTAAGAAGTTAAATGGCGTCCAACCGCGTTAATCTAACCGATAGACTAGCTGACAATAGAACCAAAAAATTGCCACTTAATTAAGACGTTTTTGAAGTTGACGGAATGCAAAACGAGAATTTACCGTAATGGGCTCTTCATTGTTGTTCAAGAATGATTGAGTCACTTCAAGGCAAAGTGTAGCAAATGCAATGTTCTAGTCTACCGTAACAGTAAACCCTCGCATCCGACCAGAATGGTCTGGAATGCTCATAAATCATTCAAGATTTGTGAATCTTGTGTGACAATGCATACAATCTCGCTCCCAGTGGCTGCAATCCTTTTGGTCAGCTAGAGAACGTTCCGCTGGATGAAAGTAACGAAGGCACTGGGCAGGAGGTGGGCTCCAAACCTGGCGTGCATTATATTTTTTTGTGGTGCACTTCCATTTCTATATGAAGTGGATGAAATCCTACAATGTGACCGACCATTCAGACACAACTCGAAGGAGGACCTGACGTTTGAACACGAAGGAAAACATTTACTGCTCTGCAACGTTTTGGTGGAAGTTTGAAACCAAAGAAGAACAAATGAAAAATGAGAATTACACAATGATAGCATTGTTTGTCTGGTATACTGTATTTGTAAAAAAAATGTAAGTGGGACATTAAAAACGATTAAACGAAATATAGTAAAAGAAGAAAACCAGGCGAACGATACTGATAAATCTTTTTCACTAACAAAGCACTTGTGCCGCCTTGGAAGCTATCGGGCTAAAAATAAATTAATCTTACAATAATTATTCAATTCCAATACACTTATTAAAGGAGATCGTGCGACTTCCTCAACCAGTCCACTCATTACCCAGACCAAATGTGAGCCCCTCCCAGGGGGGGGGGGG
>BLFK01001094.1:1056573-1066922 GCA_014634185.1 Astreopora myriophthalma
TAAAATAGTTGACATCTGAACATTTCAAATAAGAGGATTACCGCTGGGCCACCTGTGGTTTTGGCTCCGTAAACACTGCGATGTAATGCGGCACAAACTTTCTATCGAGGCAAGAAGGCAACAGCGTGCCGTTATCACTGCCTGCTAAATGCGCAGACTTCTGCAATGGCAGGCAGAGGAAAGAAAGAATGTATTTACGAGGGATTTGCTTTGCCGCGATTAACAATCAAAAAGCTGCTCGCGAGCAACGCCAGGGGAGATTCTGAACTCCAGAATTTACGCAAACAATTAGACAAAGAGAAGGAGGAACTCGAAAATGATTTCTCCAAGACGCGTTGGCAGCTTCTTTCTCGCGCATTTGATAATCAAATGACACTCGAGGGACAGTCGGTATACGATGATTCTTGTTCAGATGATGAATTGCGTACTTTGGAATACGATAACATGGCTTCGGAAGCTGCTTCATCTGTCATCCTGAAAGACACTTGCAGTTCAGAAGACATGTTTAAACAGCCACAACAGAGCGCAAAAGAACCGTTAGGACTTACAACTCAAGCGAGGCGAAATAAAAGTTGGGGAGGCAGAGCTAATCTTTGTTTGGAAAATTTGGACGCGGCAGAGACCGAGCGATGCGATGTTGCTAAAAACAATCCCATTGAAACTCCACAGAAACCAGACAACAAGCGGAAAATAAGTTGGGGAGGTAGAGCTAACGTTTACATGGACACCTGGGACGTGAGGAGCGAATTAAACAAAGCAAGCTCGGACGAAAGTGTTTCTTCCTGTCCACAAGGGTATACCTCGAAAATCAGGGTTAAAAAACATGCAGTGGCCATATCATCCAACAGTAGAAACTCTGGGCTCACACAGGGGACGCCACAAACGTATAGTTCATCGACCTCCAAACCATTGACGAGACGCCATACCGTCTGTAGTAGACCAACCATTGAATCTGTCATCGCGAAACGTTCTTCAGAACCAAAAACCTTAAGTGTAAAAGGCGCTGGAATTACGAAAGAGTCATTACAAAAACATGGCTCGTCCTCATCTAAGACTTTGTCAAGACGACACACAATCTGTAGTAGACTGGCAAGAGACGAGCTTGCCACTGAAGAAAGTTGTCCTGAAGAGAAACCGTTATCCGAAATCCTACCACCTATTAAACTTCCTCCCATTTACCTCCAAGACAAAGTTAAGAAGCAAGGGAGTCAAGCTGGGGCGCAGTTTGTAAACAATCGTGCAAAGACTGGAGTAAACAAGCCCTTGGGCACCAAATGCTCATTTCAAGATCTTCAGTATTGCCGCTACTTGCGGATGAAAAGATCTGACAGGCAACAGCACTCGTGGTAGTTAATAAACTCGTCAGTGCAGACTAGGGAGATTTGTTGATGACCATTTTTATTCAGAATCGGACCTCTTGTGGTTCGTCTTCACTTGCCGGCTGATGGTAACATTGCGTTGCTTATTTGATTTTAGGGGAAAGGCACGCTAAAATGCGACAGATGATACCGAAATGAACTTTCATCCAAGATAACACCATGTTAGCAGCTTTATATTGACAAGAGATTAAAAAGTCATGAAAACAACCAAAGGAAACCTGACTGAGTTTGCACTTTAGAACTGACAACACGGAACAAGTGTTTGTTTGGAGGGGCATAAAGGCGTTAGCAGTTGGAAAACAATTCAACCTACAATAATATTTGTGCAGTTATTGCCATAACCAGCAATCAAGACCGTAACCGAGCTCAAGTTTCGTTTCCCTTTGTAGACTTGTTTGCTTTTCAGCATATCAAATGGAAACAAATTTGCCTCTTAAAAGGTTGTTATTTCGTGTACCTGAAAACAAAGAAAACACAAAAAAATGCAACACCTAATGAAATATCTCCGCCCTCTGCAACAGAATCCATGTCTCGCCGATCAGGTAAAAACCTCAACATTCACCACAGGGTAGCCTCTCAAGCAAATTCCTAACCCCTTTCAAATCCCCTATCAGTCAGCCGGTTAGATTATGGATTTGATGGGTGCATTGCTACCTTTTACAAAGCTTTAGTCTTAGACAAATATTTACGTCAACGGCTGCAAAAAGTGATACGTCAATGCAACCTTGACAGCTATTATAAAGCAAGAAATTACTTTCTGCTGACTTCGCGAGTAGAGGCGAACGAGTGGCTATCTTTCGGTTTTTTTTTTTTTTTGGGGGGGGGGGGGCTACACCGAGGCGACGGAAAGCAGGGAAGAATTGTGGAGAGCTCAAATTATTTCTCATGCCAGGTTAAAAACCCAAACTTGCGGGGCTTTCTATGGCGCCGCGAAATTCCCGACGAAGGCAGTCGTTTGTCTAGAACCGTTTGTGAGAGTAAATGGATAATAAAACAATACCGAAAGACCGAAAAAGCGACAAGCTCTTATTAAAACATACAAATGTATGTGGTGTTTAAGAGAGCCTTAGCTGTGGTTTCAGCGTGACCGTAATGATTGTGTTAAGTTAACAATTCCATACGCCGAGTGAATCCGCCCCGCTTCGAGACTGGATTTTCTGCACTCTATAAACAAGGCTTGCGCCGTGAAAGTGTCATAGTGTTGTCCAACAAAATTATTTACTCATACTTCAACTGGCTAATGCTGTACTCTCAAACAAGTTTCTTCGCAAAAAGCGACGTGAAATTATCTTACACCAATAGGATCTCCGACGCCGAAGACACCTGCTCGCGTTCATACACTAGAACTTGCTACAACAGCCCCTTGTCTTCGTAGCTTTCTGCCTCATCTTTGAAGTGATCCACCAAATTATTGATCTCGGCGACTCTGTGACGGTTCCGAGCCACCTCATCATTGTGGATTTTTTCAATCAATGACTGCATTCTCGTTGTGGCCCGAGTCAGGACGTCGTCCTCCTAAAAAGGAGGAAAAAAAAACACCCCCGCCAGAGACGAAATCCTTGTTAATCTCTCTCAGTATTTTCCATGTTTATGGTGTGTCAGTTGTGCTGCGCTTCGCATGTGCAATTTTGTAATTTCTTAGGTCTTTGCAACAAATCTTTCAGTCGTTCTGATTGTTTCACTTGATTGTCCGCATATGATGGGTGATATTAAGCGTAAGCGTAAAGCCAATGAAAGGATTATCATTATCCAAAGAGAGAAAGTTGTCAGTCCGACCTCTGTGTTCTTTTACTCTTGCCATCAAGCTCCAGACTGTATCTTTATTTACATCGCCTTCCTTGCCGACTATACCGCATTGCTTTTTGCGTTGATTCGGTGAAAATCCCGGCAGAATAGGGAATTAAAAGATTAAGATTTAAAGATTGGACTCACAAGTAAGTCCTCCACTAAGCAGTTTTTTTCAAGTGCGCAAGCTGAGAACGGAAAACTTGTGACCGAAGCCGAACTCTTTGTCCAATTATTTTTTTGTTTTTGTTTTTTGAAGATCTCAGTTATTCAGCACTAGTGTGGAATTACAATTAGAGGCCAAAGCCAAGGGCTTATGTGGCGTAGGTCAGAGTACAGAGATTATTACAAGAACATCCAAGAAATTAAAAATTAAATTACGTAGAGGTCTGTATTATGCCTAACCACCAATGAGCGAATTGTTACCTTGTTGTCAATCTTGAGAAGATGGGTGTCATGGGAAGCACTGACAGCGTTCATTATGGTGTCCTTGTCAACAAATAACTTTAGAGAAATATAAAGAAAAACAAAACTAAAGTTGAACCTCCAAATTTACAGCGATACCCGAAACATGGTTTTCTTGCTCCCAACACCCCTTTAGTCACTCATATTCCATTGTTAGAACCTCTTTTTTATTACAAGATTTCTGCAAAATCCGATACAGAGACAAACTAAAATTTATCCCACTTTAAATATTTCAAAATAAAACCATGCCAATAACCCTTCAAAACCTAAGATTGACTTAACAGATTTCAGTCTGGTTAATGTCAGACGGTCTTACTTGTCAACTGAATGGATGACCTCTTTGGGAGTACAGGGTTAACAAGGCGTTGAACGTACCATTCTCAAATCATCAGGGAGATCCTCTTCAAGTTCATTCTTCATGAGCTTTTCAAGCGTGACCACAGCTATATCTGATACTTTTTCGTGATGGGCGTTTTCCATGTCACGTAGCTGTGTCATTGTGACGATGGTTAAAGAATCAACTACAGATTCTTTAGGTACTGTAGGGGGACTTGTGCAGGCCCACACCTCCTGCAGTGATGGGCTTATGCTGTTTGCAGATTCAATTACAAGGTTAATTGGGCAGTTTCAGTAGCATAAAGCCACTGAAAATATCACTACTCCCCTGTGGACAGAATGTTGATTCATCACAGACTTATCCAGGCCAGCAGTATGTTGTCAATACTTATATCAGAACCCAGGTAAAGAGAAACAATGCCAACAATAAAATGCTTAAATTCACCCAGAATCCAAGGATTTTATGCCACTAACCACATTCAAATTATTTGAGAGAGTTTGAAACCATATTTTTCTACCCTCGATGTAATTTCCAAATAGGCATCATTCCTGGAAAACAAACTATGTGTGGAACAGCTCATAGCAGTAACTATTTATAAATTTTTTATAGCACGGAAGGATATAATCCTTGCACTACTTCAACAAATGCTGTGACCATATCTTGCATGTTTCTTTCAAAGTCTTTTATTGTGTCCTGTTGAGACAACATAAACAGGGAAATGCTGAAATTTATGGGAGTAAATTGGTTCCAGGGCAGTAGATTGATTCCAGGAGTCCCTACCTGTCCTGGGGATGGGAATACACCACCAGTTAATAACACTTATAAAATTCATGAATAATTCATGAGGATAATGGCCCAAAGAAATGCACTATTCAGGTCACATGCATACCACTGTAATTCTCTAATACAGTTCAAATGTTACTACAACTAGGATTCCCGGGGCTGTCGGTAAGTATCAAAGCAGGCATTACACTGAAGTCATCACCTGTAGCAGTGTCATGATGCCAATCAACATCTTCCCACTTGAAAGTCGGTTGGTTACAGAAACTGGGGCTGCAGCCCCCCCCCAAAATCCACCCCTGCCTGGATGTGACATGTTTTTGTACCTCTAACTGATCCACTAGCTCCATTTCCAGGCCCATAAGTGTGTCCCAAAGCTCTCTAATTTCTGCATAAATCTTCTGCATCAAACTCTCCATTTGACCCTGATATGTCAAGGTAGTGTAGTCCAAAAGTGCCTGACAATTAAACAGACCAGAAAGAGCCATAAACATACAAGATCATCAACGGAGAGGACAAGATATTATATTTACTTCTTCACTAACCGAGTTCGAGGGCCATACTGCAAGTTACGGCCCACGTTTTGTGCTTCGCACTCAGGCCATAAATTAAACTGGGAAAAAACAAGGAGCTGTAACTTACAGTACGGCCCGAGAAAACGAGGTTAGTAAGATATTTATTATATTTCTTGGTAACGAATCGAACAGGAAAAGCACACTCTGAAATTTAGCGGGCCGTGCTGTAGAATACAGCCCGCTAAATTGGCCAATCATAGCACAAGTACTAAGTGAGAGATTAAATTGACAAGGGCAATGACACACGAGTGAGTGCAGCGAACAAGTGAGACAAATCTGGAAAAGGTAAGTCAAGGTTCACGCTGCAACCAGGTTGACAATCAGATAAAGTTTGATGCAAGTCCAGGGACCACAGAGCAAGGTGAAAAGTGGGAGGGCTGACAATTGAAAATAATTTTTTCATATTGAAAATCGAAAAATTATTTTAATTATTTTTCTTTTTAGCGTAAAAAAGTGGTGGGGCCGGGTGCACCAAAAAGTGGTGGGGCTGCGGCCCTACCAGCCCCTCCCCCTCTGTGGTCCCTGTCCTCTGGTTTGAAGATTTAATGAACGTACTGTAACTTGAAAAGTTACAATTCACAACCCAACGTTTCGACACTCCTGCCTAGTGCCTTCATCAGTGGTGATCTAATGTTGCAACAAGAGTCCTTTTATATGATTGTTCACTTATTAACAACCTTTGCTTTTAATAAGGTCATCATCACGGTTTTAGGCAGAGTTGATGTACCACACTTCCAAACAAAGCCGTTGATGGTACTGCTGGTCCCACACAAATCAAAGTGTTTGACTGGGAACTAAACCAAAAAATCTGGAAAAGGCAGAAATCACACTTGCAAGAGTGCCATAAGGGAAATATGCCTCTTGGGTCCTGGATGAAGTGGCATATACACTCTACCAGTGGTTTAGTTCCTAGTGAAACACTCTCCTTGTTATAATAAAATTAACGAAAAATTAACAAAAATTAATATTGACAATGGCCAGGGTGATGGAATTGTAGCAATAATTAAGGTTTTTGTCAAATTTACAAAATGCAGATCTCCTCAACTGACACAATGTGTCAGATATTTGACAAGTCCTTTCTCGTGAAAGTGGACATTAAATAAATGTTTGTACACCAAAATAAGTGATTAGCTGACCTTTTTCTTGTATTCAATGTAGTCGTGGATGTGCTTAACACCTGCATTGTTATTGTCTCGTGTGGCTTCCTCAAGACAGGAGAAGAATGATGCATTTTCAGCTTCTCTTTTTCCATGCTCCTTCAAGCCAAACTGAAAGAGTTCTTCACACACAGCTGTAAATTTCTCTTTATATCTTAGCAAAGTCAAGTTAGAATGCCTTCCAGTTCCTTAGCCTTTGCTTTCACCAAAAATTGGTACACCTGAACTGCAGGTTGGAAAGACTGAAAATATAATTTCACCAATGCTGAGCCTTAAAAACTGACCCTAGTAAAGGATACGCTTCTAACAATTCTTCCATCCCAGGCAAGGCTGCAAGCTTACTAGCTTCAGAATCCTCTGCATACATGCTTCCAAACAGCCATGGGCCATTAAGATCCTCAACATAAGCCAACTAAAATTTTACAAGGAAATGAATGAGCAAAATTCATCATTAGCATGTCGTTTAGGTCAAATGAAATAGGCAGATTAAGTTGGATGGAACAAGATCATCGAGCAGAAGAGACCTGTTAATTACTGGTACACAACATTCCAAAACAGTGTGGTTATATACATTAAGTTCTTAAAAGACTACCTTGTGTAAGTGCCTCTCCTTTTGTTTTTCTTCCAGTTCATCCTGCTTTCTTTTAGCAATTGTCTCATCATGCACCAGTTCTTCAATAGAATACTTGTATCTCTCTGTTGCAGCTTCCCGGGCTGACTCGTCAATCAGGCGGAAGTCTAAGTAAACAAGTTCTGGTAGATGTGCAATGACATACTCCTTGTAATTTGCTTCCTCTGAGAAAGGATTTCCACTCAGATTTAGAGTTCTTAAGAATTTGAATTTCCGAAGATACACAACCTGAAAAGATTTTAATAATGTGCATTAGACTTGTCATTCAAGAAATACATGTAATTGTTGTGGTATGGTGTTTTTGGGTGAGTGGACATATACAGTTATAAATATTGGTTTTTGCAGCTGTAATTTTGTTTTCTCTTATGCCACCTGAAAACTTATCAATGAGCAGGAGTATCATTTTACAGTATGATTCTGTGTGATTCTAACATTACCTAATTATCAACCTCTTTCCATATTATTCTTGTATAGTACTTACATTATCCAGCTGTTTTAAGTTGTTATTGCCAATTGAAAACACATGAAGCTGTGTAAGTGAGTCCATGTTTTCAATTTTTGAGATTCTGTTGTTATAGAGTGTTAGATCCTTCAGTTTGACAAGTTTTGCAAGCCCCTCAATAACTTCTATGTTGTTAAATGAAAGATCTGCAATGGATAAAAAAGTAATTATATGTTTACCTGGGATACCCGCTTTGTGATCTCTTATAAGAAATAATAAGGAATGAAAATGATAAAATTATTCTACCTAGCCATTCCAAGTTCATCAACATTTCCAGGCCTTCTATCTTTTCAATGATGTTGTTGTCCATTTGCAACTTAGTTAAGGTCACGAAGCTCCATAAGTTGTCGATTTTCAGTATATCTTCGCAAATAAAATACACAGATAGCCCCGTTAGACAAACCGACCTAAAAGGAAGCTAGACTTTTCGTTGAAAACAATAAATCATGACCATCTTACTTTTGAAATCAAGTCTTAGCGAAAGCACATCTCCAAAATCAATGCCTTCTTGTTTGGCTATCCTTCCTGCCTCGCCTTTCGGTCCTTGCTCCTCTACGGCATCTTTGAGCATCTGCTCATCGATCACAGAGGGCTCTATCGTGTCGTAAAGACGACTCATTGCGCAAAAAGAAAGAGAAACAGGCTACATTTCAAGAAGAGCAAAAAAGAGAACTTTCAAAATTCGCACTGTTTCCCGTTGTCCAGGACAACTTAACATGTTTCGGGAAGACTGGTACCTTATCCTAAGCGAACGCATGCTTAACGAAGGAAGCCACTGGCTGACTTGGCTGGCTCATAAAATCAAATTTCCAAAAATAAAAAAAAAAGAAAAGAAAAAAACCTTAAGTGCTTCGAAAGAACTTTCTCGGACAAAATGATGGAATATGAGTATGAAATAGATCCTAGGTAAGCTAACAAGAAGAGTAGATGTCGTGAGTGTTAGATATAACGCCACGATATTCAAATAAGCGCATTCTTTTTCTTTCACCTAGGGGTCTACAGGGAAAACCAGGATCAGTTGTGCTGAAAAAGGATAAACAAAACCTAATTGGTATCAGCATTGGAGGGGGAGCTCCTCTTTGCCCATGCCTTTATGTAGTTCAGGTATTCGACAACACGCCAGCTTCACGGGAAGGCATTCTCCAAGCCGGAGATGAAATTGTCGGCGTAAATGGCAAATCACTGAGAGGGAAGACTAAAGTAGACGTGGCGCGAGCGATTCAAGCGGTGAAAGTAAGTTTTAGTAAACGTGCTACGGCGCAGATAACACGAAAGGGTTAAATAGAAAAAGTGATTCGTTATACGTCTGGATGGAGGGAATAATTTAACAAAAGCTGAGGGTAAGTGTCTATGAATCAGTGATCCTGATTTGTTGTTGTTCAAACATGTCATTAATAATTCATTAATAAACCAAGATAAACCGAGGCCTGTGTTAATCGATTGTAAAGTTTATTCCAGTTTGTGAGTGTGGGATTCCTTTTAAATGAATTATAAAACCAACCATGAATTAAGTGTTTGCTAGCTATCTTTATTAATTTTTATTTTCTGTTGTTTTTGCTGATCACTATTCAAAAAAAAAAAAAAATTAGGATGAAGTGACAATCAACTATGTTAAGCTGCACGCTGAACCAACAGAAGGAAAAACCTTGGACATCAGTAAGTACAAGCATATAATTTCAGAAAATTTATTTGTTTACTTATTTACAGATTTGCCAAAAGGCAGGTAGAGAAACAATAGGACAATAGATCCCTTACAAGGCCAAACTACTCCTCCCAACCCCAAGCTAAGATGTAACCCCAAGCCCAGTCCACAAATGAATTAAAAACAACAACAACAAGGAGGGAGAAAAGGATTCCCTTGAGTACACCTGTTCGGGATTAATGCGGCTGCATTTTGGACAGACAATTTTGTATGTTTGGATGTTGTCTGCATCAAAGATGTTATACAGAAAGACTGTTTTTAAAACTCGCAAGAGAATCATTGTCCTTTATGGCTTCAGGCGGAGAGGTCCACGAGTTAATTGCCTGTGAAAGTCATCCTATTGAAATGAAATTGAAACAAAGTGAAATGGGGAAATGAAATAAAATGAAGTGAAGTGAAATAGGAAATGAAAGGGAATTAGCAGCAATAACTCCATGCAGTGGCTATGTTGTGGTTTAAATTTTGTCCTGATTCAAAATTTTTTGTAGAATCTAGAACAATAGAACATTAAAAAAAAAAGAAAAACCAGTTTAAAAAATTTCAAACAAGAATACATTTTAAACTACAACAGCTATTTGTCCTCTGAATCTACCAGTAGATAAAACTGGCATTGAATCACCAGATTTTGATTCTCATTAATGTGTTGTGTGGAATAGTCTTGAAGAAAATGAAACACCGCATTGTGGAGCACATGAGTTCATCCACTGCAGATGCTTTGGGCCTCAGCAGGGCAATTTTGTGTAATGGTAAGTGGTAATGTAGCAAAAAAACTTGAATTCATGTTTATACACAGAATGCATGTTTTACACAAATCAATGATTGTAAACATTATTTTTGTACAAAAAGTGGTAATATATTCTCATCCTTGCAGATGGATTAGTAAAGAAGCTAGAGGAACTGGAACAAAATGCTAACATTTACAAGGGTAAGTTGTTTAATTTATGGCAAATCACAGCAGCCACCTCTGTTCAAACTTAATAATGATGTACAAGTTTGACTCAAATTAGACAAGTTACCTATTAAAGTTATTTGCTTT